>OX456523.1:242183937-242588937 GCA_949748255.1 Eustalomyia histrio
CTACATTAAATTCTCAACTGTAATCCCCAATATTTCAGAATTATAAGTTTATTTTTATATCAAAAAAATGTATTTAAAATTGCAAATATTTAATTAACAACTTAACTTATATAGGCTTTCAAAGCAGTTATTGTAGTTAAAATATAAGAATTTATAAAAATGCTGCCAAGTCTTCGAAATTCTTGGTTTTTCTCTTTTAAATGTAAACAAAAATATTTGTTATAATATTTAAAACAACAAAAACTAAGAAATAAATAATGTGTTTGTTAGTTAAAGTAGAGCAGGACATAAAATATAATTGCTATATTTCGTGTTCCGTCAAAGTCCATATATGAAAACAAGTATTTTTAGATGTAGAGATATAACAATACAGCTTTTTTATAAAATATATAATATTACCTATAAATGTAGACAAAGTTGCCCAAAAATTACAATAGGAATTAAAAAAAAAATCAAAATAAAAGAACACAATTGAAATCCAAATAATTTCAAATAAAACTCAAAAATTTGCAATGGTTACTTCAAAAGATCAATTAAATTAAAAAAATCCCAATCGCAATTCAAAAAATTATTTAAATTCAACAAATATTTATTTAATTTTTTTTTTTTTAAATTTCAATTGATGTTTTATAAATTACATTTGGAGTCATTCCAAAAGTTTTTGAAATATTCTAAATGTTTTCGAAATGGTCTTTGGATTTGAGTAAAAATTTGCAAGTAGCTATTCCACGTTCCCATGATATCTGTGCTGTTTTTTAATTTTTAAAAATTCGATGTAGTTCACGGTGGCGTTATGCTAAATGGCGCAAAGAAATATGACCCCAATCTTAAAATGTAATTGAGCCCTGTTTTTAGGGGCATAATTGATTAATGAAAATTAATCCTAAAAATATAATGAAAAATTACCCCAAATTAGCCCCAAAATTAAGTTTGGAACATATTTGTATTTATTAGTTTGAAAGAAATAAGAAATGACCCTAAATATGATAAAATACAAAATGACCCCAAAATATGCATGCATGGGCTCAATAACATCCGAATGTACTCCTTATAAACACTAAAGTTACTTGGCCCAACCTAAATTGAAATATTTTTAAAAGAAGTAGAATCTTAATCAATTTATATAAATCAAATATTTTAGTGATGCGCAACCACTGCCTTTGAAAATAGTTTAAAAATTAAGTAAATTTCTGCTCTCCGTCCATGAGTAGAGAGTTGCGTCGATTGTTCTTGCAGCCAGTTCTTATTAAATTTGCTGGTAAGAATGGAAGAGTAATTAATTTCCGATATATGACATTTGCAGCATCCGACGATCTTATAAAAATTAGAGCGAGTGGTTTTCTATGACATTGCGTCTTAGAGCTTGGTAATTCTAAAACCTTTTAAGATTGATGTTTGTTCTTACAGTAAGAAAAACAAAATTTTCGCCTGCGTCGCCAACTTCTACAGCCATTAATATACGTAAAACAAAATGTACAAAATCGCGCGATTTTTGGTAAAAAATATTCGCCTTCGGGGCCAACATTTACAAACATATTATCCAACGGAATATTACAGATCAATCTTATTCGTTCCATATTTAGATGAAAATATCTCAGATATGACAAATAAATTTTCCGGTTACGATAATGTGGTAAAGAATTTATAAAATATTGCACCAATCCGAATCTTGTTTTGTAGCCCAATAGATTTTTATCAAAATTCTTAAAAAGTGGAGAGAAGCTTTACAACACAGAAAGAATCAAAAAGTACTTAAGAAATCCAATGGGCGACCTTAGACTTTCTGCATTAGCTCGAATGTCTGTATATCGTGAAGAGGTAGACCCATACAAAATTGTTGACAGTTTTATGTAGAAAAATCATTGCATTAGATCTCAGTCAATCTGATAAATAAGTTTTAAATAAAAATTTTTATATAAATTTTAAGATGTAAAATCTGTTTTAAATTAGGTTTAGAAATGACCAGTTTTTAAAAACAATTTTTAGAAAATATATTTTACCACCCCCCCCCCCGGAACAAAATCGTGGGCACGCCACTATATGCAATATTTTTATTTTTGTTTTTCCTGCTAGCAAAAATTAAAAATTGTTAGTTTTTATGTGAAATTACTATATTGCCAATTAAAGCTTAAGCCGAACAAATGTTTCCATAATCTCGGCTAAATGTTTCGTTTTTAAAATATTGTGTTGGAAAAATCGGTTGCAGATCTTATTCTGTTTGTTTGCTTAAGTACCAACAAAAATGTTCTCTATGGTAAATATTCCTCTTTCGCCCTCCTTCTGTATACTCCTGCTGTGTTGCCAGTTTCTCATCCCCAAAAATCCCCAAATTCTTATTTCCTGTTCGAAAAAATCCCCAAAATATTTTTAACTAAAATTCAAGTTTTTTAAATTAATTTAAAATAAAACATATTTTTTTTATGTAAATCATTTGCAGTGGTAATTTGTACATTTAAATTAAATTGTACTTATAACAAATTTAAGAATAACGACAGTCTTTACGAATCTGATACTGAATTTTTGTGGATACGGATCCGAACATCTTCACGTATTTTTATAGTACGCGGTCGAACTAAAAATTTCCCGAAATACGCGTGATGTCTTACGGCATCACTGGCAGGAAATGGGTTAATAGTAAAAACTACTACTTCTCAGTAGAGCCTCAAAAACTTTTTATAATAAACTCGGTATCATTTTTTAATATTTTTTTTAAATAATTTTTTATAAAATGTAATGATGAATTAAAAATTAAAAAAAAAAATAAAAATGACACAAGTTTATTATAAAACGTCTTTTGTCTCTTCTTAAAATTACCAAGGTTGCTATAGTAAACCCTCGATTTGCAACTTGAAACTATTCACAGCTATAAAGTTGGAAAAGTATTTATCATTTGGGTATTCGGTTCTCAATACTTAAAAGAATTCTATCAATATTTCCAGAGTTGTATTTTTCTGTATATAATTTGGTCTGAAAAACATTATGAAAATGGAACCCTCTTTTTGGTATGAAAATATAACACCATTGATAAGTTTTGTTCGGCTTTAGGTCATAATTTTTTTAAATAATAAAACCACAAAGATTTTGTTATTTAAATATTTTTATTTTTATTTTCCGATATTTCGATTATCTTCGATAATCATCTTCTGGGATCTAATAACAAGAAAAACATAATTAACAATTTTTACAAAACACATAAAGAAAAATTAACAGTTTTTCTTCTAATAGTTACTTTAAAAATGTATCTATATTTCTCTCATTGAGTTGAGAACTTCACTTTCTCGCGAGCTTTTGACAACTAATTCTGTTTACGTTGTCTAAATTTGTCTATAGTGTTTTTATACATCCGAATGCACCCGTCGGTATCTGTCTTGTAATTTAGTCTCTTATCGGCCGAAATATTGATGATGTGAAGAGCTTCTAAAGTGAATCTCTTCGTATAATTATTCTCTTCCTGTAAAATGCTCACGTCTTCGAACTCTGGTTTGTGTCCAGTTTTGCTACAATGAGCCGCAAGTGCCGTTTTTTCTTCGATTGGTTTGCTAAACGATTTATGTTCTGACCTATGGGAAGATATTCTGGTTTTTAATTTTGTTTTTGTTGTACCAACATATGTTTTGTTACATATATTGGTTCCGTCACCATTACAGTCTATTTTGTAAATAACATTGCATTTCTCCCCTTTATCTAATTTTGACCTGGTTTTGCTAAACAATTTTTTCACGCAGTTTTGAGTTTTTAGTGCTAACTCATATTTTTCTTTGTCATATATGTTTGTTTTCTTAAGCCTTTCTGAAAATCCAGGTATATAAGTTACAGATTTGTAAATTTTTGGTGGTTCTAATTCGTTTTCATTCTGCTTTCTTCTGTTAACGTGTGTGATTAAGTCTAAGATCGTCTTGTTCTGAAACCCATTTTATATAACACCATTTTAGATTAAATGTAAAAAACATTGAGCAGTATCGAATATTTAAAAGTATGCACATTATACAACTCTGCACTGTTATTACCAATTCTAAATTATTATTATATATAATATTAAAAATTAAATATATTGTTAATATTTTATCCCCAAAAACCCCCTTAAATGGTCATCCCCAACAAATCCCCTAAACTGACAGCACTGTACTCTCCTGTATGGAGAGTATACGGTATTTTGATCAGTCGTTTGGAAAAGTGTTTTGTGGGAGGACAACAGTTAATTAACAGTTTTATTTATTAAAAATTTTGCTCAAAGTGTGTTTTTAAACACTGAGTGTTTTCCTTTGTTATTCGTGTTGATATTTTCTTTAATAAAACTAAAGTGACGTGTTTTTAAAATAAAAATAATTGTTTATTTGTTTTCGTTCAAAAAATATAATTGAAAAAAAAACTTTAAGATTAATTTTGTGGTAACAACACAAGTTATTAAAAAATATATAATATTGGAAATATTCACAATTGTGCCTTAAATTAAAATAAAAAAATTTGTGATTAAAATTTAAAAGGTAAAAAAAGTTTTCAAGTACATATTTAAATAATATACAGTGTACAACAAAAGTTTTCTTACAGCTATTTTTTATAATTGGGATTAAATGAATATTGGCAACCTTCCAGCAGGTATGGTAAACGAGCATGTATTCCCGCAAGAATGCCTGCATTTCAGCTAGAAATTTCACGCTTTATCCCTTTCGATCCGTCTTTAGAGACATTTAAACTTTAAGTGGTACACATATGTACCATCCGGGTCGAAAGAGTTAATAGACGTTTGACGAAAAATTGAATAGTGAATTGGTAAAAAGAATGTATTAGGTGTGTCAAATAAATTGTTTTGTTGAATTCAATGTTGTCTGCTCCTTATTTGAAACCGATTATCACATGATTCAATAGTGGACAGTTTATCTCAATGAACTTCAAGAAAATCCAATTATGTCAAGTGTGAAATTTCTTTAATTTTTATTTTTTACATTGACGGACTTATTTAACGACTTCCACCTGTTACTGTTTACGATTAAACTTTCAACAATAGAAAACAAATGTTTTTTTTTTTGTTATTTGTATTGTTCTAATATGCTTTCAAAATACAGTGAACGAGAAATCAGATTCATTGTGACAACTGAATTTTTAGCCAACCGCATTGTTCGTTTACGCCTACCGATATTTTTGTTTGTGGCAACAGAAATGTGGTTGGTATAACGGAATTTCGATTGGAACATTATATTTTAATTCACTCGGAAATGCTTTTGATTGTGACAATCAAAAAAACAGTTTCTGCAACCAAACCATTCGGTGGGCAAGAAATTCGGTTGCCACAATGAAACTGTTTTCTCTGGAAATGAATATAAATCTTTTGTATTTATATGTATGAAAATTTTTTTTTTTAGCCTGGTTCGAGATCATAGAAAATATTTTTCCAAATGAAAAAATTTTCTTATTTTTATTTAGTAATCATGGAGAATACACAGAAAAAGTTATTGAACACAAGCTGAACGAAATGCATTTTCTGGTCCGCTACGACCTTCATCAACATTTTTCGTGCCCTCGAAAATGATAGTTATAAAAATCTCTATTACAGTTGATTTTTTTTATTATTGAGTTTAGATGAAATTTACTTACTATTTTTTACATTCTCCTTTACTATTAAAAAGAATTGTTTAAACATATGTAGAAGATAATTTAAACACATGTCTTTAATATTAGCTAATAGCTAATTTGGACGTATGGAAATAAAAGGAGAATGTAAAAAAAATATAGTAAGTAAATTTCATCTAATCTTAATATTAATAATAATAAAAAAAAATTTACTGTTTGTTAGCATAAATAAGTTTTTCCGTTGATTTGTCAGTTAAATAAAGATATTTATAATTGGCACTTTCCAGGGCACGAATAATGTTGATGAAGGTGATAGCGGACCAGAAAATGCATTCCGGTCAGCTTGTGTCCAATAACTTTTTCTATGTATTCTCCATGATTACTAAATAAAAATAAGTACATTTTTTCATTTGAAAATAAATTTTCTATGATTTCGAACCAGACTAAATATATATTTTCATACATATAAGTATTAAAAACATCAACTATACAATAAAAACTTTACTATAACTCTTTTGCTTAAAAATATATTAGTGTTTTGTATAATTTTAAATTATTTTTGCATAATTTTAAAAACTTTTGTTGTGCACTGTACGTATATTTTTAGGGATAACTGTATACCTTCTAACATATATTTGTACCTTTTTCAGAAGAAAAAAAACTCAAAAAAAAAAAATTAACTATAACTACAACGCCATAATAAGAAGTTAAAAATATTATTTGAGAGAAACCCTTAGGCAGAACAAGAAAAACAACAACAACAAAAAGTACTATATGGAGTATCAAATCGATATAGAGGATCATATCAATGTGGAGGATCAAAGCGATGTGGAGGATCAAATCGATGTGGAGGATCAAAGCGATGTGGAGGATCAAATCGATGTGGAGGATCAAAGCGATCGATCATTTATGACGTTCTGCAAAGAAAAGAACCATGAATACAGTGCTTTAGAGAAACGTTTTCATGAGAGCCCAAATAAATGGATTAACAAGAACACGGAAAAGAAATCCACCAACTGTATACCTGTGCAACTAGGGTCCTTAAAAAGATCAGTAAATGATCTCGACAAAGTTGCCGAAAACTTTAAACCGCTTCATAAATTGAGCAATAACAACATTAGCGGTTCTGAAAATTTTAAATTTCCATCAGACATTGAACAAAAATTAGACAATTTACAACCCCAACAGAAAAGAACTAATCTTACGAATAACTCCGTAAAAGGTGTACCAAGTGTTAGCACAGCAGGTGGTGTTCTCAGTCCGGGAGGTATTTCCCGGACAGCTAGTACTCAGGGTGGACCAGGTGGTCAAGGGCAAGGTGTCAATGATGCTCAACAATATAAAGATAACAATCATGGTGGAGGCATAAATATGTGCGGCCAACAGGAAGAAAAGGCAAATGTCACCACGAAGGGTAATCCCTTTGCGGAGGGTGGTCCCTTTGCTGAGCCCAATGGTGGAGGTCAGCATATCGAAAATTCTTATACTTTACCTCAAGGTATGAACACAATGCTTTCCCCTGATAAGGCTAAAATATATCAGCATACAAATGATACGAGCGGTATGACTCACCTTCAGCGGCTTAGGCAACAATTGGAACAGGCAAAGTTAATGGATGGTGCCGCTGGTCCCAAGCGACATAATAAATCGAGAAATAACAATAATCAAGGTATAAACACAATGCTTTCCCCTGATAAGGCTAAAAGATATCAGCATACAAATGATACGAGCGGTATGACTCACCTCCAGCGGCTTAGGCAACAATTGGAACAGGCAAAGTTAATGGATGGTGCCGCTGGTCCCAGGCGACATAATAATGATGACGGTTTTAGTGGTCTAAATATTTTAGCTAAGCAACTAGTATATCAAAATTTATCAAAATTTACACAAAATAGTTTTCTTCAACAACAAAAACACCAGCGGCAGCATTTGTCTGAAAATAATACGTCTAACATGGTTCAAAATGTGCCAATGGGTGTGGGAAATATTTTTAAACCATATTTATTCAGTCAACAACAGACATCTCAAATACAACATCATAACATGCTTTATAATTTTCCACATCAAAGCCCGACTGGTACTAATTTTATGCAGGGAACGGGACAATATTCTACTGCGGGTCCAAATCAAGGTGGACCATCAAGTAGTTCACATAATGTATCTCCAGCTCAACAGCAACAACAATCTCAACAACCACAATCGTCCAGTACAAGCGGAGCAAGTCTACAACAAAATACTCTTAATATGGTTGGTGATGTTGGTGGTGCTGAAACAATTGCCAATCAATCAAATCAAAATTTCACAAATTCCCAGCAACTTAACACATTGAAACTCTATCCACAAAGTTATGCTCATGGTGTACAAATATCTGATGAGCAACATTTTAATATCAGTGGAGATATGAAAAGTAATGTAACGGCGGCAGCTCAACAAGGACTGTTCTTTAATCAAAATAATTTAGGTGTAATGGGCAATCAACAATTTGTTGGTGCTTTTTATCCTACTATAAATATGAATACAATGGGGGGCCCCGTCGTTCCAACCTTCTTCGGCTCCAATATCTTTGGTAGGGGGGATAATCTTAATCAAATGAACCAATTGGGCAATATATTTCCTAATGTTCCCTCTAGCCCTTATACCGCTATGATGATGGGTGTCACTGGTAAATCAAATGGTCAAACTATGAATATGAATCAACCGGAATTCCAGCTATCACCATTTCTACAGTATCAGCATCAACCACAACGTGGTATGATTGGGTTTGACAACATTTCACAGGCTCTGCATACGCCGACACTAATGTTGAAACAAACTGTGGGCGATGCTGAACGTTGCCAACTTATGATAGCACAGCCATCATATCCAATAAACCATCTGCAAAATTTTATATATATGCAAAGATTTGCATCTGGTGGTTCCCAGAGAGCAATGGGAACAGGACAATCTCAAAGTTCGCCCAATCTACAAGTAGCACTAGTTGGTGAGCCAGTGGACTCCCAACAAGAATGGCAGCATATGATGATTCAACAACAACAAATGGACTTTGCCGGACGAGCAAAACAAGGTGATCATATGCGAGAATTTAATGGTAACTTTAGGGGTAATTAGTTACAAATGCAACAATAACTTTAATTACAACAAAAATAAGGGTTGACCAAAATATTAAAATTTTAACATCATGCAATTGCAACAAGTGATGCAACAACAATCATTACAACAGTTATAGTGGTACTAACACCAACATGCATGTATCTCAAACTTAACAAGAAATAGCAACACGCAATAGTAACAAGAATTTCTTCAACAAGTTACGTCCGCCCTACAACAACATCAGATGTTAAAAAGGTCCCCCCAACAGGGACGCGTCGTTAATGTCCCAACTGTCTGGGAACCGGTCACAATAATAATATCACTTTGGTATCCACCTCTGGCTCAGCATCATCACATAATTTAATTAATTCGTTACATAATCATAATTTTAATATACAAGACATTTTGCCATAGAATTGCATCAAAAAAAAATAATTTGAAAAAAAAAATGTTGTAGAAAACTTGTTTTTAAAGGCTGTATAACAATAATGTAAATATAATGCTAAGGGCCCATTCACGATGATGGAATACTCTACACTGCAGAGTGGATTATCTTTCCTTCTCTTTTGTACTTGTATTTTGTATCGTTTCATCTGTATTTTAGTACATTTCACTTTGTAGCGAAGAGTATTCCATTTTTGTGAATTTAGCTTAGACAATGACAAAATTGTAACAAATTTGTTACTTTATAATAAAAAAAAATATTTACATTACGATTTTTTTTTTTGTTACATAATTATTTTTTTTTAATCTTTACACACTTTACAATCGGCCTGATTACGGTTGTTAAATTTGTAGTGGAAATTATTGAATCCATACAAAATGCTTTTGCGTAAACTGAAAATTATAAAGAAATTAATTAATTATAATCGGATTGTTATTTATGCTAAATTCTGTGGTAAAATCTTTTAAACGACGTTTCAGTAAATTCGACTTACTAACGAATTCGACTACGGCAACCGTAATTAAGGCTAATATCATTTTATTTGTACAACAATTAGCGCCTAGTTTTAGTTATAATAAATATTTTCCATACAAATATAAAAACTACCGGGATTTTTGACTTAAATATTAATTAAGAGATTTTGAAAAAAATATGAATAATTTTGTTTGCATTCCGCTTTAATATTGAGAAAAAATTTGATTTAGATAATATAAATATTAAATAAAAAGGTTTTTACCAGATATTTTTAAACAAACAGAACAACTTGACAACCCAAATAAGTGGAGTCATAATTATGGATTGGTAAATAATGCATCCAAGAAAATACCTAATAAATAAAAAAGTATAAAACTGTTAACTATCCAAGGAGATTAGAATTAGGAGAACAAAATAAAAATTTAATTTTAGAAATTTTCACAAACACCCGAAAGTTTATGTGTTTTTCCGAATACAAAAAATAGGAAAACAAAATCGGGTATTTTCGGAGATGTGCTGTATTCCGATAATGCGCCATCTAAATACCTTCCCTACAAGAACAATAACGGTCATTTGATGCATCATCTGATGGTCATTGCTGATGGGTTTATACAGGGTGGTTAAATTTTAAGGGCCGATGTTGATTTTGAATAAAACTTAGTATGGAACAAAATATCGGCCTAATGGCCACCGCGACCTTGGCGGCACACCTCCATCCAATGGTCCAAATTTTCGATGACGCTGAGGCATACTTGAGGTTCTACACTCAAAAAAATAAAAAATGAACTAGAATTTAGAAAAATTAACTTATTTAGAGAAAAAATTTAAATGAAAACGGCGCCAAGGATACTTTTTACCAATATTTAATAAAATTTTTCTTGAAATTAAGAAACAAATTTTACTTAAAATTTGGTCAAAATTTCTAAATTATAGAAAAATTTTACCACTGAGAAGTAAATTTTTGTCAAAAAAAAAGTAAAATTTTCTTCTAATTAGTTCATACATCATCTAACATTGTACTGTTAGTTGGGAAATGTTTCCTTGGTTTTAAGAAGAATTTTATTTTATTTAAGTTCATTAGATAATTTTTTTACTAAAAACTAGGATTTAACTCCCTAAAAATAAGAAAATATTTTCTTACAACAAGTTAAATAGCACTTCTTTTAAGTGAAAATTATCCTTATCCTGCTTCTATGGTAAAAGTAGTCTATTTTACCATATATTTTTAAGCACTTTGCACTCATTGAGTAGGTATTTCCCCACTTTCGGAGGACTTCCGCTTTGTGAGGACACTGCTCTTAAAAAGCTTTTTTGCTATACATTTTTGTCTTAAAATTAAATTAAATTATGTATTTAAATTATGTATTTAAAATATAAATAAAATTTTATTAGCCAAAAGGTAAACAAATTAAAAAAATGTACTGCAGGATATCCTCAAACATAATAAATTGTGACAAAATCAGATCCTTTTCGTAGTTAATTAACAGTTCTGCTTAAGAGAACTACAAAAAGGGACGACCTACGCGACAAACGGCATCTATGGTAAAGAAACACTGGGGGTCCTTTGTCTTCTTAAATTAACAAATTTAAGGAAATTGTTGCAAAAATACAAAATATCACAGTTACATTTTTCGGTTTTATTGGAAAATGGGAAATGTCATAAGTTTATTTTGTAGGATTTAAACTTTAAGCTTAACTTTATTTGACATAAAGCGCTACGTCTATTATAGGAAAGCCATTATGCCGTAATGTATAAAATGTGCCTGCGATATTTTGTATTGTAGCCAACAAACAAATTTATTATTACATAAAAGCGCAAATTCGAAATTTGTTACCCTTTGCTAAAAAAATTTTAAAATATATGTTAAGCTACTTTAAGTTCAATATTTAAGACTGTTAAGATTAGAGATGGGCACGTGAGAGATTTTTGACTCACGCTCATGCACGCTCACGCACGATCATGAACCAAAAATTACAATTATGCACGATAGTTTTTTTAAATGGTTACTTTAATTTCTTTTATTTAATAATATTTTTCTTGAAAATTAGGAAAACTAACTGATTTGTTTTTAATTGATTGTTTTTTTGAAATAGAATATTAAAAATAATTTAAACGTTTTCCAACAAAAAAAAAAAAATCCTATACCAAATTTTATTATTTTTTTAAAATTAGAAAACTTTTACTTGAAAAAAATACCATTTTATTAAAATTTTAAAAATTTATCTGAACTAAGTTGCATGAAAATTTTCCTTAGAAATCAGTTTCTAAAATCAAGTAATTTTTTATTATAACATAGGAAAAAACTTAGTACTTTTTGTTTTTAATTGTCTGAACTAATTTTTAGAAAACAATTCTTCAAAATTAGAAAGTGGTATACTTGAAAACTGAATTTGACTGAAATGGCTTTCTAAAATTTAGTTAATTTTACTACTGGCGAACAAAAAATGAACACACATTAAGTTTAAGTTCTTTCTCGATTTAAGTTAGACACATTTTTTGAACTAAATGTGACTAAATTATGTCCTAATTTTTTTTTGTTTGAACTAAACTTAATTTTATTACATTTGAGTATGCAATTTTCTTAAAACTAAGATGTTTTTTCTTAAAATAATAAATTTTTATTTAGTTGACTTGTTTGTTTCCTAAAATCAAGAAATATTACTTAGGAAAAATATTTAACTATTTCTGAGTATATAAACTATTTCGTTTTTCCTCAAACTTAGGAATTTTTATTCTTTTTAAGAAAATTTGTCTAAGTTTTAATAGAATTTTACTTAAATTGAGGGCAATTTATAAACTATTTTGAAGGAAATTTTTGATTAGATTTTAGTTCATGTCTATTTTTTTGTGTATGCCGTTAATGTGCCGAATTATCTCATCCTTTAGCTCTTGAATTGTTGCTGGCTTATCGATGTACACCTTTTCTTTCAAATAACCCCAAAGAAAGAAGTCCAACGGTGTCAAATCACATGATCTTGGCGACCAATTGACATCGCCACCACGTGAGATAACACGGCCATTGAATTTGTCGCGCAAAAGAGCCATTTTTTCCGATAGCTGTGTGACAAGTGACACCGTCCTGTTGAAACCACATATCGTCCAGGGTCGTATTCTCAATTCCTGGCCACAACAAGTTCGTTATCATCTCGCGATAGCGAACACCATTCACGGTAAATGCCTGGCCGACCTCATGACACTCTATCGCGAACAACAGCAATGTTTGTTCGCAGAACGAACTGGGCGAGCATGTACATGTGTTTTCACAAACCTGGTTTGCTCAAAATTTGCCCACAATTCTCCCGATTATGGACACATTTGGTCGATTATGCTGACCAAAAAAAATCACGAAGTGCACGAAATGCATTTTGATTTGAACGCCCAATTTCATAATAAGCCTGAATAACTTTAACGCGTTGCTCGATTGTGTATCTTTCCATGGTCCAAATTGAGTTAGTCTGAAATTGAGAAATATTAAATGAAATGCAGAAAAAAACTTGACGTTTTGGTGTGGTTCATATTCAACATCGGCCCTTAAAATTTAACCACCCTTTACATCAGGAGTTTCTATCATTTTATTAAGGGCAATATGAATAAACTGATGTTTCTCTCTCATAGTTGTGAACTTCATTAACTAGTAAAGCATATATCTGTACAGCTCACTCCACAGTATTTTACTAATCAGTAATGATGTAAACATCGTCATAGCTGACTAGTCAGCGTTGACATTGCGTAACATTTTTTTAATAACAAGATCTTGTTTAAAAAATCCCCACAATTCCATAATATATAAAATCAATATATTTGCATGAAATTTATTTGCAAAAAGGTAAAAAAAAGAAAACTAAAACTTTTGAAAAACATACTCTGATGATCAAATACGTATATAAAAATGATGCCAAAGTAGGAGTATGAAAATAGAAAATTTCACAAAATTTGTATCGAAATTTAAATAGTAAGTTTATATTTGTGAGTTTCCATCAGCAATTTCTTGTAGGGTTTTTTTAGTTTATATCATAACCCAGCAAAAAAAATGGTAGTCATTCTGTGACTATAACTTCTTTCATTGCTTCCTAAACTTCAGTTGACATTCTTTTATAATTTTTTGGTGTTATTCTAAGGCACTTCCAAAGAATTGATGAGTTCATATTTCAAATGCAGTGATCTGGATATAAACCCGATGCATATCTTAAAGAATCACTTTTCATTACTTCTAAAGCATAAGTTATAGTATATCATATATTTATTTTGAATCTAAAGCATTTATTCAAATTGAAAAAATAGTTCTGATGAAATTTTTTAATTTTTTTATTAAAATATTTTTTATATTTTAGTTTAAAATTTCATGAGGGTTAGAATTTATGCAGTTTTGCAATTTTTATAAAAGTTTTGAAATATCAAGAAAAACAGATTTTTTTTTAACCTTTACTTGAAACTAGCTGGTCTGTCGTTTGCATTTTTTCAGCCCTAAATATTTATGAGGACGCAATCTGTGCATTTTTGCATTATGTTTATTATTTAACACTACAGTTAAATTTAGAATTTATCAAAATAATTTTAAAATTGTGTAAAAATTAATTCAAATTGCCCAAAAATGTTTTAAAATTGTGCAAAAGTTATTTAAAATTGTTCAAAAATATTTTAAAATTGTCTAAAAATGTTTCCAAATTATACAACCAGTTTTTAAATTATCCAAAAATATTTTAGAATTTGTCTAAGAATTCAATAAAATTTTTGAAAAATGTTTCAAAAATGCTTTTTCACTAATGCAGAATTATTTATTTGTTTTGATAAAGAGTATATGTATATCAATGCATACATTTCGCTTCTTTAAACTTATTTTTCTGCATTCTTATGAATTAAATTTTCATCAAATCTTAAATACTACAAAGTATATGAACATTTTCCACTCATGCATCAGAATACCTTATCATTGTATTATCATTGCTTCCTTAGAGTAAAGTATGAGTAATGCTAGTAGCTACATTTGAATACTTTCATCCTATGACACGCTAATGTTAAATTCATCGATGAAACCATTAGAAAAGAAGTAATGCCTTTGCCATAGTAGTGATGCTTTTATTGCTTCTTTGGCAGCTTCATTTTTGCTGGGAAGCAAAAAATAAAAATTTGGATCATTTTGATCACATTTTAGGACACTTAATGTGAGATTAGATCGCTAAAAGCATATAGGTCTCTTTTTATTTAATTCAAATTTCATCGCAATCCATTTTAAAATTTTTGCAAAATATTGTAAATCAATGTAAAATGATTTTAACAAAAAAAAAAAAAAAAATGTTGAATGATATAGAAATTTTAAATGCCACGCAAGTATATTTTTCACTTCAAATTAATTAGAGATATTCCTCGTAAAATAAAAAACAACCCTGTTGAGAAAAATTCCTAAATAATTTCAATTTAAAAAGGTGTAAATAAACCTTTTATTGCCTTTTCTGCAAAAAAAGAACAACTGCAATAAAATGTTTGCTTATGTTGTTTCATATGCAAAATAACAGGTCTAACCTACCTGTACAGATGTGGGGTATTTAACAAAATGCTGCATATGGTTTAATTAGGAAAATAGTACACACAGAAAAATAAATTTCCAACCGAATTGAAAATTGTATTTTGGTGGCGACAACCAATAAATTCGTTTAGCACAACCAATTTAAAATGTGATTGCTGAATAATTTGGATGCTGCCATTTAAAATCAGGGGTATTAACCGAATATTCAGTTGTACCAATTAACTTCAATATGAAACTGACGGAATTTTTCTCTGTGTAAACCTAAGTTTTCCTTGTGAGGCTAATGATTGGTTAAATGATATTATTTTAAAATAAAACACCATTCAAATTAACGACATGCACAGAGGAAACAAATTCGTTATGTTAACCGAATGGTTTGGTGGCAGCAACCGAATTATTCGGTTGTTGTAACCAAATGCATTCCTGATCCAATTGAAATTTATAATTTATACCGAAATTGTATTTTATTAACTAAATTTCGGTTGCCACAAGTAAATATGTCGGTAGCTCCAACCAAACCATTCGGTTGTTAGGAAATTCGGTTGTCACAATGAATGAGTTTTCTCTGTGTGAAAATGGGAATATTATACAAGTTGCCTAACTTAAATTACTTGATTTAACTGCGGTAAATGCTAACTTTATAAAAGCAGTTGGGTTAGGTTAGGCTAGGTTGATAACGAGGAATCTGAATATTAACCGACTCAGGCCCAAAAATAAATAAAGTCGCTCTCGTGTAGATTCGAATTTTACTCGCCCTTTTTCCCGTCTTTAGAAAACCTTTGGCTTACTTAAGTATCAAGACAGGCATGATTACACTCTAAAAAATGCTTGTAAAATTACTACTATAAAATGGGCAAAGTTTTATGTAATATTACGAAAATTCGGTAAATATAAACACCAAATGCGTTAAACTTTTTTGTGCACACTTTCATATACAATAATACACACACGCTGTATTTTTAGACATTATTTGTTTACAATTAAACACATTATGCCTAAAATTATTATTGTTTTGTTAAATAAAAATTTTACGCACAAAGATTGTAAATTTACTAACTTATAGTAGTAAAAATATATGACATTTTGAAACTGAAAAAAACGATAAAATTTTCAAACCTAAAAAATAGATTCATTAGTTTTTTAAATTTTTCAATTATTTCTAAACAATAAATTTATTGTTTTTATTCTTGCTGGAAGTTAACAAACAATAATATTATGGTTTTTATTGTGAATTACTAAATAATAAATTAATGGTTTTTTATCACAAAACAAAAATTTTTTTGCTTTATAATTTTCAATATCATGGTAGAAAATGTGCGCATTTTTATAGGATTTTTCCGCATTTTTATGTACATTTACAGGAAAATCGTGTTTCTTTACGCACAAAATTGGTGAATTTACTCTTTAATTTTAAATTTTAATTGAATTTTTACGCACTTTTAATGTAATTTTACCTATTTTATATTCATTAAATTACGCAAAATGTGTGTATTTTTTTTTTTCATTTACGCACACAGAGTTAACTGTACTCCTATTATAAGTTGGGTAAATTTCAACATAAATTAATTAGAGTGTATGATAACAGTTAAATACACACAAATAATTATAAATGCTCATAAAAGAATACTTGAAACTTTTCTTTAATTAAAACTAATATTTGGTATTAATTTTGTTAATTAAAATATTTGAAGAATTACACAAAGTTCATTAGATAAACCAAAAAAAAAAAAAAAAAAAAAAAAAATGCATTGGACATGCGATCCATAAAATCTGATAGATTTTGGATGTCAAAATTTCCTGTACTTTTTTTAACAGTTCGCAAATTTAACTTTTACCGAAAAACAATTTTCGTTCTGTAAAAACTTTCTTAAGAAAGTTAAAGAAAAATTTATATTAAACAAAAATGTGTAGCGATAAAACGAATATCTTAGAATAACCAATGGGCCTGACAATATATCATTCGTTATACCGGGCTTCGATTGTACTTGTATTCAAAGTTAAAAATTTAATTTTTTTCTACAACAAAAATGTAAACCAAAATTTTAATTTGTGAGTTTATTAAACGCCACAGGTTACTTGCAATAATTTATAAAAATCCCGTATTATCTGCATCAATTTAAAGTAAATATAATTGATTGATTTTTTTTACCTCAAAATAAGGAGTTTGCGACAAAAATGTATTAATAAAATTTAGATAAAAATCAATCAGATATGTAAAATAAACGTTTTCAAATCAATACCAACATATATTTTGTTAATTAAAGTGCCAAATCTTAAACATTATGGCCCGTAATAATAGTCACGCTCTAAAGTCAGATTATTTTAAAAATTACTTTAAATCAGGGACCCGAAATAACTGTTTAGTATTTTATTTTTTAAATATGCAATAGGTTATGGAAAAAATAACTGAAAAAATTGAAAATAACTGAAAAAATTGTAGTTCTGCCATAAACATTATGAAAGATTATTATTTTTATTGGTCTTCTATAACCACGCTTCAGTTCATTGCTTATAATGTAAATTTACTTGAATACAGGAAAACTGAAAAATGAAAAATCTTTCATAATGGTTACTGAAGACCACAAAAAATTAAAATATTTTATAATAGTTATAGAATACCAATAAAAAAAATAAAAATCTTTCATAATGGTTACGGAAGACCGAAAAAAAAACAAAAATAAGCTATAATGGTTATTAAAGACCAAAAAAATATTGGTTATTTGTAATTATTATTCAGAGAGCTGGTTTTAAAAATTCGTGATAAATTATTACCCAGCAAAACCACACACTACCAAATAATGTGTTAAGTAATGTGTATCCATAGGGACTCATGGATTACTTTACACCTTACTTCACTGATGAATTTTACAGGCGATGAGCCTTAAAGTAATGTATATACCCATTACTTTAGAGGTGATAATGTAATGGCATCATGGGTGGCTAAAAATTTGTTAGTTTGTTCATCCTGGTTTATAGGGTCCTTGGTTATGCCCTCATTTGCACAATGCAACGCCTCACTTCAAATCGTTTCTTTTTTAAAATCGATTTTGTAAATCACTTGAATAAAGTAGGTGATTGCTCGCGTTGAAATAGCTGTTCGTTACGTTATTTCAAATTTTATACATACAAATTAAAATTTTATAAATCACTGCGCTGAAAAATTAATCACCTGAGATGTCAAAATCATTATTAAGAATTGTTTGAGCGTTGGTTTGAATTTTTTGTTTTCAAACTATTTAAAAACATAAAATTTGTAATAAATTTTATTTTTATTAAGCAGTTTTTAAAAATCTTAAAAATAAAAAAATAATTTCAAAAATTGCTCCATAAATTTTTTCGCGGGTTTGGGTTTCAGGCGGCCTAAATATTTACAAAAGAAAAAAATTATTTTCAATCAGCTGTGTTACCAATAGCAAAGAAGTAGGGATAAATGTAATAAAGAAAACATAAATTCCATATCCCAGCAAAACTTTGGTAATGGGTGCGATATTCTCATGCGTTACCTTGTAATGATAACTCGTTACCTTTTTCATTATTTGCAAGCATAAAGTAATAAGTTACTCATTATTGATAACGTAATATATAATTTATAAATGTAAAGTAATAATTGAAATTTTTTTGAAAATTTATTTTTAGATACATTACTTTGTGTTTTTTTGTAAGCAAAAGGGTAATGTATGTTTGTTTTGACAACACTAGTGAAAAAACAAAGCGCAACAATTAATTTAAGTTTAAAGCAATCAAAAACTATATACGTCGATGGTTTAGTGGGTAGAGTTCTTGGCTGGCAACCAGACATCCCTGGTTTGATTCCCATATTGACCACATTATTTTTAATAACGTTTAAAATATTTGTAATAATTTTTTTTTAATAAAAATCCCTCTTTATTTAAAAATTTGTATTTAGACACACTACTTTTTCTATTCTCGTAACCATATAAGTAACCCCTTACATTATCACCTATAAAGTAATGGGTATATACATTACTTTAAGGATCAGCGCCTGTAAAATTCATCAGTGAAGTAAGGTGTATTGTAATCCATCGGCCTCTATGGTTACACATTATTTGGTAATGTGTGCTTTTGCTGGGATATAAATTTTTTTCGAAATCTGCTTTTCTGTTTACATATGCAAGTGTTAAATAGAGTTACCGAGTTCATCATATATGCACATTTTAGGCGAAACGGTTAGCATTTATTATTATTAGTATTAATTTATAAATAAGATTAATGCTTTATAATTAACAAACTTGCATTTTTTTATGCGCATTTCAAGATATAAATCATTATAATACATTTAGGAAGGTAATACTTTTATTAGAATTTTAAAGGTAACCAGTAAATTTGCATTAAATTTCCAAGAGGGTAACCTTGTTTATTGTTTTGACATTTAGTGGCATGCAAATGACAATGCGAGTAGCAATCAAAATTTACTGCCGTGGCAGCTGCCATTGCGAAAAATGTGAGTGCATAGAAAAAGGTCGTAAGAGGATTGAGTTTTTCGAACTCCTATGTAAACGCCAGGTAAAGGCTATAATATTTTATTTTTTTTTGATGAAATGAATTAAGTAGAATCGAAATAAATTGACATGATTTTAAAAGCTTAGAGTCCTTACATTAAACCCATATTTAAAATGTTTCCATAATTTTCTCATGTATATAAATTCATAAGAAAAAACTGGGTTTTCGGAAAAAGTAAATTTTTCAAATATTTCAAAAACTAAAGCTAATAATTAAATTTTGTGTTCACATTCGTGATCTACATTCTAAAATCTATTCGAAAATATGGGTCGTCTATTCGATGCATTTTTTATGTTGTGTTAAAGATAAAAGAGAATTTTTATAAAAAGTGGCATGCTCAATTTTGCATTAACTTCCTTCTAATTTTTTGGGAGACATAGTTTTGCAAATAAATATTTCTAGAGATACACACACACACATGGAAAATTTATATCTATTTTTTTTTTTTTAATAAAAAAACAAAAAAATGTATAAAACTGAAATAATTTTTAAAAGTGTTAGTGTTTTAATTTAAAAAAATGTAGAGCGTGTGATAGGATCTCAGGTAGATAGGATCTCAGGTAGGATTTAGGTAGTAAAGTAAAATCCTCTCTGACCCAGCCTCTCTCTCTCTCTCTTTCTCCACCCCTCTCTCTTCGCAATATTTTTCAGCCCTAT
The DNA here is from genome assembly GCA_949748255.1 of Eustalomyia histrio. Classification (NCBI taxonomy): domain Eukaryota; kingdom Metazoa; phylum Arthropoda; class Insecta; order Diptera; family Anthomyiidae; genus Eustalomyia; species Eustalomyia histrio. The sequence continues at coordinate 242,204,218 of OX456523.1, forward strand.
AAAAAGGTTGATCTTTCTAAGGATTTCTTCATTGATTAAAAGTCATTTAAGCATTACTTTTGTGTAGAGATTTAAAAACAAATATAATTAAAATAAATATATAATATATTAAAATAAAATATTAAATTATGGATTCAGGACTACTTTTATATCAGGCAGCCGCCCAGCTGTACCAACATCAATTGCAACAAGAAAATTCCCTGAAAATAACGGCAAATAATTTTCAAGACAATGCCGAAAGGCCTCCTAATAATGGCGCGCATCAGTTTCAACAGGGACAATTAATGAGTGGACCAGCTGATCTCCTTGAACGTGAAAATAGTGCTAGTTTAAGTAATCTCAATAACTTTGTGCAGGGTCCTCCTCAGAATACGCCACAACAATATCAATATGCCTGTGATTGTCCAATGGAGGTTAATAATGTGCAGAACCACAATCTCTTGTGTTGCCTGCGACAACACACACTAAATAAGAAACTTAAACATTATCAACAACCACAAATGAGACTCAAACAGCAGCATTTGTCTCAAGGCAATATGGGTTGTAATGGATCAATGGGTGTGGTAAATTATCCTAAGCCAAATGAATTCAATCAACAACAGCATTCTCAAGCACAAAATCCTTCACAGGAACCACAGCACTCAAACTGTAATTATCCTAATAATACTCCGTGTTGGGGCAATTGTATGGAGGCACCCCTAGGACATTCTAATGTGTGCCCATATCAGGGAGCACTATCAAATGGTCCACCTATTATGTCTTCATTTAATCGTGGTTTTCCCTCGCCACCAATGATACAACAAACTGTGAGCGGTGGTGGAAATTGCACCAATGAGGAGGCACGGATGCCTACTATGGAACGTTTAACCCGACAGTCTATTTCGTCATCAGCTCCAATGGTGCGTCCGCAGCAATACGCAGTTGGTGGTGCCCGGGCAGCAATGGGACTAGCACAAGCAGAAATGCCGCCCAATGTAAACAAAACAATGCATTCAATTGTGAGAGAAAATTCATTACGACATTTTAGACGACAAGAACGTTCTCCGACCCCTAATACCACGATGCAAAACACCAGCATGTATATGCCACTAACTCAACAACCAATATCTATGCATCAACAACAACAACTACATGTTACCTCCACCACATATCAACAAGAACAGCAGATGTTAGAAATGCCCCAACAGACACCCAATAATGAAGCAGATGGCACTGCTTGGGCCTTATACAACTCAGTGGACTTGAGTTGTTTAGGTGATTTTACAGAATATGATCATATATCCACGGCAGATTTGATCAAATCTTTGGATAATAACGACATTTTGCAAATTGGTTAGTCAAATAACTACTTAGTAGTAATGACTAAATAAATTGCAAATTGTCATTATAAAAATATTCTTAAAATTGACTAAAAAACTTAAATCAATTCAAAATAATGTAAAAAAATCAAGTGGTAAAGTACTAGAGTTAAAATGGTAAAATAGTGTTTTTAAATTAAAAAAAAAATAAATCAATTCTGCTAAATTTAATTTTATTGGTATAATTATAATGTAAAAAATCAAGTGATAAATAACTAGAGTTAAAATAGTAAAAAAGTGTTTTTAAATAAAAAAAAAAAAAAAAAATAATAATAAATTCTGCTTATTAGTTTATAAATTTAATTTTATTGGTATAAATATAAGAGATAAATCACTAGAGTTCAAATTGTAAAGAAATGTTTTTAAAATTAAAAAAAAAAATAAATAAATTCTGCTTATAATTTAAATAATTTAATTATTAATATTATTATTATTGTAATAATTATTAATATTATATGCTTTATTAAATATAGGAAAAAGATTAAAATTTGTTAAAAATGGTTTCATACATTAAATCTATAAAAACTCAGTTGCAAAACAACAAATTTTATTCCAAGTGCAAAATTTTCTTTGGTTTCAGAGACAAAACGAACTCTGGCTAAAGGCTGAATTTATTTTGGCAATTAAAACTAAGTTAACTGAATCTTCCTCCAAAGAAAGAGTATCCTAAAAGATCTGAATTTGCTGCTATAATTATTTTGTATTTTTTTTTTTAAGTTTGGGTAAGCAAATCAGAAGAAATTTTAAAATTTAGGCCGCCATATTGGATTCGCCATTTTGAATTTGAAAAATTTTATCTTTGATTCGAAATCAGCAACCTTAAAAACTCCCGTGTACCGATTTTCATGTAAATCAGAAGAGAACTTAAAATTTAGGCCGCCATATTGGATTCGCCATTTTGAATTTGAAAAATTTTATCTTAGATACGAATTTAGAAACCTCAAAAACCCCCATATACCGATGTTTGTGTAAATCAGAAGAAATTTTAAAATTTAGGCCGCCACATTGGATTCGCCATTTTGAATTTGAAAAATTTGACCTCAGATTCGAAATCAGCAACCTTAAAAACTCCCGTATACCGATTTTCATGTAAATCAGAAAAAATTTTAAAATTTAGGCCGCCATATTGGATTCGCCATTTTAAATTTGAAAAATTTCTCCTCAGAATTGAAATCTTAATCCTTGAAAACCATCATTAGTAAAAAAAATCAAACAAAGTTTTCTACTTAAATCAAATTTTAGTCAAAAATTCTCACTAACTGCTGACTATAATACTGAGCGAGCCTAACGCACAAAACTACATTCAAAAGAGAAACGCAGCTGCATCCTCAAGTATTAATCTCTACAGTTAGCTATAACTGTAGACTTAGATTTTTGGTAGTATTCACATATAAGAAGTAAAAATATTTTGCAATTAAAGAACAGGTAAATTAGGGTGTGGCAAAACAAGTAATCTGCGATTTTATTGATTTTTGGTTGGTTAGTCGAAACAAGTAAGTAGTATATGAGTGGTATAGGCACCATTTTGAAGTTTTCTATTATTTAACTTATTTATTATTATCTTTAATTATCGTTAGAGATATAAAAAAATGTATATGAATCAGTATTGTAGAGAAAATAAAGATGTTTTATGATAAAATAAAAGAAATTTACTTAAAAACAAGTAAGAGCGGCTAAATTCGGCTATGCCGAATCTTATATACCCTTCACCATGGTATTCTGAAGGAGATGAATACATCGTTGGAATCTACTACCTCATAGCTCTCCACAAACAAGCGGTATCCCCATTTATTTTTTCTTAAATGTCCAAAAATTTTAATCCAAAATAATATGTCATGTAAAATCTCAAATTTATATTTTTCCATATGTTTCAGCGCTTTTCTTGTCAAATTTGGCATTTTCTAGGCAAAAAAAAGTTGGCGACACTACTATTTATTTTTTATTTATATCATTCACAATAGTTGTGAAACGTATTTAACGTACGTATTTATCTTCACACTCTTATTAAACAAAGGGATTTTACTGGAAAAATTAGAGGTAGTCCTGGTTTTTTGCTAATATCTCAGCCATTTATTAACCGATCTGTCTGATTTTTAATAGCAAACAGAAATGGATCACATGTAACAGAAATAAAAAAGAATCAAGTCCTCATCATGTCTGGGTTCTTCGGAAAACCCATTTCAACACACAGACGGACAGACGGACAGACGGACAGACGGACATCGGTAAATCAACTTCGCTCTTCATATGGACCCAGAATATATATACTTTATAGGGTCTAAGATCAATATTGTAGAAATTACAAACGGAATGACAAACTTATATATACCCTTCCACCTATGGTGAAGGGTATAACAAATTATATAGGATGATAAAATTATTTCTTTGTAAAGGGTGGTTAAATTTTAAGGGCCGATGTTGATTTTGAATGGAACACAAATTATTTAGGAAATTATTGTCATTTATTTTTATTTTGATAAAATGGTATGGTTCATTTATGTAGGGAACAAAATATCGGCCAAATGGCCGCTGCGACCTCGGCGGTACACCTCCATCCGATGGTCCAAATTTTCGATGACGCTGAGGCATAATTGAGGTTCTATTCTATTAATGTGCCGAATTATCTCATCCTTTAGCTCTTAAATTGTTGCTGGCTTATCGACGTACACCTTTTCTTTCAAATAACCCCAAAGGAAGAAGTCCAACGGTGTCAAATCACATGATCTTGGCGGCCAATTGACATCGCCACCACGTGAGATAACACGGCCATTGAATTTGTCGCGCAAAAGAGCCATTGTTTCGTTAGCTGTGTGGCAAGTGGCACCGTCCTGTTAAACCACATATAGTTTATTATCACAATAAGTTTATTATCATCTTACGATAGCGAACACCATTCACGGTAAATGCTTGCCCGACCTCATGAGGCACTATCGCGAACAACAGCAATGTTTTCCGCAGAACAAACTGGGCGAGCATGTACAGGTGTTTTCACAGACCCGGTTTGCTGAAATTTGCCCACAATTCTCCCGATTGTGGACCAAAAAAAAATCACGAAGTGCACGAAAAGCATTTTGATTTGAACGCCCATTTTCATAATAAGCCTGACTAACTCTAACCCGTTGCTCGATTGTGTATCTTTCGATGGTTCAAATTGAGTTAGTCTGAAATTGAGAAATGTCAATTGAAATGCAGAAAAAACTTGATGTTTAGGTGTGGTTCACATTCAGCATCGGCCCTTACAATTTAACCACTCTTTATTACTTGATATTTAAATATATTATTTTTAAAAAATTAGTGAAGTTTATATTTTATAGTTGATCTTTTTAATACTTATATGTATGAAAATGTATTTTTAGTTTGGTTCGAGATCATAGAAAATTGTTTCTTATATATTTTATTTAAGTAATCATGGAGAATACACAGAAAAAGTTATTACACACAAGCTGAATACACGCAGAGAAAAAACATGGTTGCAACATGATCACTGCTGCTATATTAAGCTTGCTGCAATCAGGTGTGGTTGTCACAACCATGTTATTGGCTTTTGAACCATCAACATGATCGCTACCATCATTATTATAGTAAATAATTTACTATTTTATGATTGACACCTTCTATTTTGTAACATGATTGGCTGTAACCATAATGTGGTAACGAAAATTCTGATTATGAAAAAAATATGATAATTATTCAACCATAAAATGCTGGCAACAATCAATAAATAATTATGCATAAAATATAACATGATTCTGATATTTACGGTCATAATATTGTCTTGTTTTCATAAAAACCAAAATTTGATCAGTTCAGTCAGTTTGTTTTTACCACAAAATGTATTAAAAAATAATCATATATTATTTACTAAAACTGGACGAATGTGGGTAGAAAATACCTTTCATGTGGCATTAAAACATTTCATCAATTGACCCATTAAGATCCAGATAATTTTTTTTTTTAACTTTAGAATATTTTTTAAGGGTTTTCTTATACATATAATATTATTTACACTAATCAATTCATTGTCAAAAAGATTCCATATAAATATTTTATATTTTTTAATTCGTTTTAATAAAAACGATAAGAACTATTTTTTAAAAAAATATATTTATTAATTCATTTTTTGTAAAAAGTTCTAATAATATTAATAAATTTTTTTTTATAAGAAAAAGTCTGTAGAACCCAAAATTATTTTTGTACGAAAATTTTTCTTACACAAAATACTAGATATTTAGAAACATCATAATATGTTTATTTAGAATCATAATATGGTAATTTTCGAATCAAAATATAACTGTAGGGATTATATTATGGTAAAATTATGGTTATTATATTATCATAATATAATAACCATATTATAGTACGACTATGGTTGGCACAATCATAAATCCAAAAATATATGATGCTCTTCGAATATGATTGTGTCAACCATGTTTTTTTTCTGCGTGATGGATGGGATGCATTTTCTGGTCAGCTACGACTTTCACAACATTCTTCGTGCCGAAAAACATTTTAAAAATAGAAAACGAACCCAAACGCTGGTGTACAAAGAGAACTCTTTTCGACGAGTATTAATGAAAATTTCCAGTAAAGTTTTTTTTTTTTTTACAAAATATAATAAACGAAAATCTTATTTAGGTTTCTTTGATCTTCTTAATTTCTATTTTTGTTTAAACTGACCTTAAGATCTTCTTTGTTATTTTTTTTTGTTGATAAAAATTGTAATTATTTATTTATACAAATATTTCGCCACATTATTGGGTGACTTATTCAGGGGATTTTTTTAAATAAAAATTACATTAATAACAAACGAATCATTTTCATCAATATGATACAACTTTTTTCCCTGCGTTTAGATTTCTGTTTCGATTTGTGTCAATTCGTTAGAATTGCTGGTTAAAAAATGTGTCAATTTGTTGTACAACTTCGAGAATACTTATGATTAAGTAGTTTGTTTATAAAATTGTTTTTAATTTTGTTCGTGATTTAAATTTTTTTTATACAAATTTCTCTTCTATTACATTTATAAAACTTTTGTAAAATTTTTTTTAAATTAAATGTATTATATTTGTATTTGTTTATTTGTATGTATTTGTGAGTATGGAAATTTGTGTTTTTAGAAAACTTTGTAAATTATATCAAATAAAATTTTACAAGTTTTATGTTGATTGTTTCTTCATTTGTTTTTTTTTTGCTGTCTACTGCTTTTTTTCATTTCTCTGTTCAATTTAACTTAATAAAGAAACTGAAATTAAATTATAAAGATTAATGACTCTTTAAAAGTAAAAATTGAAATAAAGACCAAAAACGTAATGTATAGGGATGCCAAAGGAATTTTGAATTTAGAAATGTGTTATTATGAATAAGAACTTTTTACCTTAAAGTTTATAGGTTAATACTATTGTAAGATTGAATTAAATTCTTGTTTTTATATAAATTTTTAATTTAAATGATTTTTCACTAGAGTGTCCAGTTAAAAAAAAAATTATGTTCTACCACTCAAACGATAAATATTAAAGAGCTGAATAGGAAACTTATTGGAGGGCAGTTTTTGGATCCAATACGAAATTTAACACTTATTAAAGTTGATAACTAACAGAACATTTTAACCCAGTATTTGCGAAATAAATAAAAAAAGTTTTTTTTTTAAGACAAAATTGGGCTAAAAAGTTTTGAGATAAACCAAAACTATTATAAATATTTTTTTTTTTTATAAAATCCTCATTACGAAATGTTTAGTGTTTCTCTCGACAAAATATAAGACTACATTTAAATTAGTTTAAAAATGTAATTTAAAAGAACTGAAGCTTCATTTAAAAACCGGTCTACTTAATTTTCATTTAAATTAAATAGCTTTTGTCATTTGTTTTTTAATGTTGTTTAATCAATTGAAAAATCAGTAAAAACAAATGATTATTCAGTTTAAAATAATTGTTTATTTTAAAGTGTTTCGTTTTTTTAGCATTTTGTTTAAGTTTTTTAATATGCAAAATGATGACTCATACACTCTATAAACACATGTTTTGTGAATTTTTAAAAAAAATTTGTATACAAACAAGTTAAACAAATAACAAAATTGGAATTTTTGAAATATTTTTTTTTTGAAACACACAGTATACAAAAATTTATATTTGTTATAACTGTAACGGTAACAACTAAACCATAAATTTCCCTATTGTGGGTAAAGTTTTATTAAATTAACAAATGAAACTAAAAAAAATCCGTAAAAAGACAGTTAATCATTTTGATGAAATGTATAAAAAAGTTATATTCCTTCGAAAAAAATGTATGTTCCTGTATTTTTAACTGAACTGAAAAGATTTTTTTATTTTGAGTGTATTTTTTACAAAACTTATTATTTTTGACATTTCAAATCGCGTGTCGACATCTAAAGGCACCCTGGCCAACACATCTTTTGTATAAAGTTTTTCAAAATAATTCTTTTAGTTTTCTTCAATCTTCTTGATTTGTATATTATTTTAAATTGAGCTTAAGATCTCTTTTTATTTGTAAAGACCATAATGGAGAAAATTTCATTGGTATTAACCCATCTTGGTATTAACCCATCTTGTACCCCTAATTGGTCTCGTGTGAATTTTTGATAAAAGTTGGTAGAATTTTATATTTTATAAATTTTTTGGGGTTAAGAAGTGAAAAAGTCTTAACGACCTGCATAACCCACTTTGGCTTAAAAACATGTATTTTATGATGTAAGGGTTAACTCACAGAGAAGGTACTTTTTGGAACTTTCCCCGGAAACATGATAAAATAGTTATTCAAAATTAAAAAGTCTCACCCTTAGCGGCATGACCGAAACCTGAAGTTTAAAGTATGTTTGTCTGCGCTTAGGGAAATATTTACTGGAGAAATATTTTTGTTTGCATTTATAACACAGCACGTCAGAATGTAATGTAGTTTTTAATGCTTATTTTTTTTTTTAACTTTACTTGAAAAAGCGCCATCTAGCGGAAAAAAACCAAATTTAATTCCCTTTTCAAAACTGGCTCAAGCATTAAAATCGGTTCACCCATTCTGTTTTTATAGAACTTCTTATTACATTACAAGTGAACCTCCACTGTCCTTCGTAGATTAAAAATCGATTTTCTCAGAATGACGTGCTACAGCATAACGCCGAGACACGTATTTCTTTATTTTAAGCCTATTTTCATATTTTGTTAACATTTCTCATGTGTACTCAAAAAAAATTTGATTTTGTCGTACTGTGTAATAAGAACGTAGTGAATTGGGGAAAAATACCACAATCAGCCAGTTGACTAAACCGAATTTTGGATTTTTTCTATGGCGTAGACATCCGATAAGCCGCGATTTTTAGAATTTTTTACGGAGCTGGTGCAAATAAGGAAAAATCTCCCCAGTAATAGACTGCCCAAACCATTCTGTCGAAATGCCTAAAGTTTAAATCTGAATCTAAAAATACGAGTTCTCTAAGGTATGGGGTAGTTCACTTTTTTGAATATCAGATATAAACCTGGTAAAGATGGGGTTAAAAAGGGGAAAAGTGTAATTTTATGCACCGAAAATAAACCGCTCTAAAATGCGCCCCCCCATTCGTCCTTTCCAAAGCGCTTTGGTTTTATTGAATTATGAGCTCATTTACTTGTGGGATACTTTTTTAAATTTTCGCCAATCATGTGGTAAACGTGTAGGTTCAAGCCTCCTTCCTAACGGAATGTCCAAACAGCTCTGTCTAGACAGTTGAAATTTAAAATATATGTTTCCTGTAGTACACGAAAAAAATATTTTTAGTGTGTCAACCAAATTTCTTGCCAACCGACTAATTGTTTGTGGCAACGGAAATTCGTTTAATACAGGGGCGGATCAATAAGTCCGTGACTTTTCGAATTTCCCTCGTAGTTTTATAAAATGCAACACTGCTCCCATTAAGTACCATCTGTTAATAGACTACTGTCAAATTTTGAGCAAGTTCCGTCATTTACTTTGCGTTTAACAACTGTTAAAAACATACAACCTCGTTGATTTTTTTAAAAATGAAAAAAGTGAATTTCGAGTGCTCATTAAACCTTATCTTTTGCGGCAATAAACCGTCAATCAAATCAAGGAAAAGCTTGATAAATACTATGGTTACTCTGCACCATCGATTTCAATGGTAAATAAGTGGTTGTGGTCTTAAAAGCACGGAAGATGCCAAACGTTCTGGACGCCCAGTTGAGGTTTCTTCTACACCCAAAACAATTGAAAAAATTCACGATATGGTGTTGGCCGATCGGAGATTGAATATGCGATAGGTTGTGGAAGACATAGGCATCTCACATGGCTCAGTGGTTTTAATTTTTAACGATCAATTGGGTATGAAAAAGCTTTCCGCAAGATGGCTGCCACGTTTGCTTACAATAGACCACTATCGGAATCGTGTGACAGCTTAGTTTCCATGGCAAAAATCTATGAAGTGAAAACTGAATAATTCGTTAGTCACAATGAATCTGTTCTCTTTGTTAATGGGATAATTCACTTAAGAGAAATTTTTTTTTTTTAATTTTCAATAAGAACGTGGTAAAAACGGGGCCTAAAAGTGGCAATTGGCTTTCAATAATAACCCAGCAAAACTTTGGTAATGGATGCGATATTCTCATGCGTTACCTTGTAATGATAGCTCTTTACCTTTTGCATTATTTGCAAGCATAAAGTAGTAAGTTACTGATTATTGATTACGTAATATATGTTTTATAAATGTAAAGTAATAATTGAAATATTTTTGACAATCTATTTTTAGATACATTACTTTGTGGTTTTTTGTAAGCAAAAGGGTAATGTATGTTTGTTTTGATTACACTAGCGAAAAAACGAAGCGAAACAATTCATTTAAGCTTAAAGCAATCAAATACTATATGCATCGATAGCTCAGTGGGTAGAGTTCTTGGCTGGCAACCAGATTTCCCTGGTTCGATTCCCATCTTGACCACATTATTTTTAGTTACAAATATTTTGAATAAAATATTTGTAAAAAATTTTTTTTAATAAAAATGCCTCTTTTTTTAAAATCTATTTTTAGATCCAATACTTTTTCCATTCTTGTAACCATATAAGTATCCCCTTACATTTTTACCTCTAATGTGATGGGTATATACATTACTGAGGCTCATCGCCTATAAAATTCACCAATGAAGTAAGGTGTAAAGTAATCCATCGGTCCCTATGGCTATACATTACTTTACCCATTGTTTGGTAATGTGTGGTTTTGCTGGGATCTACCAGTAAAGAAGTATTCGATTTTTAATTTAAATATCTGTTCAAAAACTTTGAATTGTTTAAATATATTTTTTTTATACTAATATTCCCCTAAAATATAAAATATGTTTTACATAATGACATTTATTTCTACCAAGTTACTTAAAAACTTAATGACCCAACAATTTTAAGTTTATTGGTACACATTTGTTCGTACAAGCATTTAAATAAAAGTGGGAGCATTAAACACGCTTAAAACCTTATAATTTAATGAAAAATATTATAGTACACCAATAATTTGACCAACACTGTAAAAAGTAAACATGGGGTCTTTAAAAAAAATAGTTATTCGTTTGAAATTTAAGGATAATTATTTCCAATTAAAAACTGCAGCCATTTAAAACTTATTATTATTTGAAAAAATAAAAAAAAACCCTGTCAATCGAGACACTTGTGTATAGGTAAATGAAGCAAGTAATAACAATTCTTATATTTTTTTTGTTCTTGCTTCATTGCATAATTTATGGTTATATTTTCAATTGTTGTTGAAACTGTTCAAATATATATTTTATTTTATTTGTTTCCAAAGAATAAAAATTGTTTACTTTGCGGTCAATTTGAATTTCATAATTAAAAATCTTACAGAACTTATGGGTCTTTTGTGGTTAAGTTAAGTACTATGGCAAAGATTTAATAACTTTATCTATAAGTATTTTATATTTTTTCATGATGGCTTTTGCATTGAAAAGGAAAGAATTAATAAAAATTAATTAAACAACAAAAAACTCTTGCTGATGACCATTAAAGTTGGTTTGGAAAATTACCTGAGCTTAAAAATTTTTGTAAGGAAGAGAAATAATAAAGTTTTTTTTTATTGAATTTCTTTTATTAATTTATATATTGCATTATAGTCTTTCAAAAATACTGCCAAAACAGTTGACTTTTTAATAAATTTATTTTCTTTTGAAAATATATAAATTTGCTTGTTTCGGCTAAATGCATTTTTTATTGTGTTTATAATTTGTTTTTGATTACTGCTGATGTTAACAATATTTAAAGAAACTACAATACTATAGATACACTGTGGACAAAAAGAAAACAGATGATTTTTATAATAAATATATGTAATACTACAATATCTGTGAAACATCACACTTGGTCTGAAATCATAAAATTTTTTATTTAGAAAATATAAATTTTTGTTTAATTTTCATTTAAAAAATAAAAGTTTTAAAAAATATTTATATTTTGACTAGACACACAAATAAATTTGAAACGATATTTAAATAGTTTTATGGAAATGTAGTTGACCAAATTTACCAAGATTAATTAAAAAAATAAATTTTTGTTCTTTTTTGAAGGATTTTTTTTAAATGATTATTTATTTTTTGCTTTTCTTTATTATTTTTTTGATAATAATTTACGGAGCTTTACTGTCTGCTAGTTTGTCAATTATATATGAAACCCCTACCAATATACAATGGGCCAGAATCTCCATTATTTTTTTTTTTTTGCTTTATGTATTGTAATTTCCGTTAAGATCTGGAGGTGTGTGCAAGAAATAGTTTAAAAAGCAATTCTGCTATTTTTATTTATCAAGTCCGCTGGTTTAAATTCTTTAAATCTGATTATATATCTGGTTTTATTTATTAAGAATCGAGGCAATTTATTTTGAAAAAAATATTGTCCAAAATGGGTTAACCCCAAAGTGTTTTGGCACCTATAATTTTCATGTTAGAAGATATAGAAAATATGTCCACAGGTGTCGACAAGGGGTAAAACAACAAAATTATAGTAGACGGGTAAGCCCTATATAAACAAAAGTTTAAATCTGATCAGATATGCTTAGATCTAATTTTGTATAACTGCATCTAAGTAGTTTTGGTAGCAGATCTGATTATATATGAAAATTAATAATGGCAAATCTGGTGTAACTAAAGGCACCAAAATAAAAATAAGTTTGTATTTAAATTTTCGTAAAAAAGATTAGATCCGATCAGATCTGATTGAATATAGTTAGATGTGTTCCCATCTCTCATCATATATGATTAGATATGGCATATGTGATACACTTCATGGACAGTTCTGATCAGATCTAGTGCCAGCTCTGTTCATATCTAAAGGGATCTGGACAATTTTTTTTAAATTTTTTTGGCCAGATATGAGCCAATCCGTAAAAAAGATTAGATATGATCAGATCTGATTGAATATAATTCGATGTGTTGCCAGATCTCATCATATATGATTAGTTATGGAATATGTGGTATACTTTATGGACAGATCTGATCAGATTTAGTGCCAGATCTGTTCATATGTAAAGGGTTCTGGAAAATTTTTTAATTTTTTTGTGACACTCTTTGTGGACACATCTGATCATATCTAAAGGGTTCTGGAAAATTGTTTGATTTTTTTTTTTTGGCCAGATATGAGGCAATCCTTAAAAAAATTAGATCTGATCAGATATATATAATATATAGTATATTTAGATGTGTTGCCAGATCTCATCATATATGATTAGATATGGCATATATGATACACTTTATGGACAGTTCTTTTCATATCTAGAGGGATCTAGAAAATCTGTAAAAAAAGATTAGATCTGATCAGATCTGATCTGATTCAATATAATTAGATGTGTTGCCAGATCTCATCATATATGATTAGATATGGCATATGTGATACAATTTATGAACAGTTCTGATCAGATATAAGCCAATCTGCTTATATGGCATATTTTCTGGTGCTAGATCCTCATTTGAGCCATTTTCACATGCAACAAAATTAAAATCTATATAAAAATAAAGGTGGTTTTTAAATTTCTTATTAAATCTATAATAATATCTAGAGCAAATTGGACCAGTTTATATCTGTCTAGATTTGAAGAGATTTAAAATTTGTCCCCAAGTTTGAAATCAATTAAATCTGGTACAATTAGATATAATAAGTTCTGTTCAGATCTGATATTTTTTAATCGAGTTCTTATATATTTTTTTTTATCTGATTAGATATGATATGTCCAGAGCAGAAAATATGAACCAGGCTATATATGGTGCACCAAATCTGTCTAGATTTTGTCAGATCTGTTACAAATAATTCTAATGAGATCTGTTGAGATGTGATATTTTTTTACACAGGTAGATTTAATTTTTTGTGACTATTATTGGATCACCGAACATGAAATTCAAAATGTAATTACTTCGACATTAAAAGTATGCTTGTAAAACAAAATAACACTATGTTTGGTGTTGAATTTTCCTTGATTTCAAATCATGTGCAATTGTAATATTGGAAAGCTTAATATTTTGCAAATTTATCGTTTATTTAATGATTTGAAAATTATTTTTTTTTTAAATAATTAATTAATTTAGGAATTTTCACAAATTTCATTTATACTTTTGAAACATAATATAATTATTTTTCTTTTTAGCAAAATAAAAATCATATTATTTTTGTATGCAATAATAAAAAAAAAGAAAATGCCATAAAGTGCATCAGGCACAAAACTGCAACTATGATTTATGGTAATAAAAGCAACAAACACCAGCAAAAATAACACAATATATTTATACTTTTTAATAGGTAGTCTCCGGCATTCTACATGATTGCACTTCATTTTTATTTCATATTTTCTCGACAAAAAAAGTAGTTTTCTCTACAGGAAAACAAAAACAAAAATAGTCTATAATTGTATATACATACTACATACATATGAATGTATGTATATCAATGTATGTACCCGTAAGGAATAAATTTCAATGTTGCATGTTGATACCGTGGTATAAAAAAAAATAAGAAATTTAAACATTTTTATTATGTTTCTATATTTTGATATAAATATAACATAGAATGTTATTGTAGGAAAAGTTTCTTGGAATTTCTTTTTTTAAATAAAATAGCTTTTTTACAATTTATAAATAAAAGGATTACAAAGGTATAAAGCTTTTATTAAGAAAAATGTTTGCTAACATAAAACCAATATTTATTTTTTGTTAAAGGATTTTAAAAATATCACTACTTGTTAAAAAAAAAAAAAAATGTCGACAATGAAAAATTCTGAGAAAATATTTTTAAAGAAATATTTCATACAATCTAAGGATTTCATGATAATATACCTAACCAAAAGACTTTGGAATTTATGAAAGCATTAATTGTAAAACTTATATTTAAACAATTATCCCACTGTTTTCAAAAATTTGTTACCCATTCACAAAAACTTACAATGGAGTGTATACTAAAAAAAGCTTGGTGGGTATTAGAGGACTCAAACATATACAATTGCAGAAGCATACACACACACACACATACTTAAACGCCACATACGTATGCATTTTCTGTATGTGTCGCTAAAGTGCTGCTCTTGATTTATTACATGCAATTGTATTCACATTTGAAAGAAATATTTGTTGTAAATGCATTGCTTGGCCTGATGCGGCAATCTGCGGTGTTGCACACATTATTATTTTGTTGTTGTTATTTTATTTTGTTTTTGTTGGAGGGAAATGGATGCGGCTCAATGTACTGGAATTTTAGTAGGATTTGTATAAAGAATGTTGAAGGAATAGTTTTTAAAATGAGAAATGTACACAATATTTAAATTCAATTTATATAACACAGCAAAACTTTGATTATGACATATAAGTGCATTACCTTTTTAACTTGTAACACATAACCTTCTATATTATTTATATAAAGTAATGAGTTGCCGATCATTGCTTACGTATTTCATGATTTATAAACACAAAGCAAATATTGAATTGATATTGGAAATCTGTTATTATACACAGAGAAAAACGTAGTTGCAAGATAATAACTGCTACTATATTATCTAACCATCAATGTGTCGCTATTTTTTTTATTTCATGATTGCCACTTTCTATTTTATAACATGATTGGCTGTAACCATACTGTGGTAACCAAAAATTCTGAGTAGGAAAAAAGTCCCCGACCTCCCAAAGTGAAATACATTGTTTTTTTTTGGCAAAATTCGTTTTTTTTTATATTCAACATACAGGGTGGCGCAAAAATAACCTTCCGATGTTTTTTTGGCTGTAATTTAAAAAAAAAATAAAAACTTTGATTCTTCTTGTGGATTATTTTTATTTGGTCTTTTAATTTTTTTTTACATCAAGTCGAGATATGATGTCATGTAAATTGCCGCCGCCACAGTTGATTGTCATTTGAGCGCTTTTTATGGCATTTTCTATCACTTTGGCCAAAACTTCCGCCGATAGGTCCTCACATTCTTGGCGGATATTGTCTTTAAGAGCTGCAAGAGTCTGAGGCTTGTTGACATAAACCCGCGGCTTCAAAAAGCCCCACAAAGAGTAGTCTGGAGCGGTCAAATCAGGCGATCTTGCTGGCCAGTGCAAATCGCCAAAACGGGAGATTAGGCGCCCGGGAAATGCATCCTTCAGCATATCGGTTGTGGCACGTGCAGTGTGTGGCGGTGCACCGTCCTGTTGGAACCACATGTTTTCCACTCCCAATTCATCAAGTTGCGGCAAAAAGAACTCGTTGATCATTGCTCTGTAGCGCTCACCATTCAGGTCCGATGACTCCTCCAGCGAAAACAGCACACCATACAGTGACTTTGAGCGGGTGTAATGGCTCTTCGTGGGTTACACGCGGATTTTCAGTGCCCCAGAAGCGTAAATTTTGCTTATTTACGTACCCGATAAGATGGAAATGAGCCTCATCACTCATGATTATTTTTGATGAAAATTCATCTTCATTATTGCTCAAATAAATAGTCACCAATATTCCGCGTTCTGGAGCAGTGTAGCGTAACATTGTTTATTAACGTGTATTTCGCATGTGTTTACTACACAAATGTCTAAACAGAACTGACATTAGGGGCCAATCGCAAAATTTATAGCATTTTCTGATAGGAGGATTACTTTTGCGCCACCTTGTAGTTCCCTTCAAGGGTGATACACTGATTATATCGACCCTCAAACTTTTCGATACCATTTTTGTAGTACGATTTGTCCTTTGCTTCAAAATAGGCCTCAGTTTCAGCGATCACCTCTTCATTCGACAAAATTTCTTTCCTGCAAGCATTCTTTTGAGATCTGAGAACAGAAAATAGTCGCTGAGGGCCCGATCTGGAGAGTACGGCGGACGCGGAAGCAATTCGAAGCCCAATTCATGGATTTTTGCCATCGTTTCAAATGCGGCCGTTTTCCGGCAATTTCGTTCTTCAGACGGTCGGCTAACGCTATGTAATAGTCGCTGTTGATGGTCCTTTCTTTTTCAAGGTAGTCAATAAAAATTATTCCATGCGCATCCCAAAGTACAGACGCCATAACCTTGCCAGCCGACTGTTGCGTCGTTCCACGCTTTGGAGTTGGTTCATCACCTGCAGTCCACTCGGATGACTGTCGATTGGACTTTGGAGTGAAAAGATGGAGCCATGTTTCATCCATTGTCACATAACGATGCAAAAGCTCGGGTTTATTACACTTGAACATCTCCAAACACTGCACCGAATCATCAACTCGTCGTTGTTTTTGGTCAAAAGTGAGCTCGCGCGGCTCCCACTTTGCACAGAGCTTTCTCTTACCCATTTATTCATGAATGATATAATGTTCACATTCAGTTGATATCTTTAGAGTACCTACTATTTCATTCAAATTCAATTTACCGTCATTCAAAATCATTATGTGGATTTTTTTGATGTTTTCG
The DNA here is from genome assembly GCA_949748255.1 of Eustalomyia histrio. Taxonomy (NCBI): domain Eukaryota; kingdom Metazoa; phylum Arthropoda; class Insecta; order Diptera; family Anthomyiidae; genus Eustalomyia; species Eustalomyia histrio. The sequence goes on from OX456523.1 coordinate 242,221,464, forward strand.
TCCGTAACAACCTCTTTTGGGGGTCAACTGCGTTCACCATCTTCGGTGCCCATTTCACCACGTCTAAACTTAGCATACCAATCCTTGATAGTTGATTTTCCTGGGGCAGTGTCCGGAAACTCGTCATCAAACCAATTTTTTGCTTCAACTGTATTTTTTCCCTTCAAAAAGCAATATTTTATCAACACGCGAAATTCCTTTTTATCAATTTTTTTCACAATAACAAAAGTTGCTTCACTCAAAATGCTATAATTCACAAACTAATGATCCGACAGCTGCCAAATTTATACACGTGTCTTTTGAAGGTTAGGGCTAACTAAAAATCATATGGATTTCATACTAGTAGCGCCATCTATGTGTCAGGCCGGGGACTTCCCAAATGATAATGACAATTAATGAATAATTATATATCAAATAACACATGACTTTGACATTTACAGTCAAAGTTATATTATTTTATGAAAACAAGACATACTGCCTTGTTTTCATATGAAATAGTATCAGTTCAGTCACCCATGTAAAACTTATAATATAGGGTCCGCCAAATAACTTTTTTTTTTTTTTTGAAAATGCAAAAAAAAATTTCTGAATATTTTCTCAAATTTCTTTTTTTATTTGAAAGAACAATCCTTCCGGTTAATAAGGGAAAATAATTTCATTCAAATGGCTGCCTGGGCTGGCCATGCAGTAGCCTACACGATCGGTCCAATTTTTAAGCACATTATCGATTGTGTGCAGCTGTATTTCACCAATGGCTTCACGAATATTGTCCTTTAAAGCGTCAATTGTCTCTGGCTTGTCGGCGTAACACTTATCTTTGACGGCACCCCACAAATAATAGTCCAACGGTGTCAAATCTCAGCTCCGAGGTGGCCAAACGACATCAGCTCTGCGGCTGATAATGCGATCTTGAAAAACAGGGCGCAAAACATCGAGTGTAGCTTCGGCTGTGTGGCACGTAGCGCCGTCCTGTTGAAACCAAATGTTGCCAATATCCTCCTCTTCAATTTTTGTTAACAAAAATTCGTTCAACATGGCCCGATAACGATCGCCATTGACTGTAACGGCTAGCCAAGGCAGCCATTTGAATGAAATTATTTTCCATTATCAACCGGAAGGATTGTACTTTCAAATAAAAAAAGAAATTTGAGAAAATATTCAGTAGTTTTTTTTTATAGCATTTTCAAAAAAAAAAAAAGTTATTTGGCGGACCCTATATATGATCATTTTCACCTGGGCAATTTTATTTTATATATTTTTATTCCTTTTGTATCCTTTTGTATGCGATTTATAGAAATTTTTCTGACAGAAACATTTTTATATTCTATGAAGTTTTTCTTAAAGTTAAATTTTTAAATTCTTTGAAAAAAAAGTTCTTAGATTCTAAGGACTTTTTCTATTAGAAATATTTGTAGATTCTAAGGAATTTTTCTAGTAAAAATATTCTGAAATTCTAAGGACTTTTACTAAAAGAAAAATTCTGAGACTCTAAGGACTGTCTAAAAAATCTTAAAATATCCTTAGAATCTAAGAATTTTGCTATTAGAAAACGTCCATAGAATCTATGTTTTTTTTTATTAAAATGGCTTTGGAATTTAAAATTTGTTTTGAAGTATTTTTCTTAAAAAAAAGTCCATAGAAACATTTCTTAAGAATATTCTTAAAAGAACTTTTTCGTAGCTTCGAATCATAATATAATTGTAGGAAGAATATTATGGTAAAATTATGGTTATTTTTTTATTATAATATGATAACTATATTATGTTTGGCACAATTATTATTCCACAATTGGCACAATTATAATCCCAAATATATTTCATTGAAACAATCATGTTTTTTATCTGCGGGGATCTACCCAAAATAATTGGAAAAGTAAAACAGTCAGTTTTTTTCTATCTTTCTATCACATATCCAAATTTCATTAAAATCGAAGAGTTTAGGGTGGGATGCTTTCCTTGTCATTGGGTAGACTACTGGTCTCGCAACCAGAGATCCAAGCTCTTTATTAAATTATTACGTCATTATATATGATTTATATTGTAATTTTAACTACCAATTTTTAATATTATAATAACTTTTAAATTACTAGTAAAATCTATTTCTTGTCCATCGTTTTCAAAGTATATTTTTTTTATAATTTTTATTTTGTTATTTTTTGGTAGAAAGTTCTGTGTTTGTCAGTATGTGCCTACAATTAATTTACTCAACATTGCAAATGTACAATTTTTTCCGTAAATTTTCTTTTTGTGGTACTCAATTGACAAAAAAAAAAAAAAATAAATAATATAAAATATTGAGGCGAAATAAAAGCAGAAAAATGGATTAAATATAAAATGTGGGGACATTAATGGATAAACTGTGATGTTCTACTAATTTTTGTTTGTGGTGCCAAAAATTGCTTAAAAACCCCCCCAAAAAAATAACACATTTTTATGCATGACCACATTAAGTTATTTTAATTGTGGCTTGTTTTTTTTTTTTGTTATTTTGTATACTCACCGCCAAAAAAAAGGGAGTAATAACTTAAAAATTGCGGTTTTAATGGAGTGTTTAATGTATTGTTTTAAAGAAGGTTTTAAATGTTAGAAAATAAATTTTTCGGTAAAGAGTTTTTAAGTACAAGACTTTTATTTAGGTCCTGTGCAATATGGCTAATATTATTTTTTCTAAACAGAATATATAAAGAAAATGGATTAAAATTAAATAGAAGCTTATACACTTAAAGGAAATTTAAATATTTTTTAATATAACAAATATAAAGTAACAATGCGAACAAAAAATAATCGCTGTGCATCATGATTGGCTAAGCGTAATGTCCCGTAATCAGGATAGTAAGTTTCCGACAGTCATCTTGGCACATTAGCATTTAAATTTCTCGCAGAATACTTCGTACCACCGCAGGTAGTTCCGTCTGACCACACTTCAATAAAAATAGATTTATATATATGCCGATTCAACGTATCTACGGATACCCATTGCGGTTTCGAATACATGGAAGTCGAAACCCATCCAATGTTTGCCAGCGAGTCGGTCATTTCATACCCACATGACCCAGTAGCCATAGTAGACACCCCTTGTTCCTGATAGAAACCTCGTAGAGACTGAGCCTCTATAACTGAAAAATCTTGGATAAAGCGATCAGAGATTCAAGTGCCTTGAGCGCAGCTTGACTATCACTACAGTTCAGAGATGCCGATATATTTTTTTTGTAAGCCACAGTCACCAGCTCAGATTTAGAATCTATTTAGCTCATATGAAAGAACATACTTAAAACCTCAGGAGTCAAAATTTTTAATTCACTGCGGACATGATGATTTGAAATATATATTGTTAAAAGAAATATATTGTTTAATGGGGTTATTCTGTAACTACGTGAAATTTTGTCACGTTTAAATATGCAACTCTGATATATCGAAATTATATTTGGGTAAATTTTTGTATATAAAGGGTGGTTGAATTTTAAGGGCCGATGTTGAAAGTGAACCGCACCTAAACGTCAAGTTTTTTTCAGCATTTCATTTGACCTTTCTCAATTTCAGACTAACTCAATTTGAACCAAGGAAAGATATACAATCGAGCAACGCGTTAAAGTTATTCAGGCTTATTATGAAAATGGGCGTTTAAATCAAAATGCATTTCGTGCACTTCCTGATTTTTTTTTTTGGAGAATTGTGGGCAAATTTCAGCATGTTCGCCCAGTTTGTTCTGCGGAAAACATTGCTGATGCTCGCGATAGTGTGTCATGAGGTCGGCCAAGCATTTACCGCGAATGGTGTTCGCTATCGCGAGATGATAACGAACTTATTGTGGCCAGGAATTGAGGATATGACCCTAGACGATATGTGGTTTCAACAGGACGGTGCCACTTCACACACATCTAACGAAAAAATGGCTTTTTTGCTCGACATATTCAATGACCGTGTTATCCCACGTGGCCACCAAGATCATGTGATTTGACACCGTTGGACTTTTTACTTTGGGGTTATTTGAAAGAGAAGGTGTACGTTAATAAACTAACAACAATTTAAGAGCTAAAGGATGAGATAATTCGGCACAATAACGGCATAGAACCTCAATTATGCCTCAGCGTCATCGAAAATTTGGACCATCGGATGGGGGTGTGCCGACGAGTTCGCGGCGGCCATTTGGCCGATATTTTGTTTAATACATAATTGAATCATACCATATTACCATAATAAAAAGAAATACAATAATTTCCTAAATAATTTGTATCTTATTCAAAATCAACATCGGCCCTTAAAATTTAACCACCCTGTACCTTAAAGAAAATTTAACAGTATGTAACTATCCCTATCCTAAATATGATAGAGTTGCATATTTCTATGTGACAATCCCATAAATGTACTTCAAAGAAATTTTTAAACAATATATACATTTAATAATATTTGGAAATTTTCAATGGAAACAGAAGCAAAAGCAGGTAAAATGGAACAATAATCAGGTCGCAAAAAGTCTTGTGTTTGCTTCATAATTGAAAGTAATGCAGATGTAATTGAAAAAGGTTTTGTGATCGGGGCTCTTTGTGGTGTAATTTGGCAGGTAAAAACAGCTGCTAAAAGACCCAGGAAAACTTTGATAATGAATGCGATGTACTCAGGCATTACACTTAGAAAAATGTATGAACTTAAATTAATAAAAATGCTTTAAAATAAGGCAAATTTATTTGATTTTAGAAAAATTTGTATGAACTTAAAAATAGGCAGACGTTTTCCATAATTATTCTTTCTTTATCTAGCTTAAATTTTCTTTAAAAATGTAAAAAAAATTATTTCTTAAAAATCTTATATGTTAAGAATTTATAAACAAAAAAAATAAGGAAATTTAAAATTGTATTAAAATACAAAATTTAAATATGGAACTCCTTTCGATTTAGTTCAAACATTTTAACTTATTTAAATCAAGTACGTTTATTTTTACAGACTGTGTATAATCTTTATGAAATTTCAAAACACGAAATAAAGGAAAAATTATTTTTTTTTACGGATTTTGTAGTTATTTTGTGTCAGGTAAAAAAAAACAGGTAAAGTAAAAGTCATTACATTTTACGGATTTTGATGTTAATTAGTTGCCAGTTTAAGGAAAAATTAAATGAAATATCATTTGTTTTTATGGATTTTTGGTTAGTTTGTTAACAGTTAAAATAAATGAAAAATCATTTGTTATTTACGGATACTGTAAGTTATTTTATGAACATTTTAAGATAAATAAAAAGTTCTATTGATTTAAATGAAAAGTCAGTTGACCGATTTTAAGTGATTTTTCATGTATTTTTAATTACATTTTCAGTTAATTTAAACTACTAACGTTCATGAGTGCTATAAATAAAAATAATTAACCACAACATACTTCATCTATAATAGAATTATTTTAAACCAATGTTTATATAACAATGTTTATGTGGGCGTTGTGGTGGTTAGTTTTTTGGACAGTTATACATAAGATTATAATAATATGTATGGGTTTTCCCTATTCCCCATACATGCAACGGCCTCCTTTGGTGTTCCCATAACACTTAGCATAACAGGGCTACGAACTAAAAAACTTCAACAAATTAGCTAACTTTTCAACCGATGGCTGGAAACAACTGTTCTTAGAATTATCATCTAACGCAATTACGTATTGAAGCCCTTTTATCTTTCACCACCTTTCCAAAGAAACCTACATATTAATTACTCGGAAGAATTTCCTAACTAATGCTTATATTTAAAAAAACCCAACTTTAAAAAATTTAATTAATTTTTTTTTTCATTATCTAATTAAATTATATTGTTTACTTTATCAAAAGAAATTAAAGCTGAATTTATTGGTCAAAAAAAAAAAAACACGTGGTTTGAAAATGAAACCCTTTTTAAATATTCTTGTTGTTACTCTATTTTTGTAGTCAATATCTTAAATGACAGATAAGTGTGCCTCTGTGCGTCGATACCATCTACTATCTATGTACTTAAACCGGCCGTTTGACTGAGCCGTTTGCATACAAAAACTGAGCCGTTTGACATATAGAAACAGACGAAAAAAATCACATTTTTTAAGAAATTATTTCCCAAAATTATTTCATAAATCTTAAAAAATTTCTTGGCGTCTCGTACACGCCTTTAAGGAGAATCTGTCGGCTCAAGCCGACTAAGCCGAAGCCGCTGCAAGTTTTTGGTTTTTAACGCTACCGCTGATACCCCTGTCCCTCCATCCGTAATCAATGATCAAATTCACCAAATATTTCAGTATTAAAAACGATTTTGTCTATACCATAAGAAAACTTATACACATTGTCCTGCTACAAACCGGATCCAGTATCGGTACAGGTACTAAATCCATCAATGTAAAAAGTCACAAAATAATCCACAAATTTTTTGATTGGATTGCCCCATTCCTCACCACTCGGAGTAAGTTACTTCATACTTTCTACCGAATTCGATATAAGTTTATTTTTACAGACTGTGTATAATTTTTATGAAATTTAAAAACACGAAATAAAATAAAAATATATTTTTTTACGGATTTTATAGTTATTTTGTGTCAGGTAAAAAAAACAGGTAATGGAAAATTCATTACCTTTTACGGATTTTGATGTTAATTAGTAGCCAGTTTAAGGAAAAAGTCAATGAAATATCATTTGTTTTTACGGATTTTTGCTTAGTTTGTTAACAGTTAAAATAAATGAAAAATCATTTATTATTTACGAATACTGTAAGTTATTTCAGAAACATTTTAAAATAAATGAAATGTTCTTTTGATTTAAATAAAAAGTCAGTAGACCGGTTTTAAGTAATTTTTACTTCATACTTTCTAACGAATTCGATATAAGTTCGAATTAAAAATGGTTCGCATTCAAATTGGACGATTATGAATTTTTCCACCCTTTTTCTTTGAGAATTCACTTTATCCATATTACAAATATTCTTTAAGTTTTAACAAAATATTTGCTACTCTCGATGCTTTCTCTAATTCCCAACATCTTTATGTCAAAGCAAATTATTCGCAAAATATGGATTTGTAAATAAATTCTATGTTTTTAATTAAAATAATATTAAATAATTTAACAATATTTTCTGTTTTCTCAAGGAAATTCTAATTATTAGCTCGTTTGGCAAATAAACTAAAACAGATAAGAAGCATTTTCTTATAAGATTTTGTCTAATAAAACAAAAATAATCATTTCTTTAGCATTCTTAAGTTGTATTTTTATTTATATCTCTATAAAATACATAAGTATTCCCCAGTTTTGCTTCTGGGTCCCTCGTTTATCGATGCATTTAAGATGCATTGAACATTTTGTGAAACATTTTGTTTGTTGTCTGGGTTAAACAACCATTCATTAGTTTAGTACGTTGTGTTTTAAAGAAATACGTAAAGAATAGCAAATAAGCTGAACACACACACTGACACACACTCACATACACATACACACAATGATGACCAATATAAGTAGTGGATATTTCAAAATGTATAGTGTGTAGCAGAGATATTGAGATAAATTGTACAAATTAATCTTCATTCTTATAGAATTTTCAACTGGAACTAAATGTTTAAAAGAAGGAATTTGTTGTCTATTTTTTTTGTTTTCTTATTTTTTTTTTGCTTTTCTTATTTTTCTTCTATACGAATACAAATGTATGGAGATTGTCAAAGTTCAACTATAAGTAAATGCTGTCATATTTCCAATGTCATTTCTTTTTCCTATGTTTAGTTTGTAGTGGTTGTCGAGTTGTTGTTATTCCTGTTGTTGGTACGGTAATGTTACGTACAGCTTTGAGAACGGAAAAGGAAATTGCATACTAAATAAAAATGCCCCCGGTGAGCAATTCGAATGAACATTTATATAGTGGAAGGACAGTGGTTTTATAGATGATTTTGATGGAATATTAGAAGCTATGTATGTAGGGTAGTAAGCAATACTAAGAAAGGGTTAGATAGTGTGTTTAAATGAAATATAGAGGGTGTTTAAAGTACTGATTTCGCATTATAAGAACTGATTTTTTATTTATATCATACAAACGGATCCCGGCGTGCTTCGCTATGCATGAATATTAACATTGAATCAAATTTATTATTTTTTTTTTATTTATTTTTTATTTGGAAATAATTAAAAAAAAAAGTAAATCAATTCAATACAATAGTGTATAAAGAACCTTAAAATGATCACACACTGACAGCTGTCAATGTGTATCCGTGTATGCGCTACAATGTGTATTTACCGTGTGTATGAAGTCAGCACACAGTATACATACCGCACACGCTCATGGGCGCCTACTTATTTGTTGTTTTTTTTTGTATATGGACATAGTCACATGTTAACATGAAAAGTCATAACTCACGCAAGCGTCGACCGTGCAAACTTTAGATAAACCATCTACACGACCATACGAACAAACCCTAAAAATTTAATCGAATTCGGTTTGACCTTTCATGAGTTATGAAGTCACAACACACTTGCAACAATTTTTTATACATAAAGATTTATAAATGTAAACGCTCGTTAATTTGACTTTCGTTAATTCAAGTTTAAGCTAATCCGAAAGTAATTTTTATTCTCATTACCTGTTCTATAACATAGATTTATTGCACCTCTTTAAATGGCGCTTTTTGATTTAACTGCTAATATATTTACGGTGTTATTTAAAGTCAGTTAGACTTGTTGTAGGATGGAATTTGGAAAATATTCTCCAATTATCTGTACTGAGGCCCTACAAAAACAATAAGGAAGTTTCCATAAAATCTAGCGTTATTTTATTTCGTACATATTTAATACAGCATTTCGGTCAAATAGTAAAAAAAATCAGAAAACACATGATTTAAAAAAAGAGAGATATCGGAGAAATAAATTTATCAGTAATATGGTGAAAAAACGAACTGCCCAGTAAAATGTTTTTTTTTAACAAATCGGTAAATGTTTGTTGATTTTTTTTAAACCTAAATAATTTTTTCCTCTTTCCAGAAGTTATTTCGCATTTATTTTTAAATATATTTTTTTGTGTATTACTGTAGGAATTTCTATAATTTGTTTGTGAATAATAAAATAAAATATAAACTGGTCTTCAAACATAGTTTTTATATTACAATGTTATTATCGTTTCCCATCTCTGGTATTATTCATATAATGTGCGTCGTATGTTCCACACATAAATTACTTGTACACACAAACAAAAAGTTAATACGTATATATTAAAACTTTAATTAGCCACATCCATTGATAAGCCGACAAAGGGAAATTTATACTATTAGTCAAAATCCCTAGAGGGTCACCAGTTCGATTCCCAGTCACTGCGTACAGCTTGTAAAAAACTTATTTCATATAGAGACAAGTTACCATTACCGTTTATTGCGATCGGTAAATTTCACTCAGTAGTCAGTACAAAAAAAAAAATATAATTAAATTCAATTTATTATTTTTAACGTTTTATCGTTCACAGTCTTAACGCTATCATTGCAAAAGTTTTCAAATTTATGCTAAATCGGTAATTACTTATCTTAAGGATAACTGGATTCAAATTTTAACTGTAGATATTTATTCTTCGTTATGGTTTATTACTGATCTTTAGTTATTTGAAAATAAGTTAGAAAATATATATTATTTATTTTCCTTAAATGTTTAAACAATATCTATTGAACAAAAAATAAAAAAGCTGAACGGATCACATTGCTGAACGTTAAAAAATTGATTTTATATTAGTGAACAGCAAAAAATGATTTTAAATCACTGAACGGATTTTAAAATAAACGTGTTCCGGATGATTTATTTCATTTGATTTAATAAAACGAACTGTTACATTTAATTTAATTTTTTTTTAAATAAAACAAATCGAACGGGACCAAATGCGAATTAAATCCATTTCATGATTAGTTATTTTGGATTTATTTGATAAAATTTCAATTCAGAATTTAAATATTAAATTAATTAGTTAAATATTCGAAACACTGACTGCAATCATAATTCGTTGCACCGTGTCCATCTCTGATAGAATTCTGCACTATTTAAAGAAATTCTCATCCCATAACAGTTTTGTCTGAGTGCTGCTACTACAGCATGAAAAGAAAAAACATGGTTGCAACATGATCACTGCTACTATATTATACTTGCTGCATTCAGGTCTGGTTTTTAGCTTATAAATTGGTTCTAAACATCAATATGGTCCTTACCATCATTATTATAGTAAATATTTCATTACTTCATGATTACCACTTTCAATTTGATAACATGATTGGCTGTAACCATACCGTAGTAACAAAAATTCTTACTATGAAATAAATATGATAATTATGAAACTATAAAATGCTGACAAAAATCCATGAATAAAGTTATAAATTTACAGTCATAATAAGACAGTATTAGTTTTCATAAAAAAATTGTATCAGTTTAGGGATTTTAATTTCGAAAACGCCCTACACATATAACATTATAATTTATACTAATCAATTCATTGTCAAAAAGATTCTATATAAGAATTTTATATTTTTTTATTCTTTTTAATAAAAACAATAACATTAATAACAAAATATGTTAATTAATTAATTTTTTGTAAAATGAAGACTTTCTTGTGGAGCAGTACTCAGAATATTAATAAAAAAATTTGTTATGAGAAAAATTCTGTAGAAAAATAAGAAAAATTCTGTAGAACAAAATACTAGATTTTTAGAAATTCTAATAGAAATTATTAAATATTTTATGGGCTTTTCCTTAAAAAAAAATTGTCAGACTCTGCAAACTGTTTTCTTAGAAAAAACTTCACACATTTAAAAAAAACTTAGAACACAGACAGTTAATTGGTTCTTGTAACAGATTTATAAGGAAAATTTGTTGTCGGTTTAATTTGATTTATAAGTGTGTTATAAAAATCAACAAAATGTCTATGCATACGTCAGTTAGATTCTAATAACTTTTTCTAGTAGAAATATTCTTAGATTCAAAGGAATTTTTCTACACCCAGAAAACCGTAACAGTTATGGCCACCGAATTCGTTGCCAAACAAATTATGGCGGTTACAACAACTATCTTCATATTAATTTATATTTTTAGTTGTAAAAGCCAGTATTCAGTTGTCTAATTTAATATTTACATTTCACATAAATATAATTACGTTCCACAAAGTTTTATTTTAAGAAAAATTGTATATGTAGATTTTTCTGGTATCATAAATCACACTCTTACTTGCTGTACCATAATGTAATTTAATTTTCTTTGATATATTTATTGTTTAAAGATTTGATTTTTTTTTTAATTAAAAAAATATATATTTTTTTTAATGTTTGTCTTTACCGGAATTTGAACTCGAATATTAAAAGAACTAAGATAGCTCTCTACCCACTACACTACAAACACTTATACATTTTAATGACTAATTTTAAATTTAAATATTTTTTAAGAAAAATAAATATAGCAAAAAATTTTATTTACAAATACCAATCGTTAGTGGTTTTTATAATCAATACAATCCACAATTCGGGTGGTTCAACTGAAACTTGAATTTAATGATATATTTGATCAGGACAACCGTATTTGTAGTTACTACATTTAAATATCTATAATTTTTTTAAAAAATTTCAAACATTGTACTAATTTTTTAGTACATTCACTAAATAAATGGTTGCTTCTATTGTACGCAATTTCTAGGAACTATATAAAAAAGCTTTAAAATATCCATAGAAAAAGTCTTAATAAAAAATTATTTCTTTAGGAAAAATATATTTTAAAAAAATATTCCTAAATTTAAATAATATCTTTTATAGTTTAGAATCATAGAATGACTGTAGGGAAAATATAATGGTAAGATTATTGTTATTTTATCATTATAATATTATGACTATATTATAGTACGACTATGGTGGGCACAATCACACTCACAATATTATTTTGTTGAAAATAATGTAAAATACACATTAAATTAATCGAAAATACAATTAAAAAGAGGACTACTGATTTCTAATTTTGTTGTTTTTTTTTCAGTCATTGTTTAATAACCGACAAAACTAGTAAAAACAATAAAAAATCGTTTTAAATAACCATCAATTTTTAACTGACAAAAAGTTAGAAAAAACTACTTTTGCAGTTTGTTTTTCAAATTAAAAGTTTTTTTTTTATATGTATGTAATTACAAAATACAACACACACACAGATGTATATATTTTTATTTTATATGTGTGTATTTGAATAATTTTCTGTAATTTTTATTGAAATAATTTTGTATATATACAAACTATTTTGGTAAAAAAACAAAAAAGAATTATATGAATTTAAATTTTTTAAAACATAAAACATAAAATTTTACATTTAACTGAAAATATCAACTCCTACTGAATGTCTGTAAATTTTTATAATTTGTTTTATGAATGACTGATTCAAATAGTTAAAAAATATATTTCTTTGAATTTCAATTGATTTTTCATTTAAAAACAAACTTAACGTATTACTTTTTAAATAAACTACAGTCGTTAACGGAAAATATATTGTGAGTGCATAATACCAAAAATGTATAATGCTCTGCGAATATGATTGCCACAACTATGTTTTTTCTCAGCGTGAGTTTTTTAAATATTAATTTTACAAGTTACACAGTTCCTTGAGAAGAATTACAAAATAATAATTACAAAAACTAAAAACCTCACAATTCTTGGTAGCATCATCATCAAAGATGGCACATAATTAGACGCCGTGTAAGCTCTGTAACTGCTGACTATACTTAAATTTGTTGTGCTAAAAAAAATCTTTAAATTCCAACGCAATTCTTCTATTGGTTGACACATTCCAAATCACTGTTACATTTAGAACCTAAAACGAAATTGCAAAAAAAAAAAATATATATAGGAATCCATAAAAAATAGTCCCTAAATGTGTTGATGTATGCTTATTGTACGTATGGCCATTGTTGAATATGAATAGTGAATGGAACAGCGTCAGCGTAGTAAGTATCAGTATATGCCGATCCTCAACCTACTACCGACCTAAAGTGTGTGTATACACTCACAATATATTTTCCGTTAACGACTGTAGTTTATTTGAAAAGTTTGTACAAGTAAAGTTTGTTTTTAAATGAAGAATCAATTGAAATTCATAGAAATATATTTTTTAACTATTTGAATGTCATTCAAAAAACAAACTATAAAAATCGACATTCAGTAGGAGTTGATATTTTCAGTTAAATGTAAAATGTTATAAAATATTATTCAGTTCAATTTCTTCGACCTTTTTAATACAAATTCCAGGTAATAAGTATTCAAGCTTAAGGTCTATTTTATACAAAATTATTTATTTGTTATCCAATATTTCGCTATCTCAATGGATAGCTTCTTCAGGGATTTTTTGTTTTTTTAATTTTAAACAAATTTTTTAACAAATCAAAATTAATGAAACAACAAAATTGTCAATTTTAAAAATATTAAAAATTAAACACAGGAAACAAAAATTATTCTATTACATTTTTATGAACCTATTTAATTTCCTATTTTATTCTTATAAATTAAATGTCTGTAATTCTGAGCTACATTGTCTGTATCTGTTTTAAAATTAATTCTTTGTTCTATTGGTGTGTTGATAATTTGTAACATTTCTAACATGAAGCGTCTTTTGTAGTTTGTTTCTGTATTTAAAACTGTTGTATTTTCAAAATCTGGTGTATGGTTAAGAGTGGCACAATGTGATGATAATGCAGTTTTCTGAGAAGCTGTATTCCTATATTTCTGATCAGATCTATGTCCTGCTAATCTAGTTTTTAATTTGTTCTTTGTGGTACCTATATATACTTTACCACACATTTAATTATCTTTACCCCTGCAAGGTATCTTGCAAATAATATTAGATTTATCTAATTTCTCTGTCCTATCTTTTATTTTACTAAATAATCTATCTAATGTATTATATGTTCTATGAGCCATGCTATAATTATTGATATCATAAATATTAGAATTTTCTAATTGTTCAGAAATCATTGGAACATAAGTTAAAGACTTGTAAATCTTAGGTTCATTAACTATATTCACACTGCCTTCCCTATGTCCATTGTACTGACCAGTCAATTTGTAAATCAATTCCCTTGGGAAATTATTATCCTCTAAAATATTTCTTATTCTTATTTTATTATTTCTATGAAAAACAATATCACTAATATTTAAAACTTTATCTATAAGATTTTTGGCAGTATTTATAATAAATCTTCTCGGATGTTTTGAATAATAATTAATAATTCTACCCGAAGAAATTGGTTTTTGGTACCAATCTACTAACAAGTTATTCTCCTTTCTTATTACTAATGTGTTTAAATATTGAAGTTTACGATCACATTCCCTTTCAATTGTAAATTTAATATCCTGGTGAAATGAATTAAATATGTTTAAAATATTTTCTATTTCACATTCTGAAATAATACAAAATAAATCATCTACATATTTCGTTATAATCTTTGGTTTAATAGATAATCTTCTAATACATTTATCAAGTAGTTCCTCCATAACTATATCTGCTACAACTGGAGAAGCTGGAGAACCCATAGGTAATCCTTTTTGTTGAGAATATATTTTTTTATATTGGATAACAAATAAATAATTTTGTATAAAATAGACCTTAAGCTTGAATACTTATTACCTGGAATTTGTAAAATGTTATGTTTTCTGCTTCAAAAAATTGAATTTCATTTGTTTTTTTTTACCAAAATAGTTTCTATATATACAAAATTATTTCAATAAAAATTACAGGAAATTATTCAAATATACATACACACATATAAAATACAAATATATACATCTGTGTGTGTTGTGTAATTACATACAATTAAAAATATTTTCAATTTGAAAAACAAACCGCAAAAGTATTTTTTTCTAACTTTTGACAGTTAAAAATTAATGGTTATTTTAAACGACTTTCTATTGTTTTTACTTTTGTCGATTATTAAACAATGATTGAAAACAACAAAATGGATTGAATATAATGGAATATCAGTAGTCCTCTTTTTGATTGTATTTGCGATTAATTTAATATATATTTTAAGTTGTTTTTAATGAAATAATATTGTGAGTGTATATATACTACATATATATATATTTATTTTTTTGATTTTTTGTTTGTGTCTATGGTAAGTGAGATCTTCCGGATGCTAGAATTTGTCATGTCGTTTATTTATACTATACTCGATGACATATTCCTTTTTTATTTTAGATTTTGCATTTTTTTCCAGTATTTAAAATTTAAAAGTATTAGAAAATATCACTGGTAGTTGTTATAAAGTGCATAAGTGTGTATATGATGTGACCTGATTTGTTATGGATGTTGTTGTTGTTGTTGTTGTTGTTGTTTTATACGTTCTCTCTAACTGGGCTTCAAAATCAAATAGATGCCATTAAAGCTAGAAGTATTATGGCAGAGTGTATTGTAGTAGAAATAAAAATGATTGCACGGAAGTAAAATTTTATGTGTATGTAATCTATACCTTGTTCAAATACTAATACATGCGATATAAATAGTTTGAAATACAAAATGAATTCATAATTTCAATGATTTTATATGTTTGTATTATGTGAGAGAGTATGGAGTTTATAACAAAAACCCACACATAGACACACACACACACAAACACTCGCATACCAACAATAACACTTACATCAATCCATAGAGTTATTATGGCTTGGTATGAGTAAATATTCTATTTGCACTTATGCTTATAAATATGTGTGTGTGTATGTGAGTGTGTGTGTGTGTATATACTTTAATGCATTGATTACAATGTTTAGTATACATTTTTGGTCTTTGGTATTTTGTAGATATTTTATATGGGCTAACAACACTATGTTTTTAAAGTAGAGACAACAAATTGAGCTTAAGGATTTATTATAAATTTAAAATATTAAAATTATAATTTAATTTACTTTTGTACATAGTGTATAAGTGTATCTTATCTATTTGTGTTTATGTCGGTCCATTCTCATTTGTGTACGTGTTAAATACATTCACATATTGATACATACATACATGCATACGTTATTTACGCATGTATTAACAACATATGTATTTTACTGCATTTATAGTTAGTTGTTGATGCTTTCGTTGTTGTACATATTAATGGTGTAAATTCAATATATATTTTGTTGTTGTTAATGTATAGGTTTTTGAAGTTTATATTTAAATATTTAACCTGGTATCAATTCATTACAATTTATGTCTTAAATTATGTGTGTTACATGAAAAGATAGTTGGTACGTGTTACAATATTGTAATTTAACAAAATGTTGCCATATATTTTAGTAAATATATTCCTATTAGATCTAAAAAATCTTACAGAAATACATTTTATAAAATTTAATTAGATAATTAAAATCCCCACTGCCCACTGCCTACAAGGTTTTTCAAAAGTTATTTTTTCACTCCATAATTTATTTCAAAAGTTTTTTTACATTATTTGTATCCAAAATATTAGAGAACATTTTTTAAGGATATTGAAAGAGGATATTCAAAGATTCGGCACAACGGAATTTAAGACTTTTTTAAATTGTTAAAAAAAAATTTCTTTTGTCCAAAGCTTACAGACATTTATTATGCTTCAGAGCTACTAAAATAATTATACACTCACAATATATTTTCCGTAACCGAATGAAGTTTATTTAAAAAGTAATACGTAAAGTTTGTTTTTAAACAAAGTATCAATTGAAATTCATAGAAATATATTTTTTAACTATTTGAATCAGTCATTAAAAAAACAAACTATAAACATTTACAGACATTCAGTAGGAGTTGATATTTTCTGTTAAATTTATGTTTTCTGTTTTAAAAAATATAAATTCATATAATTCCTTATTGTTTTTTTACCAAAATAGTTTGTTTATATACGAAATTATTTCAATAAAAATTACAAGAAATTATTCAAATATACATACACACAAAAAAATAAAAAAATATATACGTCTTGTGTGTTGTGTTTTGAAAAATTACATACAAATAAAAAAAAATTTCCATTTGAAAAACAAACCACAAAAATCGTTTTTTTCTACTTTTTGTCAGTTAAAAATTGATGATTATTTTAAACTACTTTCGATTGCTTTTACTACTTATGTCGATTGTTAAACAATGATTGAAAATAAACAAGAAAATGGGCTGAATATAAGTACAAATCAGTAGTCCTCTTTTTGATTGTATTTTCGATTAATTTAATATGAATTTTAGATTATTTTTAACGAAATAATATTGTGAGTGTACAAGTGTAATTATCATATTAGAATACAATTCTATCCGTTAGTATTAAACTAGAAGAAAATTGATGTAAACTTAAATAATTATATGGGCTCATTTCTAGGATGAAATCATATATAGTCACATATTAATTTTCATACGACTATATAAATTTATAACCATAATTGAGCGCCCCGGTAGGCTAGTTGGTAGCGTGCTAGCTTATCAGTGCGGGGGTCGTGGGTTCGATTCCCACCAGAGGCTCTGGTCTGTTTTCGCTACAACGAGCTGAAGGCCTTCGTTGCTAGTGCTCGGTTAGGGTATTAAAATATAATTTGTAATTATATGTTTAATAAAAAAAATAAAATAAAAAATAAATAAATAACTTTTTTTTTTTGTGATTAACTCATATAGAGGTGATAAATCGCAGAAAAATAAATATTTTTTCTATATTCTATAGTTTATGACCTTGTATGGCATTTGGTCTACGAGGGTAAAAGATTTATTGTGTAAGAATTTTTAATATATATAAATGTTTCTTAGTAAATTAAATCCACCAAAGATTTTAAAGATATATCTTTAATAATATTTTAGTTTAAAACTTTTATTTAAATATTTTTGAATGCTTCTATTAATTTTGCCAAAAAGAAAAAAAAAAAAATATATCTCACACCTAGCAATTATTTTTAGGAAGCGACCGAACAGTTCGTTCAAAAAACAGTAATGTGTCAATATTCGGTTTGTTGTAGCATAACTGACAAATTTCATTATTCAAAATATATTTCTGTGCACAATATTAATAACCAACTCCCGCAAAGAGATAAAGTTTAGGTGTTGACTGTTGTTATACAGATATTTTGTATTTGGATCTTAAAGAAGATGGGGTCATTGTGACCCCAAGTACATATAAGTATAAATTTTCATTCAAAAAAATATCTGTCTCATATTTTAGAGAGTCAAGTTTCATCAAATAAAACTAATAAAATATTTTAATACATTTTTATGAAAAATCAAAAATATGCAAAAATTTACTTTTGTTCGGCGGGAAACAGGGACATTATTTTCTTTGAAGGATCTATACAAAAAGTGATGTTAATGGTAAGAGATTTCGAAAGACCATATACTGGTACATGAATTTTTTTTACTATATTTGTAGCTGTATAGATATTGTTGGGTTCTCTATTACACTTAAAATCGTTTGTACGAAGGCGGATCAAGAAGTCCGAAACTTTTTGAATGAAACACAGTTTTTTTTTATGCAAAAAAATAAAAATTATATTTCAACATAATTTCCTTTTAGCTCAATACACTTAGTCCAACGTTTCTCTAATTTTTGTATCTCTTCCAAAAAATATGATTTTTCGAGGTCCATAAAATAGGCATTTGTGTGATCAACAATTTCATCGTTGGAGCTAAGTCTCTTTCTACGGAGCCCATTCTTTAGGTTTGGAAATATATAGAAAATAGTCACTGGGGGCTAAATCCGGACAATATGGCGCATGAGGTACCAATTTATAGCCCAATTCATGTAATTTTGCCATTAAGACTGTACACGTGTGCACCCGTGCATTATGGTCAATTGAGAGCAAACGCGGCACCCATATTGCAGACAGCTTTCTTAAATCCAACTGATCATTTAAAATCGAAACCACACTGCCATATGAAATGCCTATAGCATCAACAATCTCACGCACTTGTACTCTTCGATCGGTCAACACCATATCGTGGATTTTTTTTAGACATTTTCGGGTGTATTATCTCAATTGGCCGTCCAGAACGTTCAGCGTCATTTGTACTTGTGCGACCACAACGAAAGTCAGTAAACCATTTTTTAACATTGAAATCGTTGGTGCACAGCCCCCCCCCCCATAGTATTTATCAAGCTTTTCCTTGCTTTGATTGACTATTTGTTTTTTGGCCAAAACTCGAATTAAACTTTTTTCCATTTTTAAAAAAATCCACAAGGTTGTATGTTTAATGCTAACTAAATGACGGAACTTCCTCAAAATTTGACAGTAGTCTATTAACAGGTGGTACTTGATGGTAGCATTGTTGCATTTCATATAACCACGAGGGAATGTCGAAAAGTCACGGACTTATTGATCCGCCCTCGTAGATCATGTTGGGTTCTCTATTACACTTAAAATCATTTGTAAGTTAAAATAACAGAAAATATCATTTAAAATAAATGATATTTCATTTAAAACCCAGTCTACTTACTTTTCATTTAAATCAAATGTTTTTTGTTATTTATTTTTAAATGTTGTTGTTATTTTTAAACACTTGACAATTTAGTAAAAAACAAATGATATAAAGTTAAAATAAATGTTAAAATTTTACCTAACACTTTCTTAAAAATAAATGATTTTATCATTTATTTAAAATTGTTTCCGTTTTTGCATTTTTTTTTTAATCAGCAAAATGTATGTATGACTGGCTATAGATACGTTTGGTGTGAATGTGTTTGTGTATGTGTATTTATAAAGTTCTTGTAATTTAAATTGAAATAATTTTGTATATAAGCAATTAATTAAAATAAAAAATAAATTGGAATTTTTCGTTTTTTTATTTTTGAAACAGACTGCAAACAAAATTTAAATTTGTAATAATTGTAACGGACACAAATGAACTACAAATTTAATATTTGTTAGTACATTTTTATTAAATTTCAAACAAATGAAAAAGTTAATGAAACTGGAAAAAATCGGTTAATGTCAGTAAATTATTTCGATTAAATGTATAATAAAGTTATTACAGATATTTTTTTTTTGAAAAATAAATGTATGTTTGTCCTTTATTTTTAAATGGAACGGATAACTTTTTTATTATTTTTATTTGTTTACTATTGTTCAGATCCATTAAATAGAATTCTGAATATTTAGATTCATATTAGAAGAAGTATGTTTTGAAAACTTTATCAAAATCGGAAGGCGTCTCTAGTTTCATGTCGAGGTCAATGCTAAAATTTTTGTAATACTCTCCAAGGAGTTGTAGTTAGTTTCTGTGTCAATTGTTTAATTGTCTCTGCCTGGAAAACTTTTTACTACAAAGTGTACTTTGTTATCGGGAATCGAACAGGAAACCATATACAGGCTGAGACTCGCAGCATCACCTCTAGACGAGATACACCTCTGTTGGCACATTGATGGCCGTGGCTAATTGAAGCTTTGTCAATCACAGCCTACACAATACATGTTTCAATGTCAAAAAGACTTGTTCATACATGTAAGAACTCAGAAAAAATTTACAAAATACAAAATGTTTTTGTAAATATGTACAGGTTGGTTTAAAAGTTCCTGCGCTCACCAAGAGATGGCACTGCTAGCTCCAAACTTTTTTTTTCTCAAGTTGGTATAACTGTCCTGAGAACACATGCAAAGTTGCAAGTCATTCTGTCAATTCTTTCTTTGTTTACAAGCCATTTGAAGTTGACGTGTCATTGATTTTTTTTAAGATGTAAAAAATTGAATATCGTGCAGTTATTAGATTCTTTGTTTTCAAGGGTTTAAAAGCAAAGGAAATTCATGAACAATTGTTAGAAGTATATAAGGAGTCCTCATCTTCAAAACGCACCGTTGAATTTTGGGCTGGTGAATTTAAACGTGGTCGCACCAGCCTTAAAGACGATCCACGCGAAGGACGACCAAAAACTGCAACCACAGCAGAAATTATTGAGCAGGTACATAATATGGTTAGTGAAGATCCAAGTTTGACTAAGCGTGAAATTGCTAATGCCATAGGCATCTCAGACGAACGAGTACTCCATATTTTACGTGAAGAATTACGTATGAAAAAACTGTTTGGAAAGTTAGTGCCGCACACATTAACAATTCAACAACAACTGGATCGAAAACAAATTTCTCAGCGTAATTTGGAGCGTTTTGAGCCGAATAAACCCGACTTCTTGCGTCGTTGTATAACTATGTATGAGACTTGATCTACCACCATGAGACAAGAACGTTTACAGTGGAATGAAGCTGGTTGTTCAGCTCCAAAGCAGGTGATGTCACACCGATCAGCAAAGAAGGTTATGGCATCAGTTTTTTGGGATGCAAAAGGAATTTTGTTGATTGATTACACTAGGCAACAGCCATTTTGTTATTTGGTTCTAGCATACTTTTTCTCATGGATTTGGACCTACTGAACACGAAAATGAATTTTAAAAATTTTTCTGTCGATTGGTTTGCGAGATACAAATTTTTTAATTTTTTTTTTTTAATTTTTGGAGGTACACTTACTATTTTGAGCATATCTTTAGTCTTCTTTGACCTATTTTATCCTACTACTACTCAAATTAAAGACAATTGAGCCGTCTACAACTTATTCTCAGAAAATTTTCAAATCGGGTTAGTAGTTTTGATGTTGGCGGCTTAAAAAGGTTAAAAAACTGCGTTTTTTTAGTAAAAATGTGGCTGAAAAATTCATATAAAAATTCATATAAAATGTAAAACGCGATGTTAACAGCGATTTTAATTTTTTTACGTATAGCTGACACTTTTCCAAAGAAAATAAGCCCTTACTTAACAAAATCTGATGACAAATGGCCGACTTATTATTTTTTTGGTAAACGACCGAAATTCCGCTATTTCACGATTTTTTGATTTTCATTATTTGCACAGCTTACCTACCCAACGCAAACGAATAAATACATTTGAACTTAATTAAAAATAAACAAATTAGTCTTCGTATATTTTTTTTTAATTTATTTACAGCACTACATGCTCATACATATTTAAACATAAGGAGACACGGTTATCAATTGCATTTCAAAACTGTCTGTGAAAGTGTAAAGAAGTTAATATTTAGAAAACGCAAGGAAGACAATGAGTAAAAGACTACGTGTGTTCGAGTGTTTGAACGATCCAGACAATTTCTGCAATGTTTGTGGCCAGTTTATAAAAAAAAATCACGCACACAAGTTTACTCCAGCAGTACAATTGCACTATTTGAATTATTTTGGTATTTCACCAAATATCACAGAACCATGGACACCTAAGTCGCTGTGTGATCTTTGCTATATAATCTTAACCAACTGGGCAGCTGGCGGAAGGTAAGAATTTTTATTTAAACACATTATACATAGCGAATATAGTAATTTATTTTAATTTTAGCCGCCATATGAAATTCGATACACCAATGATGTGGAAAAAGCCGCTATGCCATTCCACAGACTGTTATTTTTGCCTCACCACAAACAGTGGGGTAGGAAGATTTTTTAAATGGAACTACGCTCAAGTGGGATCGTTTGCGCTTCCAGTACCACATTCGCATGATGTGCCATATCCAGTGTGCCCTGGTGCATCTCTTCAAAAAGCAGAATCGTCAGAAGAAGAGTCTGAGTTAAATGCAAGCGAATTTGAGCCGGGTGCAAAGCGAAAATTACTGTCACAGGCCGAACTAAACGATTGGGTGCGCGATTTTGGTCTCACTAAGGAGAAATCCGAACTTTTTGCGTCTCGGATGATACAGTGTGGATTTGCGGCTTCAGAAGTGAAAGTATCAGCGTACAGAAACCGTCACAAGGAGTATGCAAAATTTTATACAAAGAAAGACCAAATATGTTTTTGCAGCGACATTTCAGGCTTGTTCCAAGAGCTTCACCAAATTCACAACCCCAACGAATGGAGGTTGTTTATTGACAGCAACAAAGAGAGCTTGAAGGCAGTTCTCTTACATAATGGGAATGAAAAGCCATCTGTTCCTATTGCTCATGCGGTTCATTCAAAGGAGAACTATGAAACTATGGACATTTTGCTGAAATGCATAGAGTATAGGAAATACAATTGGAAAATATGCGCCGACCTTAAAGTTGTGGCCATTCTGTGTGGACTCCAAGGAGGCTATACGCGACATTGCTGTTTTCTGTGCCTTTGGAATAGCCGCGCTGATGATCAGCATTATATAAAAAAAAAATGGCCGGTACGAACGAAACCTGTAGTTGGAGAAGGGAATGTTCAGCGCAAACCACTAATAGAGAACCGTGAAAATATAATACTTCCGCCGCTGCACATAAAATTGGGTTTGATTAAAAATTTTGCCAAAAAATTAGACAAAGAAGGTGAAGCTTTTGCCTATTTACGGTAAATTTTCCCTTACCTTTCGCTGGCAAAAATTAAAGAAGGAGTCTTCGCAGGACCCGAGATAAAAAAAATGTTGAAAGATGAAAAATTCCCAAAGCTGTTATCACCCATCGAAGCCGCAGCATGGAATTCCTTCAGGCTTGTTGTGGAAAACTTTTTAGGAAACAACAAAAGCCCGAATTATAAGGACATAGTTGAGGATCTGGTAAAGAACTATGAAGCCATGGGAGTGCACATGTCACTTAAAATACACTTTCTGGATTCTCATTTGGATTTTTTCCCTGAGAATTTAGGAGACGTGAGCGACGAACACGGCGAGCGCTTTCATCAGGAATTGAAGGCTATGGAACGACGCTATCAGGGCAACTATGACACGGCTATGATGGGTGACTATATTTGGACCCTAATACGTGAGACCGATTGCAGCGAACACAAAAAACAAAGAAGAAGTCAGCAGTTTTTCCACATGGCATAAAATGTACACTTATATCTTTGTTTTTACTCATTTTTTTGTGCGTTGATTTGCTTAATTTAATTAGTTAGTTTAATTTCGTTAGTTTAGCTAATTGTGCGATACATTGAGCATGTAGTGCTGTAAATAAATTAAAAAATAATATACGAAGACTACTTTGTTTATTTTAAATTAAGTTCAAATGTATTTATTCGTTTGCGTTGGGTAGGTAAGCTGTGCAAATAATGAAAATCAAAAAATCGTGAAATAGCGGAATTTCGGTCGTTTACCAAAAAAATAATAAGTCGGCCATTTGTCATCAGATTTTGTTAAGTAAGGGCTTATTTTCTTTGGAAAAGTGTCAGCTATACGTAAAAAAATTAAAATCGCTGTTAACATCGCGTTTTACATTTTATATGAACTTTTATATGAATTTTTCAGCCACATTTTTACTAAAAAAACGCAGTTTTTTAACCTTTTTAAGCCGCCAACATCAAAACTACTAACCCGATTTGAAAATTTTCTGAGAATAAGTTGTAGACGGCTCAATTGTCTTTAATTTGAGTAGTAGTAGGATAAAATAGGTCAAAGAAGACTAAAGATATGCTCAAAATAGTAAGTGTACCTCCAAAAATTAAAAAAAAAAAATTAAAAAATTTGTATCTCGCAAACCAATCGACAGAAAAATTTTTAAAATTCATTTTCGTGTTCAGTAGGTCCAAATCCATGAGAAAAAGTATGCTAGAAACAAATAACAGACAAAAGTTTGTTATTTGTGACCTAGTGTTATCTTCAGAAAGGTAAAACAATCAACTCTGAATATTATTGCAGCCTTTTGGATCAGCTGGATGTAAAAATTCGTGAGAAAAGACCTGGTTTAAGGAAGAAAAAAATAATTTTTCATCAAGACAATGAACCTGCCCACAAAAGTGTTTTGACGATGGCTAAATTCAAAGAATTAAAGTACGAATTGCTTGAACATCCACCGTATTCACCAGATTTGGCTCCCAGTGACTACCATCTCTTCAGAAATCTCAAACAATTCCTTCGTGGAAAGCAGTTTTCGTCGAATGAAGAGGCCATAGCAGCCGTAGACGGTTATTTTGCAGAGCTTCCGGAAAACCATTATAAGGATGGGATAAAATTTTTGGACGATCATTGGAACAAGTGTATTGAGCTTCTAGGAGATTATATTGAATAAAAAAATATATTTCGTAACAAAAACAGTATTCTTTCATTTCAAGCGCAGGAACAAAAAAAAAAAACAAAACATTTTTTTTAAAAGACACTAACAATGGGATTTGTAAATACAAAAAACTTTTTTGTTATTTTTTGTAACTTCAATTTTTTTATGAAAAATAACAATTTAGAAACATTTCAAACCAAAAATTGTTGGAAATCGAATTTAAATTTTTTACAAGTATTTTTAATTACGTAAAATTTTGTGATATTTTTTTTTTCTGTGTAAGTTAATAAGACTTTTTAAAGACGTGTTTAGGATATAAATGGGTATTTATACTGAAATTTCGTTATATGTGAGCTTGAGAGTCCAATATAGTTCCGAAGTGAGGCTTTTGTAAAAATTTGATCTAAAAATAACACTGTACAACAATATAGACTTTTTTTTGCAAAATTACGGGGTTCTGAATTTTTATATAAAAAATAACAATTTACAAACATTTCAAATCAAAAATTGTTAGAAATTGAATTTGAATTTTTTTTACAAATATTTTTAATTTTTTAAAATATTGTGATATTTTTTTTCTGTGTAAGTTAATAAGACTTTTTAAAGACGTGTTTAGGATATAAATGGATATTTATACTGAAATTTCGCTATATGTGGGCTTGAGAGTCCAATAAAGTTCCAAAGTGAGGCTTTTGTAAAAGTTTGAGCTAAAAATAACACTGTACAACAATATATTGTTTTTCGAAAATTACCGAGTTCTGACAACGGATTCTGGCAGAGGATACAAAAAAAAAATGTACGTGTGTCGGCGTTTTGAAAGATCACATCGGGATTTTATTTTAGGAGGTAGGGCTAAAATTTCTTCCTTTTGGCCTGTTCGTGCAGCGGTATATGAAACTATGTGTTATTTACATCTGAGGTAAAGGGTATGTTCAGCAACTTTATAGAAAATATTAAGGCAAATATTAACCCTCTAACTCTCCCACATAACAGTAATTTTTGGCACTATTCCAACAAATCGTTAAAAACAGCCCTAAGAAAGGAGAGGGCGGGAGTGAAATGTTCTACAAAAATGTTGGCCATAAAATTTTAGTACATATGTCAGAACACACCAAAGACCAAAACTTAACACAAATTCTAAAAATCAGGCAAATTCCAGATTACTCATCAGATTTCTAATCAGATTTGGGTCATTCCAAAATCTAACTCGTCCTGTGAAAAATAGAAATTATGAAAACAAATCTAAATAAAGCTTCAGGCAGATCAGTCTTAGATTATTACTGTACTGTATCACATATCAATATATAATTACGATGTGCATGTTTGTTTGAATTGTAAATAAATATTCATCATACGCCACAGAGGTGTATAAAGCTGTTATCTTAGTTGTCATACGTGGCGTATGATTGTTATAGAATTATCAAGCAGACACCAGGTATGACAATTTTTTTAATACAAAATGTCAATCAAATAAATAAAAATTAGATTTTGTTTTTATTTTTTTTTGCATAACAAAATTTTTGTAATTTGGACTGTAGAATTTAGAAAATAAAGAGAATGTACTGCTCTCAGTTACTGAAAAAAATATATTAAATGTGATTGCAAATTCATAAATTTATAGTTTTAAATATTTTTGCTTATAGTTTTCATCATATTTATTAGAATTAAAAATAAAATTTATCAACAAACCTTTAGTTTCCTTTAAAAATGGACCGTTTTATGTGTTTGCAGGTACAATATGTTACAATTACATTACAATGACACATTACATGCAATCCCTGTAATATACTGAAATATCAACTCCTGTTAACACTACTATAGACATACTTTGCATGCTTATATTTGTTGTTAGATGGATAATTATTGTTTTAAGTTACTATGCTTTTGCACTCTGTACAAACAAAATTGTGGTCATTGCTGTTACGGCAGGCATGATTAAATTACTATAAATGTGTGCTGTAGTCAAATGAATGACCTTAAAATATTGAATTTACTTTATGGTAATCAGAGCCACTCACACACACACACACATAAGTACATAAACCGACATAGGTTTTATATTAAACAATATGAATGTTGCATGAACCATCAACACAGTTTAAGTGGATGTACAGTAATGACTTTATAGTTATATGCGCTAATATAAAAACAATTTTTTTTTTGAATGAAATGCAACTATATGGTTTTAGTTATCTCTTAAAAATTATTACGCTCAATGGTGGTTGTGTTGGTAAAATTTTCAAACATTTTTAAAATAAAAGTATTCATGCTGGACTAACTTTAACTTCATTGTGTGAGTAAATTTTTATTCATTTTGATAGTACAATATAAACAAGTCTTTGTTTGTGTTTGTCTGTGTGTGTGTGTATGTTATACATAAAGAGATTATATCTTTAGTCTAATATATTCCCTACACACAAAAATAATAAAAAAAAAAAATAAATATTTTTAAAATTGCATGTTGTTATAAAATTTTGAATTGATTACACTGCTGAGGGTGTAATGGTCTGTGTTTATCTTTTACACCATTTTGTTTTCAGAGCAACGTAATTGTATTGCATATTGTTTAGAACAATAACAACGTTTTGTTAGTTTTATATACTTTTTTGTTTTATTTTATATGTTAATAATATTTGTTGGTAGCATCAACAGCTTGTTCAGTTGAATTGATAATGCTTTGTTGCTGTTGTTCAATATACATTTTTATATATTTAAATTTTATGAATACATAGAAATTATTTTTTATTAACCGTTAAAATAATTTGTTTTGTATATTTTCACAGAAACTGCAAAAATGAATCAATAATTTAGAATCATTAAATGTACACGATAAAAAAATATTTTATAAAAACTTTAAATTTAGTTTTATCACGATAAACATTAATTTCAATAAAGTACTCGTATAATGTGTAAATGTTCTAAAATCCTACAAATGTTAAAAATAATTTCTTATAATCTGATCCCTACACGGATTTTAGTTTTCTCTAAAGAAAACGCTAAAGGATGACATTTTTAAATTTCTAGAAACTCTTTTCAACACTTCGTCATTAATTTATAAGTAGAATAGAAGAGGAATTTTTAAAGGTAATAAATAAAGCTTAGGTTTGCTATTTTTACCAAAAAATAAAAATTATCATTAGTATTATTTTTTTATTTGAACCAATTAAAAAAATTAATTGAATATGAAATTGTTATTTAACTAAATTTAAAATTAATTGTATGTGTGTAACTTACTAATTTAAAATCGCCGTGCCCAAACCATTGGAGCTAGAAAGTTCAAATTTGGTACATAGGCCCCCCATCGCCTAAAGCGGCATTTTTCAAAATTCATACGAGGAGAAGCAAACAGTTGTAAAATGGAGAAAATCTTTGGAATCTTGGGTAAAATCCAAAAGATTATAATATATCTACACCAAAGTATATGCAAATTCACTGGTAGGGTACTTTTTGGAATTTGTGCCAGGAACGTGACAAGAAGAAGGTTTGAAAATGGAGGTCCCACTTAACGGCAAGCACAACCTGCTGTTTCTAGAAACCTGAAATGTGAAGAACGCGTGAAAGTGAAACACTAAAATTGCGAACAAATTGGGCTTTAAGCGAGAACGTGTGGTATTCAAACACTTGGCAAGAGGAACGAAGTAGAATTGATAGGGAAACGTGTGGAATTGAAACACTAGGTTAGGGGAACTCAATGAAATGTAATGAGAGCAAAATAGAATAGATTGGGAAATAAAAGGAATTGGAACATTAAAAAAGAGGGAACGAAATTAAATGGAATGGAATGGGAAACAAGTGGAATTGGAACACTAGTCAAGGGGAACGAAATATATACATGCACGTGGAACGAGTGAAATTGAAACACTAGACGTATTAAACGAAATGGAATGGAGTGAAATCGTATTTTAGTGATTTTTATTGACGTGAACATATTTTTTCTATTTTAGTTATTTTTCTGGAATATAACGAGAACAAAATATAAAAGATGAGGGAACGAGTGGAATTGCCAAGAGGAAAAACATATTTTTAATGGGAATCGAGTAAAGCGGAACACAAAATAGAAATGGAACGGGCAAAGTGTGAAATTGGAACACTAGGCAGGGGAAACGAAATATATGAACGGGGAACGAGTGGAATTGATGTAGTCAACGAAATAGTATGGAGTGAAATTGGATTTTTAGTGATTTTTATCAACTTGAATATATTTTTTCTATTTTAGTGATTTTCCTGGAATATAACCACAGCAAAATAGAATAGATCGGGGAACGAGTGGGATTGGAACATTAAAAAAGGGGAACGCAATTAAATGGAATGTCAAACTAATGGTATTGAAACACCAAACAATGGAATGGAACGGGGAATGAGTAGAATTGAAACACTAGATGCAGTCAACATAACGAAAATTGGATTTCAGTGATTTTTATTAACTTAAACATATTTTCTCTTTTAGTGTTTTTTTTTTCGAATATAATGAGAGCAAAATGGAATGGATCAAGGAACGAGTCTAACTGAAGCAATAAACAAGGGGAACGATATGAAATGAAACGGGGAACTAGTGGAATTGAAACACCAAACAAAGGTCACGAATTAGAAATGGACGAGGAATGAGTATAATTGAAACACTAGACGCAGCCAACGAAATTAAATGGAGTGAAGGTGAATTATAGAGATTTTTATTGATTTCAAAATATTTTTTTTATTTCAATGATTTTTTTTTTAAGTAGTTAAGGAAAATAATTTTATTTTAACTGATTTGAATGCAATGGTAATGATATTATTATTTAATTAGTCCCAAATTCATTACAGCCATGTATGGGAGACATTCACTAAAATGGATTTTTTTTTTTTGAGTTTTTAAGGATTGGACTTCTCGTACTACCCAAGCGTCTTGGTCAAATAATCAGAAATTTAAAATATGTCTTTCCTGAAATATATACTAATTCACTGATAAGATACTCTTTGATATTTTGACCAGGATCTTGATAAAATGGAGTTTAAAAAGAAGAAAAATTACTTCTGTTAAGCTTCTGCATTTACATAGTTTTCTCAAAAAATTCAGTACACTAAAATTTTTATGGAAAACAGCGGGTTTTTAAACCTGTTGTGTAGTGTAGTTATGCTTACCCAATGATTTTTGACACTTATAACTGTGTAATTCATTTAATTTTTAGAGGAAAATAGTGGGCAGCTGAGTCTACATTTTTTTTACTTATTGTTTTTTAATCATCCTGAGATTTGAGAGAAATATTAGCTAGAAAAATGTTTCGAGGTAAAAATTTACTCCAAAACACTGGGTGAAGTCAGCCAATTTTTTTGTGGCAAAATTCAAATTTTAACAAAAAATTAATATATTTTTTATAGGTGCAGCCATTTAAATAGAAAAAGTAACTGTCATATTAAAATTTCATATCATATTATTAATTGTATTTTAATAAATACACTCTGACGTATGAGTGTTATCAATATGATATTAAATATCAATCATACGCTCCATGGTACCTAAACTAAATTCAATAATTAGAATGATACTCAATAAATAATAAATAACAATACTATACTGTTAATCACTTACAACAGTGACACATTAATTGTAATTTCAATTCAAAATTTCACTAACAACCACATATCAAACAAATGCTATTAATAAAACATTAAAATAACATAGATTAGAAATTAATAAAACTTTTGAGTCATAAGACTTGATCATGAAAATAAGTGTAATTTTGTATACTTTAAATTGTATGTAAAAACAAAATAAATCCAATTTTAACATGATTCCATGCTTTATTAAGTTAACTTGCAACATATACTTAAGTATTAAAAATATTTTAGGTTAATGTAAAGCTAAAAGTTTCAAAAAAAAAAAAACACTTAATAATACTTTTAATCACAAGGTATTTAGATTTAAGTGTGTTAAAGTACTTAAATTGAACAACAAGAAGAACTACAACAAAATTGTGGGTATATTATTAGAAAAAGTTTGAATATATATACTTACACTCAAAGAAAATATTGGTTGGAATTCAATCAAGACCATTACAATTTATTTCTTAGGACGTTATTTTATTTAGAATTAACTATAATCGATTAATAAAGCTAAAATATTGTATTAAGAGTTAAAAAGAGAGAAGAGGAATCACAAAATACTCCTATTATAGGTACTTCCGGTCAAGTTTAGTAATTTTCATTTGTGAATATGCTGGGAAATTGGTAAAATCTATTAAATTTATTTAAAAATTGTCGATATTCGAATAAGGTAACCAAATTCAAAATATTATGTAGTTTAGTGTTTGTAGTTTAATAAAAAAAAATTCAGTTCAGTTAATAATAAAGGATCATAGATTTATTTTACAAAGAAATATTTATTTTTAATTTATTATACATTTGCTCAAAAGGATTTACTGTCATTTATCGATTTTTTTTCAGTTTTATTTATTTTTTCTTTCGTTTAAAATTTAATTACATTTTTACCCACAAAACGGAAATTTCTGGTTTATTGGTTTCCATTACAGTTATTACAAATTTAATTATACTTGCTGTCTGTTTCAAAAAAATATTCAAAAAAATTGAAATTACAAGATCTTCATAAATACATACACATATGGTAATTAACACAAAATGTGTCTATAGACTGTGTATACAAAGCAAAAAATACAAAAAACCAAAAACGGAAACAATTTTAAATAAATGAATAATCAGTTATTTTTTTACGGAATCTGGTAGGTAAAATCTTAACATTTTTTTTTACTAATCAATCATTTGTTTTGTACTGATGTGCCAATTGTTTAAACAACATTTAAAACTAAATAACAAGAAGCATTTGATATAAATGGAAAGTAAGTAGACCGGCTTTTAAATGTTTAAAAGGTATTTTTTAAAGATAGGTGCGAACTGGCTAACTACAATCTAAAGTAAGTTCAGGTTTCCAAATTTTCATGAAATTTAAAATTGCATTTTCAAATATTTTCCAGGGAGATTTTAAACCCTTTTGTCAATTTGTATTTAGTTTAGAATTTATTTAGCCTTAGAGTTTCAGCAGAACCAACCGTATTGTGGACGCCACTAATGATTGGTATTGGTAAAAGGATTTTATATTATATTTATTTTTCTAACAAATTATGTAAATTTGGGATCTTTTTTTAATTAAAAAAATAATATTCAAGTATTTAAATAACAAATAAAATAAAGAAAATAAAAATAGTTGTGGTGTAATGAGTTTGAATGCTTTGATTCGATACTGGAATAATCACAAAGTACAATTTTTCCTAAAATAAAATTTTGTGGAACGTATAAACATTTATCTGGAATAGAAATATTAAATTAGAGAAATTAATATTGACTTTTACAGCTTTAAATATAATCTATTATAAAAATAATTGTCTTAACCGCCACAATTCGATTGGCAACGAATTCGGTAGCCACAACTGATATTGTTTTCTGAGTGTATGAAGCGAAAGTACCTACTTTGGTAATAGATTTTTGTTGTTGTTCTATGCAAACTGAAATGACTCATTATAACAACTAACACACACACAAACACACGTACGTTTAAATATAAACATTATTAATAACCTTGTGTTACAGAAACATTCAACAACAACCTGAAAATTGTTAAAACAAAAATACAAAAAAGTAATTTGTAAACTGTAATTTAAAACAAAAAAGTGTTTGAAGGGGAAATGTGTAAAATAAAAATTATTGAAAAACTTCAGCCTAATTTCAAAACATTAAACTAAATTAGTATTTGCAGGCAAACATTACTAAACTCACATATAAACACTTATATTTTACTAGTATAGAAAAACACTAACACACAAACACACAAACACACACACATATGCAAAGAAGCAACATGATTATCATCAGTCATAGTCTATGCTATTACACATCTATTTATACATTCAAAAGCTATAAGCTGCACTTGTCAATGTTCTATAACATACACTGGGGTTTTATATCCTCGTTATTGCTGCTGTTGCTACTGTTGCTGCTGCTATTGTTTTTGTTAATAATGATGATGCTGTTCTAAAATATTTTCCTTAAAGTCAAAATATCTTAGAAAATTACTGGTAAACCTTAACCTTGATAGCCCCCCCCAAAATAGGTAAGATATTTATCATTAGGTGTACTTTTATTACAAATATAAAATTTAAATTTTACAACCTTTGTAAATATTGCAAATATTTTAATTGTAATAAATATTTTAAGAGCTCCAAACAACTTAAAAGATTTTTTTTTTTAAATATATTTTATAACTTGTAAATAAATTCCATCTTAATGTTATTTTAGACAATATTAACTTTTGGTTCGTTTGCATTTGCTATATTTGTTTGCTGGATGCTGGCTTTCAGATAAGATGATGTGTTGGCAACAGCTGTTTTGAGAAACTTTGTGAGAAATTTAGCCCAAATGCATAATTAAAGTAATTTACTTGCGTTTCGGGAAATTTTAATATCATCTATAAACACATTAAACAACATTAACTTAAAGATAATTGGGAATATAAATGTTAATATGATAATATTTTTAAACGAGAATACATAACTATCTAGGGTAATAGTATACAAAGACAAGTTATTATAGTATTAATACTAAATAATCAAATGCAGGGGGTAGCCAAATAGAAATAGAACAATCACTTTAATTGTATATAAAAAAATCAGAAAAACCTTATTTTGGTACAGGTTTTCGTTAAATTTTTGCCTGATTTCATAAGTTAGAAGAATATATTTTAAAAATCTGACCGATCGGTTCATGAACATAGCTGATATATGAAATTCTAAATATCCAGAAATGTAAGAAATTTGTCCTTTCATTATAAAAATTTAATGTGTTTTCTGGAAAAGGGATGCCAAATGACGTTTTCAAAAAATCGCTCAAATTAAACTAAAAGTTATATATACAGTGTTGGAAAAAATAATAGGGACGCAAACCTTAAACTTATTTATTTTGTTCCATGTTTAACATAAATAATTTATACACTCACTAAAAAAAGTCTGTAATGGCAACTAAAAATTTTGCTGTTATTACGGGATATTCTGCTAATTTGAGCCCAGCGGTATTTTTTGCTAATCTTAGCAACACATGTCTGCTGACGTGTAGTACAATGAAATTAGTAGAAAAATTAGTAGCCGCTACTAAATTTTAGTAGACTTTTTGTAAAGTGGAATTTAAAATCTGTTTGCTAAAATCAGCAAAAAAAAAATTACTAAATTCTATTAATATTAGTACAAAGTTTTAGATTTATTTTTTTTTATCGAGCATCAAAAATTTTGATTATATTTTTTAAAAGATGTTTTATACAAAATTAAAAAAAAATCAAAGGCTTAAAAATCTTAAAAATTGTTAAAACAAAAACGAATTTATCATTTTGTTTTAATTTGGTAATTTCTGTTTTGAAAAATATTTTAGTCAATTTTTTTTTTTTATTTTAAGGTTAAATTTAATTGTTTTTAGGGCTGATTCTAAAAACCCCTTTTTAGTGCTATTTTAAGTGGATGTCCTCTTTTTAGACATGAGTCGGTATCTTCACTTCCGATCCCTTTTTTAATCCTATGTAACATTTTAGGGCAATTTAAGTTTGTATGTATAAGTTTAAATTATTAGAAATAACATTTCCATCAATATCGACTTTTTTAAAATTAGTAATTTTTTTTTGCTAATTTTAGCAAATCGGTTTTCAAAAATTTGTAAAATGATTTCTGAAATTAGCAACAAAAATTTGTAGGTATTCTGTAAAAATTCTGTAATTTGTAAAATGTAAATAGCAAACAGATTTGCTAAATAATAATTTTTTTACTAAAAATCAGTACAAAAATAGTAAAGTGGGATTGAAAACCGTTTACAAATTTTTCTACTAACTTTTTT
This sequence comes from Eustalomyia histrio, assembly GCA_949748255.1. Lineage (NCBI taxonomy): Eukaryota > Metazoa > Arthropoda > Insecta > Diptera > Anthomyiidae > Eustalomyia > Eustalomyia histrio. Next base: position 242,256,212 of record OX456523.1, read on the forward strand.
TTCTGAGTGTATGCTTGGTGGATGTTGTAAAATGATAGGGAGTCTAACGGCTTCTCCTCATAAATAAAACCAAATCTACAAAAGAGAATTAGAAAGTAAGAAAGAGGCTGGAAATAATAACAGGGACGTACACTCACAATATTATTTCGTTAAAAATAATCTAAAATACATATTAAATTAATCGAAAATACAATCAAAAAGAGGACTACTGATTTTTCATTATATTCAGCCCATTTTGTTGTTTATTTTCAATCATTGTTTAATAATTGGCAAAAGTAGTAAAAACAATAGAAAGTTGTTTAAAATAACCATAAATTTTTAACTGACAAAAAGTAGAAAAAAAAAAAAACAATTTTTAGGTTTGTTTTTCAAATTGAATTTTTTTTCTATATGTATGAAATTTTACAAAACACAACACACACAGATGTATATATTTTTTTATTTTCTTGTGTGTATCTATATTTGAATAATTTCTTGTAATTTTTATTGAAATAATTTTGTATATATACAAACTATTTTGGTAAAAAAACAAAAAAGAATTATATGAATTTTAATTTTTAAAAACAGAAAACATAAAATTTTACATTTAACAGAAAATATCAACTCCTACTGAATGTCTGTAAATTTTTATAGTTTGTTTTTTTAATGACTGATTCAAATAGTTAAAAAATATATTTCTATGAATTTCAATTGATTCTTCATTTAAAAACAAACTTTACGTATTACTTTTTTAATAAACTACAGTCGGTAACTGAAAATATATTGTGAGTGTAGGACCAAATTTTTTTTATAAACAATATGCCTGACGTTGAAATTTAAATTTGTACTAAAAACTAAAAGAAATGATAAAAAATAACAGCAAAATATTATTTCTTATGATTTGATTTTACTTTTGAAATAAAATTATTTGAATTCGTGTTTAAAAATGGTTCAAGGTGTTCACAGTACTCAAGCTGAGAAAGATTTTATTCTTAGCTTAAACAAACGCGGAGAATCTATTCGTAAGATTGCAAAAATATTAAAGTGCTCCAAAAATAAAGTTTTTAATGAAAGTGACGCTAAAAAAGACATGAAAGAAAGCGAAAAACATCAGAACGCTTGGACCAGCTCATAGTAAGAATATCCAAAAAAAATAAAAATCCGTTTAAGTCATTAAATGAAATCAAAAATGATTTAGGTGCACCAGTAACGAGTCGTACAATAAAAAACAGATTAATAGAAGCTGGATTCAAGGCTCGAAGTCCAAAAAAAGCTCCGTTACTGAGTACACAAAACATAAAAAAGGTTACTATTATCTAGTCAACACCTCCGTCGGGAAAATTGGAAAAACGTCCTGTGGCCGGATGCAACAAAGATAAATTTGTTTGGCTCTGACGGTAAAATATTTGTACGAAGACCAAAAAAGAAAGCGTTTGACTCTAGCGTCAGTCCAATTTTTTGGATAAAAGACAAAATATACACAGAAGATTATGTAGATATACTTAAGAACCAAATGCTACCATTTGCTAAAACAGAAATGACATTTATCTGGGAGTTCATGCAGGATAACGACCCGAAACATTCCTCCAGACTTGTTAAGTCCTGGTTTCAGGAGAATAATGTGCGTTCCCTGGATTGGCCCTCCCAATCTCTGGACTTAAATCCCATTGAGGATTTGTGGGGGGTTCTTAAAAACAAAATAGAGGCATATAAGTCTAGAAACAAAGATGATATGTGGTAAAAAATCCAGGAAGCATGGCATTGTACACCCCCGAAAACCTGTGCTAATCTTGTTGGATCCATGCAACGCAGATGCAAGGAGGTAGTAAATATGAAGGAAACATATACCAGATATTAATATAACATTGAAATATGAAGATAAGTTATGCAATGACATTTAAAATAGTAAAAAAAAAAAAACAAAAACGTCCCTATTATTTTTTCTTGGCTGCTTTTTTTCGAATTTAAGTTTTTTTTGTAAATTAATGAAATAAAGGGTGTCCCAAGAAGAACGCAAATTTTAAATAAAACACAGATATTTAAAAAAAAATCGTGAAACTTTATTATATCGTAAAGTAGACAGAATGAGATTATGTATGGAACAATATATCGTGCGGATGGCCGCCGCGGCTTTGCTGGCATGCACGCGATCTTTAAATGAAATTTTCAATGACCGTTTTGCATGAATGCTGCGGTATTTCATTAAAGCAGCGTCCAATTTCCTCTTTTAAGGCTTAAGTCGTCGTCGGCTTATTCACGTAAACCATCGACTTCAAAAAACCCCAAAGAAAAAAATCTAATGGTGTTAAATCGCACGATCTAGGCGGCCAATTCTGATCTCCAAAACGCGAAATAACACGACCGGGAAATGACTGATGCAGCAATTGAATTGTTTCTCTGGCTGTATGACATGTGGCGCCGTCTTGTTGGAACCACATGCCCTCCACATTAATTTCTTCAATTCTAGGCAAGAAAAAACTGGTTATCATTTCACGATACCGAACACCATTGACTGTTTGCGCTTGACCTGCCTCATTTTCATAAAAAAAAGGTCCAATGATTCCTCCAGCCCAAAAACCACAACACACAGTGACACGTTGAGGATGCATTTGCTTCTCGTGAATAACTCGAGTATTTTCCTCACCCCAAATGCGACAATTCTGCCTATTGACGAAGCCATCAAGATGAAAATGGGCCTCGTCACTGAAGATGATTTTATCAGCAAAATCAGCATTTTCATGTTGTCTCTCCAATACCCAATTAACGAACTCCCTTCGCTGTCCATGGTCAGCTGGCTTCAGTTCCTGAGTCAATTGAACTTTGTATGCATGAAGATGCAAATCTTTCGTCAAAATTCGCTGCAAAGTGGATTTGGAGACACCAATTTGCTGAGCTCGGTGTCGAATTGAGGTGGATGGAGTTTGAGCGACATCATCACGTACAGCTGCGACATTTTCGCTCGATCGACCTGGTCGATGGCGCGTTGTTGTCTTTACATCACTAACAGACCCAGTTTCGGCAAATTTATCCATTAATCTCTTTACAGTTGACTCTTTTGGAGCATTATTGTGACCCCAAATTGATCGCAATTTGCGAACTGCAGCCGCAAAACTTTCACCATTTTGGTAAAACAATTTCACAATGAGAATGCGTTGTTCATTCGTGTAGCGCTCCATTTTTACTAACCTCGTACCTTCTACTAGCAACCAATAACAATTGTTCAAATGTCAAACAATGACACTTCGAATGTTGCCAGATTTAAAAATTGCGTTCTTCTTGGGACACCCTTTATAATATATATTTTTTTGTTTTTTGTTAGTCCTATTGAAATACCTTATGTTTGTGTATAAAAATAATTTTATTTATAAGTATGTAAATAAAAATTTAAGAAAAACTGAAAATTAAATGCCGTCCCTATTATATTATCCAACACTGTATAGATATATATATATATTTTTTAATTGCAATGCCATGTTTTTTTTTTCATCTAAATAATGTTATATATCCCTGCTGTACATAAATCTGTGTTTCACCAAAAATTGCTCTTAAAATACCCAGCCGAAAAAATTCGACCATGAAAGGGTTTATGGTAACGTAGAGTCAGAGAAACGGATAAATTTATTTTATGAGGTGCACTAAAATTCAAAAAACTTTAATGAGAATTATAATTTTATGCACCACCCAGCGAAACTGGATTAGACCCAACCAGCCTCATTTATCACCCAGACCAATTTCTAAACATGAAACTTTGACCAGTCGGTACCTGCCCCCCGCCTTGTCATCCAATAGCAAAGAGAGTATCCCCTATGATCTTAAGAAAATTAGCATTAGTGATAGAGGGGAGAAAAAAGAAGGGCAAGGTAATTTTTTTAGTAGATTTTTTATTCTTGTCTTTTTAAAAGACTGTAGACAAGTTGGTTATCAAATTAAAGGCTTTTTGAGTACGCATCTACCGGTATATAAAGAGAACTTGTTTTAATAAAAATATTTTTCTATTAGCGCACTTTTTTTGAAAAATGTTGTTGGTTCCCTGCGGGAAAAAGGGGTCGCGAGATAGGTGAAAAGAGGATCGGTTACTAAAGTACCTACCACGTGACCGATTTAAAGGCAAGACATTTTCTTTTAGACCAGTCCTGTTTCACGTTGCAGAGGGCAATTGACGCCCTCCTAGGACAAGCCCATGTTAAAGTGACCTTATCACAATTAACCCGTTATGTGATGAGTCCGATTCCCGCAGGGTTTCTATACAAATTCATATTTAATAGTGAGTGGGCTTTTATGAATATTTCTAACTGTTCGGCTGTTAGGCGACTTTTTCCGAAGCGTTTTCTTTACCCATATATGGTGCTATGTGGCAGTCTGGTGGCGAAAACATACATATGCAATATAGAAATCAAAATTTTTTTCTTTGAATTTAAGACATGTTTTCATACAAAAACATAGAAATTTTTAACTTCCCTACTTAACTCCTAAACGTGAGATTAATTTCAATAAAATCGAAGAGAACCGTTTCTGAATAGACGGGACTTTGCGACACTTTAACGGGGAGCAGCAAAAAGGGGAAAAATCTCCCTCTTGGTGGCCTACTTAAACGATTTTGCTAGAAATCCAAAATCCAAAAACACGTGGCCTCTGAATCATTTAATTCAGTTATAAGGTAATTTTTGGAACTTTCAGGAATGTAGTAAAATGAAGGGGAGGGTTCTAAAGAGGAAAAGTGAACCTCTTTACGGCCTAACCAAACCATTTGGTATGGACAACTGAAATTTTAAAAATAAATTACGATATGACATGATTCTTCGATAAAATACTTTAATTTGTCAGGAACGTGGTAAAAATAGGAGTTTCAAACGGGAAAAATCTCTCGCTTTTGCTATAAACCTAAACTTAAAATATGTATTATCTAGAGTATGAACTAATTCACTGATAACATACTTTCAGAAGAATTTCCAGGAACGTGGTAAAAATGGGTGTTCAAAAATGCAAATTTTTTTTTTATACTAGCTAGAAACCTGAAATATAAAATATGTTCCATGCACTAAATCTCATATAAAATGCATTTTAAAATTTTCGCCAGTACTGTGGTAAAAATACCCCCAGTCCTGCCTTAAACTTCCTGCGCATATACAGGGTGGTTAAATTTTAAGGGCAGATGTTGATTTTAAATAAAACGCAAATTATTTAGGAAATTATTGTCATGGTTCAATTACGTATGGAACAAAATATCGGCCAAATGGCCGCCGCACACCTCCATCCGATGGTCCAAATTTTCGATGACACTGAGGCATTTTCTTTCAAATAACCCCATTGAATTTGTCGCGCAAAAGAGCCATTGTTTCGTAAGCTGTGTGGCAAGTGGCACAGTCCTGTTAAAACCACATATCGTGCATATCCATATCCTCAATTTCTGGCTTCAAGAATTCCGATTTGATCTCGCGATAGCGAAAACCGACGGCGAGTCAAGGTTGACGGCTATTCTCCCACATTATCGCGAACAACAGCAATGTTTTCCGCAGAACGAAGTGGGCACGAGCAGGCACAGGTGTTTTCTCATTTCCTATAGACCCGATTTGCTGAAATATGTGAACAATTATCCTGATTGTGGACACATTTGGTCGATTATGCTGACCAAAAAAATCACAAAGTGCATTTTGATTTGAACGCCCATTTTCATAATAAGGCTGAATAACTTTAACGCGTTGCTCGATTGTGTATCTTTCCATGGTTCAAATTGAGTTAGTCTGAAATTGAGAAATGTCAAATGAAATGCAGAAAACACTTGGCGTTTAGGTGTGGTTCACATTCAACATCGGCCCTTAAAATTTAACCACCCTTTACCTCTGTCTAGATATCTGGAATTTAAAATGTAATTTCCCCTACGTATTAGAAAATTTACAGTGTATTCAGTAAAAAAAATGTGGTATTAATCAAGTTTCAAATCCTTTAAATCTAAAACTTGAAATTGAAGCATCCAATACAAAAGAATATAAAAAAATTTATTTAAGGGAAAATTGCCTAGAAAAAAAATAAATATTTCTTCAAAATATATTTTGACATTTAAAACTACCCGTATCGAAGCATCGCGACTTTTTTCTCGTATTTCACTAAACTGATTTGATTAAAAACAGTTCACACAAATTTATTATTTTGGAGCATATTTCGACCACTTTAATATTTTTTTTTCTAATTTTGTTTTGTCACCGGACAGGTACTTGGTGGCTGGTCTCGTTTTCACTAGTCATGGGGTAGGTCGTTTGTAGCACTTAAATAATATGTTCTGATCTATTTTCTACTAAACCCTTTTACCACAGGGCATTTACCTTCAAAGGAATTAAGCAATTTTCATTTTTGTAATTACAAAAACTAACTAATTTTGACGGAAAACCGGCAGAACAAAGGAGGAAGTTTGATATCTTTGTCCAGTGTTGCCTAGTTGTATCAAAAATTAACTTAAAAGGGCTTCGAGAAGAATTTTTTAAAATCTAAAACAAGAATACCAAAATAAGATAAAATATAAGTCCACTTAAATTAAATAAGAAACAAAATTTATAAATTCCATGTTGGCAGTATACTTCTCTTCTTAAATTACTTAATTTTTTTTTATTTGTTGCATTTTTAAATTCAAAAAGTTAATGCTACCAAATTTGCATATGGTATTTTTGGATAAAATGCCGAAGAAGCAAAAAATAAATATTGGTACAATTTTTTATTCTACTTTTGACCCCTTAAATTTCTAATATAGTGCAAAGCCTGAGAGAGTTTGATGCCTGATTTTTTTTCTCTATCACATATTCAAAAATCGGGGTATTGTTGTTTGGAACACTTTCCTTGCCAAACAAGTTAATCGTTTTATTATACCTAAACTCTACAATTTTTTTAATACTATTACAACTACTTAAAGAACTCTTCAAATTAAGTTTAAATTAAGAAGAACAAAAAAAGGAACATCAACTAATTACTTTAGTACAGAAAAAAAAAGATATTTAAATTTATTGTACACTTAAAAGGTCACTTTTTGGTTATTGCTATTGTTGTTGGTGCAACTGCAGGGAATCCTTGCACTATGGAAATTGAACTCAATACCCTTCTAAATTTTTCATTATTATTCTTTTTAAGTTTTCCATACATTTTCCTGTTGTTTACCCAGTGCGATACTAAACATAAAACAAACTTTTCATAACAAAAATACGAATTTATAGTTTTTGTTTTGTTTTCTTACAAACTATAAACTGAAGAGCTAAAGAAGAAATGAAGACTTAAAGCCCATCCCCATGCAACGAGTGCCGACTTACAATATTTGCTCCTTTGTATTATAACCAATAAGAATGTGAAAGCAACACTAACGCTATAAGTTCCTGTTACTTTTACGAAAGATTGTTTTTTGTTTTGTTTGTTTTTTTTTTCCTTAAGAAAAACTTTTTCCTTAACCAAAGTTAAGTTTTCTTAGGTTCTTTGTATTATGTTGTTGCTATTGTTGGAAGTGTAAATAAGTAAATATAAATAAATGCATGCAAAGATGTGTGAATTCAAACTCAGCTGTAGTTAAGGAAATTATAGTAGTTGTTGTTGTTATGTGTATAAATATATGTTTATATTTTGTTTTTTGTACTTTTGTTATTTTCAGTTAAGTCAAATCAGAATTATTACTATCTTTGTTTGCATTATCTTAATGCTTGAAAAACTTAAGTTTTCCCAACAATTTTGTTAAATGTGACCAAACTTATTTTGATATTAAATTAATAATCTACTGTACGGGAAATTTGTAACAACATGACACAGGATAGGGTCCTTTATGTTAAAGGGACCTGTTATATTGATATAATGTAGAGAAAATTTCCGCCATTGGGTCAGGCAGTAGTAGTAATGTAGGACATGTTACTGAACTTTCATAAACAATATAGTGCCTGCCACTAAAGTGTACACAGAGGGATTTTATTGGACCAAAAATAATGCAATTTTTTCAGTTAAGTAATTAAACTTTTATTCGCAAAATAAACCAAAGGTTTTTTAAAATTAATGAAAAGCTACGTATATTTAATGAAACTTCTTTATTAAGTAAATGAAACTTTTGATAAATAAATTTTTAGATTTGATAAAACAAGAAAACTTGTATAAAATGTTCCACTAGACGTGTTCAAGTGCAATTTTATTACTTTTCAGAAAAAATTTATTAACACTAAAGTTTTACTTTTGGTCGATTTATCTTTTATGTTCTTCGTTCGCTTTAAGATCATGAAAATTTTTGTAAATGACAAATTAGAATATTTTAATCAGAATAAATTATTAAACACTAACCGAATGGAATGCATTATCTAGTCAGCTGCTACTATCATCAATACTATACGCATCTCTTTTATAACTCACAATTTGAATGGAAAAAGCTATATGAGAAATAATTCATGTTGATTTATAATTTAAGCTGAAATTTACTTACAAGGTAAGTACCCCCTGAACAGTTAATTGTAATTAATTTTAGATAAATATGTTAAAAAAAAATCAGATTTTCGGATATCTCGAAATTTTAAGTGATCGAAAAGGGAGTAAAAAATATTTTTTTTTTGTTTTTTTTAGTTTTTTAAATTATTTAAACTAAATACCCAGCAAAAAAATGATAGTCATTCTGAGACTATAACTTCTTTCATTGCTTCCTAAACATCAGTTGACATTCTTTTATGATTTTTTTGTGTTATTCTAAGGCACTTCAAATGCAGTGATCTGGATATAAACCCGATGCATATCTTAAAATATCACTCTTCATTATTTCTGAAGCATAAGTTATAGTATATCGTATTTTTTTTTTTGAATCTAAAGCATTTATTCAAATTGAGAAAATAGCTCTGATGAACTTTTTTAATTTTTTTACTAAATTATTTTTTATATTTTAGTTTTTGTATAATAATAAATAAAATAAAATTTTATTAGGGTTAGAATTTGTGCAGTTTTGCAATTTTTATAAAAGTTTTGAAAAATCAAGAAAAACAGATTTTTTGACCTTTAATTGAAACTAGCTGTCCTGTCATTTGATTTTTTTTTAGCCTTAAATATTTATGACGACGCAATCTCTGCATTTTTGCATTATGTATATAATTTAACACTACACCATTTCCAGTTTTAATTCAGAATTTACCAAAATAATTTTAAAATTGTGAAAAAATTATTTCAAATGGCCCAAAAATGTTTTAAAGTTGTGCAAAAATTATTTAAAATTGTTCAAAAATATTTTAAAATTGTCTAAAAATGTTTCGAAATTGTACAACCAGTTTTTAAATTATCCAAAAATAAAAATTCCAGGTAATAAGTATTCAAAAATATTTTAAAATTTGTCTAAACATTTATTAAAATTTTTGAAAAATTTTTCAAAAATGCTTTTTAACTAATGCAGAATTATTTATTTGTTTTGATAAAGAGTATTTGTATATCAATGCATAAATTTCGCTTCTTTACACTTATTTTTGTGCATTCTTATGAATTAAATTTTCATCAAAGCTTAAATACTACAAAGTATATGAACATTTTCCACTCATGCATCAGAATACCTAATCATTGTATTATCATTGCTTCCTTAGAGTAAAGTATGAGTAATGCTAGTAGCTACATTTAAATACTTCCATCCTATGACACGCTAATGTTAAATTCATCGATGAAACCATCAAAAAAGAAGTGATTCCTTTGCCATAGTAGTGATGCTTTTATTGCTTCTTTGGCAGCTTCATTTTTGCTGGGTAACCAACCAATCGTGGTATCATTGATAAGGAATTTTCGAGGTCTCTTTACTGGTACCTATTTTCGGAACTATTTTGTTTTTTTTTTTTAATTCGCTGTTGTAAAAATTAAAAAAAATGGTTTACTTTATATGAAGAAGATGACTGGCAAATTCACATAAAGGGTGGTTAAATTTTAAGGGCCGATGTTGATTTTGAATAAAACACAAATTATTTAGGAAATTATTGTCATTTCTATTTATTATGATAATATGGTATGGTTCAATTATGTATGGAACAAAATATCGGCCAAATCGCCGCCGCGACCTCAGCGGCACACCTCCATCCGATGGTTGAAATTTTCGATGACGCTGAGGCATAATTGAGATTCTATGCCGTTAATGTGCCAAATTATCTCATCCATTAGCTGTTGAATTGTTGCTGGCTTAGCGACGTACACCTTTTGTTTCTAACCCCAAAGAAAGAATTCCAACGGTGTCAACACACATGATCTTGGCGACCAACTGACATCGCCACCACGTGAGATAACACGGCCATTGAAATTGTCGGGCAAAAGAGCCATTGTTTCGTTAGCTGTGTGGCAAGTGGCACCGTCCTGTTTAAACCACATATCGGGCACATCCATATCTTCCCATTCGGGTCATAAAAAGATCGTTATCATCTCACGACAGCGAACACCATTCACAGTAACTGCCTGACCGGCCTCATTTTGGAAAAAAATACAGTCCGATGATGCCGCCAGCCCATAAACCGCACCAAACAGTCACTCTTTGTGGGTGCATTGGTTTCTCGCGAATCCACTGAGGTAAAAATGTTCCTCATCACTGTAGATGATTTTCTGCGAAAATTGATCATCCACTGTTGCCATTTCTTGCCACCATTCTGACCATTGACGACGTTTGGAATGCTCAAGAGGCTTTAGTTCTTAAGTCAGTTGCACCTTGTAAGCGTATAAATGCAAGTCTTTATGCATAATGTTCATCAATGACGAGCGTGAGAGGTGCAATTTTTGGGCATGACGACGAGTTGAGGTGGACGACTCTTCAGTGTTTTCACATCTCCTACAGACCCGGTTTGCACAAATTTTTGCACGATTTTTCCGATTGTACGCACATTTGGACGATTAAATTGACCGAAAAAATCACGAAGTTCACGATATGCAGTTTGATTTGAACGCCCATTTTCATAATAAGCCTGAATAACTTTAACGCGTTGCTCGATTGTGTATCTTTCCATGGTTCAAATTGAGTTAGTCTGAAATTGAGAAATGTCAAATTAAATGCAGAAAAAAACGAGAGGTTTAGGTGTGGTTTACATTCAACATCGGCCCTTGGAATTCAACCACCCTTAATTAAATTCCTTATTAAATAGTAGGGAACAATTATTTTTTCTTTTTTCGATATTCATGCTATTTTGGATTTTAAGAAATCTTTTACGAAGTCCTGTTTTGCTACTTATGGGAACAACTCTACAACCCTGTGCTAAAATATAGGCATTTTGTTTATCAAACTTCTACACTTGAATACGATATTTTAATGCAGTTTTTATATACAAGTATAATTTTGAAAGTTTTCGACTTTCTTTCATCCAGATGGCTGAAAAAGTAAAACAAGTTTTTCTTAAAATTCTTCTTTCTATCACATATCCAAATTTCATCAAAATCGAATTATTGGTTGAGGTTCTTTCCCTGCATCAACATCAAATGGTAGGGAATAATATCAAATCGTCAACGGAGTCACAAATTGGGCAAAAGTCAACATCAAAATGCATATCGGCACATTACACATTAACATTTAAACTTGCTGAAACGTAAAAAAATTAATTAATTTGGAATTCTTTAAATAAACTTAAATTTTTTGTCGCACCTCTATTGGTCACATTATGTTTATGAGTTTGTATTTTTTTACACTCAAAATAGTTTGTAGTTTAAATTAATAGAAAAATGTTATTTAAAATAAATGAAAAATTACTTAAAAACCCGGTCGACCTACTTTTCACTTAAATCAAAAGAAATTTAAATTTATTTTTAAATTAAATTATAACTATAAAACTCAGAGGTGAAAGGACCTCTGAGTTTTTTTTCGAAATCTGATAGGGTTTTTTTTTAAATTCGATGACAAATATATATGAGATGTTTGGGATACATGAGTATTCGGAGATGCTTTTTTCTTTATTCTGGGGTATATAATCTCAATAAGGTTTCTCGATGGGACATTATGTCCCAATAAAGCAAAAATAAGCAATAAATTACGTAGATCAATATACATTTTTCTTTTTATTAATATGAAAAAAAAGGACAATCAAAAATTCATAGCTTTCTCAGCACCTGAATCTGGCATATGCACAGTACTTCCTTAGAGTCATCTATCTTACAGCTGATAAACCATCATCACTCATTTGAAACCATCAGCACTCATTTGAACTTGGCTGTGATCCAAGTGTCCTTCGAAAATTGGTGTTTATATACGTTCCGAACGCTGGAAACGGAATGTTCCCTAGCAAAAAGACTGACGTGAAAAACTATGTCGAAAATAACAGCGACATCCTCGTTGCGAATCATGGATGTAAAATTAAGGACGACCCCAAGAGTCCCGATCTTAGCATTATACCGCAGTCACATTATCACTTCACGTTTTATAGGCTGCATTGACATGTACTGCTTTAGCAAGGAACGGCTCTCGAATTTCGTCATGCACTCATCTATTGATTGGGAAAGACTTTCACTTCTAGCCTCTGAAAACGTTTTCTTTACACAAGCTTCAATTTCAGATGTGTAATGGTCTTTCAAAGCTCCATTCGGTTTTTACGTCATGTATGATGTAAGATACATTGCAGGGACATATGATCCCAGTAGGGGCGAAAGGGTTAAATAATAAATCTTTTTTCATTTATCTTAACTGCAAACAAACTAACGATAAATCCGTAAAAATAAATGATATTTCCTTGATTAATATTTTTCAACTGTTAAATACAAAAAAATCCGTAAAAAGTACAATAATAATTTTTCCTTTATTTCGTTTTTTTAACTGCCCACAAGTTAACTACATAATCCGTAAAATTAAATGATATTTCATGTAATAAAAATTTACTACAAAGTCTGTAAAAATAAACGACTTTTCATTTATTTTGTTGAAGAAATCATTTTAAATGAACAAATTAACCCTAACAGAAAATCCGTATTTATTTGTAATTTATTCTTTAATAGTAACATTAAATTTTGATCTCGAGCGTGATAAAATTTAAAAAAATATATAATTTAAAAAGATAGATCGAATGATATATAAAAAATTACATATTTTTTAAATAAATAGAAAAAGAGGTTTAAAAAATAAATTTATTTGTATTTTAACTATTTTATCATTTAAAAACCAATATACGGACAACATTTTAAATAAAACTGCAGTCAGTTATAGTAAAAATATTTTTTGTGTAGTTATATCACACTAAGAAGGACTTCTTAGCCGGATTTTAAAGTTATTTTTGTAATTCAATCTTATAGAAAATTTTTATATGTGTTTATAACGAATTTTGCTTTCTTCTTTTGTGGTGTGTGATTTCTGATAACCAGGAAATAGTTTCCCAAAGTGTGAGTATTTGTGTTTGTTGAATTTTTTTTTTTCACTATTAAATGTTATGTTTTTTTTTATTTTATTTTTCAATAATTTTAAGCAGAATACTAGAAGTCGAGTTATTTCGCCTTCTCTGGCTGTGCTGGTGGTGGCGATAGTATTTTTGCAGGCTTCTTTCACTTGAACTAATTTGGCTTCCTAAAGCAAGGACTACCACAAATATTTGGTTACTAAATGAAAACTTTACCGTTTTTCTTTTAATGTCAAATGGACGGACATACAAAACAGACATTTGGTTTAAAATTAAGAAAAAGGAACACGAAACAACTAACTGGGAATGGAAAAGAATTTTTATGTTTAATTTTTTTTCTTTCTTTCTATTTGGTTTTACATACTTTTGGTTCCATGCTGCATGACAAACCAAACGTTTTGGAATACTTTTTAAAATTGTTGTTTTTGTTATTGTTGTGTTGCCTAAGTTTCGTAACAAATTCAGATATAGTTTTATATATAATATTTTACTATAAATAAGAATATGTATGTTACATTAGGGCTATAACAGGTAATTTTGACCCTACATTGTTTTATTTATTACTGCAAGTAGCATTTTCCGGTAGTTTTCAAACAAAAACCTCATCCAAAGAAACGTTTTTAAAAAGTCTTTCAGGATTATGATTTCGTGGCAAAATTTTCCCTTAGCTAACATGTTTAATGTGATAAAGGTCTTGCGTTGAATCCGTGCAAGACTGAATTGCTCTTGTTCACCAGGATATATAAGATTCCATTAGTGGAACCTATCTCCTTGGGGGCACTGAAACTCCTTTTGCGGACTGTGCCAAGTATCTTGGGGTACTGTTGGATAGGAAGCTGAACTTCAGGCTCAACATTATGCACAGGGCAAGGAAGGCCACAGTGGCACTTTATGCGTGCAAGAGGGCGCTGAATGCTATTTTGCATTTGCTGCCTTTGAACATAATTGGTTCACAGACTGCTGCAGCTACAGCAGTCCGGTTGAGGGCGCTGTCACTTTGATCGGGCAGTGGCTATGGTCACAGTGTAATCCTTAACATGATGACTGAACTTCCAGGCATCATTGACTACACTGTAGCCGAACCACTGTTCGACAAGTGGTACCAGACGCTTATACCGCATAGGGATTCGTGGAAACACGGAACTCCCAATGGGGGGCGTTGTGTCGACTTCTATACTGACGGCTCTAAACTCGACGATCAGGTAGGCTTCGGGGTCTACTCCAGGGACCTACAGCTGAGTATTTCGCGGAGACTGCCGAATCACTGTAGTGTTTTTCAGGCTGAAATTTTGGCCATTAGGGAGGAAGCGGAGTGGCTTAAGTATAATGTCCTCACAACTGTGAGGATTAATATATTCTCTGATAGTCAGGCTGCCATTAGATCTCTGGATTCTGTCTTCCTGGATTCGACATCAGTCTTGAACTGTCGCAGATCTCTTAACGAGATCAGCATCCATGTTATTTAGGTGCCGGGCCACAGGGACATATCAGGGAACTGTAGGGCAGACCAGCTTGCAAGACTGGGGACTACTACCTTACACATTCCACACGAAATGGAATCTGTGGGCATGCCTCTGGCCAATTGCAAGTTTTGGCTGCGGGAGAGCGCTTATGGGTTGACAAGAGATAGGTAGGCCTCTGTCTGTGGTTGTATTCGTTCCAGACAGATGTGGCCCCGTCTGGATAGGAAGCGCACGCACAGGTTGCTGTCACTGTGAAGGCCCGATATATCCCTACTTGTGTCCGTCATGACGGGACACTGTCTGATTGGAAGGCACGCAGTTAGGTTGAGGGTTGCGGCTAGTGACTTTTGCAGAAGCTGTGGTGACGAAGAGGAGGAGGAGTCTGTGGAGCACCTTCTCTGCACTTGTCCTGCCCTGTATCGAAGGAGGGGACTGCATTTGGGCTCATGTTTCTTTGAAGACCTGGGTGATTTGGCTGATATCGGCCGAGTTAGGGGCTTTTTGAGGCAGTCGGGATGGTTCGACGGGGGAAGCTGGTGATATAATTTTTACTAGCTTCCGTGGTAACACAAGGGACTTTATAGTCTAAGTGAGTCTGATTGCCAGGCTACCACTTCTACCTAACCTAACATGTTTGAACTTGGTGACATCCTGTGAATATCTTTTGAGGTCTTGCAAGTATTCTTTGATGTTCTGCGAATATATTTTCGGGTGCTGCGAATATGTTTTGAGATCCTGCGTATGTCCTTTGGGGCCGTGACAATATTTTCCTATGAGAAAAACTCTTTGTTACAATATACATATTTAAATTTTTTCGATAAATAAAATTAATATAAAAATCGATATTCGAAACTTCTTCGCTTAATGTGGATGAATTTTTTTAACTAAAGAAAATTTTTTAACAACCACAAAGTAATAGAATTTTTCTTAATAATTTTTTAAGATCATCCCACTGTGCTAGGACCATTTGGATATTTACATAGAATTTAAAAAAGTTATACCCCTATTATAAATGTATGTAAGTGTATGTGTTTTAGGATTTTTTTGTTGTATATATTTACATTTATGTATGTGTTTATATAAGTCTATGTCTTTGAATCAAGAGTTTAATTTTTGTTTCAAAAGTTTTGTGTGTTTTCTTATAAATTTTTTTCACATTTGTCTTATGCAAATTTCTGTCTTGAGACTTTTCAAAAGCAAAAATAAAAAAAAAACTAAGTTTACATATGACTTACAAACTCGTATGTACTTACTTTTACTAGCACCCACACACACACCCATGCATAACTATCTTTGACTTACTTAAGTTTATTTATTTTTTTGGAAATTTCATTTGTCATAGGAATACAGTTAATTTAAAATAAATATTTGATTTCAAGTATTTTTTTTATCGATAAGAATTTTTACTTTTTTTATTACTTTCTTAAAATGTTATATAATGGTTTAAGTTTTAACTACAGTTAAAATTGTGAATTTACTTAAGTTTTACACAGGAGCTTGACATATGTATTTTTGTCCATCTGTCTCAAAATGCAATGCAGTTTGTTAAAATATAAAAAATAAAAAACTTAATCTTATTCTTTATATGATTTCAATTAAGCAAAAGTTTAAAATTGTATAAAATTTTACTTTAAAACCATTGACCATTGAACGGTTTTTTTAATTGGTTTTTGCCCCAAATTTTAGTTTATTGCTTTTTTTTAACTTCTCCATAAACACAAATAAATTATTAAACAAAACTTTAATAGAAACGTGAGCAATTAAAATCTACCTTAAGTTGTAGTTTTGTCATGCCTTATATAACCATAACCACTACAAATGCCATACCGATCAATAGCAGTATGTGCACAGTTCCATTTTGTAGAATTTATGAATGGTATTGATTATAAAACCCATTTCGTTTTGCCCTGAAAACAGCACAACTGTGTATAACAAGAATATTACAGCCACAATCACTGTTGTACTGTTGTATTCTGTACAAATTTAGTAATTATTAAAATTCACACAGGTATTTCATACTTGTCATTTTGTTGCGTTCGTGGGATACTAATATTTTCGACTCGATATACTTCTATTAAAGATTAACAAATACATATACCAGTAATTACATGAAGAATCTGTGCATATGTGATTATTTATGGAATTTATAGGTAAATGTGGAATATACAACAAATATTGGGCTTATAAATTTAAGGTTCATGTTCATTAGGGGTATAACTTGTCAGCAATTTTTAGAAATATCAAAAAGGCCCAACTGAAAAACTAGGAAAAAAAATTATGTTACTTTTACGCGGGCTTTAAATGAGTTCTCGTAGATGGAGCGTTTTAAATAAAAGGAACATACATTTATTTTTTAAAGAAATATCTATATTAACTCTTTTATACATTTATTCGAAATCATTTACTCTCATTTACCATTTTTCATTTGTTTGAAATTTAATAAAAATTTACCCACAAAACGGAAACTTGTGGTTTATTTGTGTCTGTAGCAGTAACTACAAATTTAAATTTTGTTTGCTGTCTGTTTCAAAAAAAAAAAAATATTCAAAAAATTTCAATTTGTTTTTTTATTTAAATTGGTTGTATATATACAAAATTTTTCAATTCAAATTACAAGAACTTCATAAACACACATACATACACAAACACATTCACCCAAAAAGTGTCTATAGCTATTCATACATACATTTTGTATTTAAAAAAAAAAAAAACAAAAAATATAAAAAGGGAAACAATTTCAAATAAATGATATAAACATTTATTTTTTAAGGAATTGGTAGTTAAAATTTTGACATTTATTTTAACTGATTATATCATTTGTTTCTTACGGATGTGTCGGTTGATTAATCAACATTTAAAAATAAATAACAAATGGCATTTAATTTAAATGAAAATAAAGTAGACCAGTTTTTAAATGAAATATCATTTCTTTTAAATGATATTTTCAGTTGTTTTAACTTACAAACTTTTTTAAGTGTTATTGGTACAATATAGGCGGCCACCATAATGGTGGGGCTACAATAATTATATAATTCTGTTAACAAAATTTGCACGTTCTAGCCTTGGTGTCAGAACTGATACCAATTCTAGACAGAGAAATTAAGAAATTTACCACATGTTTTCAGATATGAACATCTTTGTCACCAAATATGATATCACCAAATATGATGTATGATCTGCTCATATCTGGCCACAAAAGTCACGCATAGATCTTGCACTAGATTTGCACAGAACTCACTGCGTCTTATAATATTTTGCACCAAATCTAATAAGATTTAGTCATATTTGATTGATTCTAAACAAATGTGTTCATATCTTATCTTTTTTAAACTATACGCAGAGAAAAAACCTGGTTGAGGGCAGTCATATTCGAAAAGCATCATATAATTTTGGGATTACGATGCCGGATCAATAAGTCCGTGACTTTTGGAACTTCCCTCGTAGTTTTATGAAATGCAACACTGCTCCTATCAAGTACCACCTGTTAATAGACTACTGTCAAATTTTGAGCAAGTTTCGTCATTTACTTTGCTTTTAACAGCTGTTCAAAACATACAACCTCGTGGATTTTTTTAAAAATGGAAAAAAGCTAATTTCGAGTGCTCATTAAACATTATTTTTTTGCGAAAAAAACCGTCAATCAAACCAAGGAAAAGCTTGATAAATACTATGGGGACTCTGCACTATCGATTTTCATGGTACAAAAGTGGTTTACTGACTTTCGTTGTGGTCGCACAAGTACCAATGACGCTGCACGTTCTGGATGGCCAATTGAGGTCAATAAATCCGACAATGTCGAAAAATCCACGATATGGTGTTGGTCGATCGAAGAGTAAAAGTGTGTGAGATTGTTGATGCCATAGGCATTTGATATGGCAGTGTGGTTTCGATTTTAAATGATCATTTGGACTCAAGAAAGCTGTCTGCAAGATGGGTGCCGCGTTTGCTCTCAATTGACCATAAACGCAATCGTGTGACGTAGACTACGAAAAAATCCATTAATTAGGCAACGAATTGCTCCCACATCCGCTCTATTCTCCGGATTTAACCCTGAGTGACTATTTCCTATTTCCAAACCTAAAGAAATGGCTCGGTGGAAAGAGATTTAGCTACAACGACGAAATTATTGATCAAACAAATGCGTATTTTATGGACCTCGAAAAATCCTATTTTTTGCAAAGGATACAAAATTGGAGAAACGTTCACTTAAAAAAGTTTGTAAGTTAAAATAACTAAAAACATCATTTAAACGAAATAATATTTCATTTAAAAACCGGTCTACTTAATTTTCATTTAAAATAAATGTCAAAATTTTTCCTACCAATCCTTAAAAAATAAATGTTTTTTTAATTTATTTGAAATTATTTACGTTTTTGTATTTTTTGTTTTTTTTTTTATTTACTCGTACAATACAAAATGTATGTATGCATATGAAGCTATAAACACTTTTTGTGTGAATGTGTTTGTATATGTATGTGTGTTTATGAAGTTCTTGTAATTTGTATTGAAAAATTTTGTATGTATACAACCAATTTAAATAAAAAAACAAATTGAAATTTTTTGAATATTTTTTTTTGAAACATACAGCAAACAAAATTTAAATTTGTAATAACTGTTACGGACACAAATAAATCACAAGTTTCCGTTTTGTGGGTAAACTTTTATTAAAAATTTCAAACAATTGAAAAAAATAAATGAAACTGAAAAAAATGGCAAATGATAGTAAATTATTTCGAATAAATGTATAAAAAAGTTAATATAGATATTTCTTTGAAAAATAAATTTATGTATGTTCCTTTATTTTTAAATGGAACGGAAAACTTTTTTATTAAACTACAAACAGTTAACTACATAATATCTGAGTGTTGGACTAAAAGTATTGAGCTAAAAGGAGATTATGTTGAAAAATAATATTTTTTTTTGCAAAAAAAAAACTGTGTTTCATTCAAAAAGTCACGGACTTATTAATCCTCCCTCGTATGATTGTGTCCACCATATTCATACTATAATATATTTATCATGTTATGATAATAAAATTACGATAATTTTAGCATAATGTGGTGTCTACAGTTATATTATGAATCGAATCTCTGAAAAAGTTTTTAAAATTTGAGAATTCTTCTTTAAGAATAATTTTTTTTAATAAAAAAATTTATTATTCAGGACTTTTTCAAGAAAACTTATTTGATTCTGTGGACTTAAAAAAATACCTTAAAAATATATTTAAATTCTATGGAATTTTCAAATAAAAAAAAACATAATTTCTATAGACTTTTTCTAAATTCTAAGGACATTTAAATTTTTTTTTTAGATAGTCCTTAGAGTCTCAAAATTTTTCTGTTAGAAAAAGTCCTTAGAATCTAACAATATTTCTAATAGAAAAAGTCTTTAGACTCTAAGTATTTTTCATGATGAAATGTCCTTAGAATCTAAAAATCTTTTATTACTTCAAGGAAGAAATATTTTAAACAACAAATTTTCTACCAATTGGATCAGTAGTAAGGAAGTTGCGTACTTTTAAGCTCGAAAAACAGTGCAATAAGTTGCTAAATTTGAAAAGAATTCATCAAAACTAAATATGAGACAATTTTGCCAAATTTTGCAACAACTGTTCTACAACTGTTGTCATATTGCGAAATTAAAGTGTTGCCATATTTGAAGCATTTCATCTGTTACCACATTTCATCTCTCCTCTATCCCTTTCCAAAGAAAGCAACAAATTAAACAGTAGGAAGAATTTCCTAAATTAGCATATAATCATGTGATCCTGCAGTTGAGGGCATTATATTTCTTAAGCTTTAAAGTTACATTTCACCTATAAAATCGAAGTTTTAATTTTTCAAACTAAAAAATTATCTAAAAATAACTTTAATAAATATTGCTTAAAATTTTCATATATTCAAGATCAGAATTTGTATTCAATTTAAATAATTCTTTCCTGTCAATGAAAATAACAGAACTGCTTTATTTTTGGTTGCGTTACTTATTATCATTAATTATGTGAATAGAAAACACCCCACTGTGGATTGTTGTTTATTTATTGTGTCAAAACACATAGTTTAATTAATATTCATGGTATTTTTTATTTTCTTTGGATCCAATGAAAATATAATCTTCTTTAACTGTAGGTATTAAAATTAAATAATTCTTTAATTGTTGTAATACGTTTTGTTGTGTTCGCTCTATTACCAAGTTGTTAATGTTTTTAACAATCATTAATCAACTATGAGCTCATTTGTCAAATTGGCAATACTACTTTTAAAACTATACTATTCAAACTATGTTCAAAAAATATAAATTAATTCTGGATTTTTATTTAATTATAGTTATTTATTCACCAGAAATCTTTCAAGACCATTAGAAACATTAGAAAACTGTATTAATTACAAAAAGTGTTGGTTCAAATATATTTATTCTGTAGTAAGTAAGCAAAATATCTTTCATTAAAATATTGCATATTCCTAGAACTTGGTGTTTAAAATACTTAAACTACTAATTTAATTCTGTTCAACTATGCTTGTGCTATATTATACCCCTTTTTATTTTTCTTTTGGTTGTCATCGTTTTTTTTATTTTTTTTTTTTTGTTCTATAGCAAACTCATTTATTCTCTGTTATCGTATTTTGCAAGTTCACATCTAAATTAACTAATTGCTGTTGAAAACTGTTTTAAAATTGCTTAATTTCTAATGAACATCAATATTGAACTGTTTTATTTGATTGTCTGATGGGTTTGTTTCACTATTTAAATTTGTGTCCTTTTCTGTTTGAACAAAAAGACAACAAAACCAACAACGAAAGCAAAAACATTTTGTACAACGACTATAGCACGGTGCTACAGTGAAAATATACTTCAAAAGTTTAGACACTAAAAATGTTTAACTTAATTAATTTTCCTCCAAGTTTTATATATTTGACGTGCTTAGAAAGAGAGATAGATGAGATTTCTAAATACACTTAACATTAGTTTGTAAGTTAAAATAACAGAAAATACCAGAAATGATATTTCATTTAAAAAATCGTTTTTGTTATTTACATTTAAATGACACATCAGTAAAAAACAAATGCTAAATCAGTTAAAAATAAATGTTAAAATTTAACCTAGCAATTCCGTAAAAAATAATTTATTTATTTGAAATTGTTCCGTTTTTTTTGTAATTTTTCTTTTTTTTTAATCTACAAAATGTATATTCGCACAGTCTATAGAGATATTTTGTGTGAATGACCATATGTGTGCATGAAGTTATTGTAATTTAAATTTAAATAATATTGTATATAAACAAATAATTTAAATAAATTACTAAATTGAAATTTATGGAATATTATTTTATTTTTCAACATACAGCAAATAAAATTTAAATTTGTAATAACTGTAACGAAAACAAATAAACCAAAAATTTTCGGTTTGTGGATAAATTTTTATTAAATTTCAAATAAATAAAAAAATTAAATGGATCTGAAAAATCGGAAAATGATGGTAAATCATTTTGAACAAATGCATAAAAATGTTAATCTAAATATTTCTTTTAAAAATTATTTTTAACTGAAATGAATACTTCTTTTATTAAACTTGTAATGCAGTTTAGTTTTACAGCCAGGGAAAACTCAGGGTCGGTTGGGTCTATTAAGGGTCTGCTTTCTTTAATGATTAGTATATTCGCTTCCGCAGGTGACGAGAACGGAAAGCGGTTTAGGTCTTACTAACCCACTAGTATAATAGGCAGGTGAGTCGTAGAATCGGGTAAAGGGTGAGGAAATATTTTTAAATTACTCACGAAAATAATCGGCAGGTTAAATCGGTTCTAGATACGCTTCATATATTTACGTGACTCACGAGAATAATCGGCAGGTGAGTCGGGAAAATGTTCTCGCTATGAGTCATTACTCTACGTAACTCACGAGAATAATCGGCAGGTGAGTCGGGTAAATCGGTTCTAGCTCCGTTTATTATGTCGACGTGACTCACGAGAATAATCGGCAGGTGAGATCGGGGAAAGGTTCTTGGTAAGTAAATATGTAACTCTAAGGAACTCACGAGAATAATCTGCAGGTGAGTCGGGTTAGATCGGGCAAGGGTTTCTACGGTTAGTTAATAACTCTAAGTAACTCACGAGAATAATAGGCAGGCGAGTCGGGTTAAATCGGCTTACTGTGTTTACGTGACTCACCAGAATAATCGGCAGGTGAGTCGGGTTAGATCGGGCAAGAGTTTCTCCGGTTAGTTAATAACTCTTAAGTAACTCACGAGAATAATAGGCAGGCGAGTCGGATTAAATCGGTTTTCTGTGTTTACGTGACTCACGAAAATAATCGGCAGGTGAGTCGGATTAGATCGGGCAAGAGTTTCTACGGTTAGTTAGTAACTATAAGTAACTCACGAGAATAATAGGCAAGCGAGTCGGGTGTTTACGTGACTCACGAGAATAATTCGCAGGTGAGTCAGGTAAGGTCGTGAAACGAGTATCTGGTTGGCTTACAAGTTATACTTCGAACTCCAGCTGGATCCTAGTTCGCCCTTTTTGCCTCTAAACTTTGACACTATATGTAATAAATTTTACCAACTTATTGATAATTACTAGAATAGAATATTGGTTATGGGCATCAGTAACTGTATTAGGTATATGAATAAGTAGGTTCTTTGTAACGTCACGTTACAAACTACATTATTCTTTGCGAACGAGAATCCCCTGCTGTCCAGAATTGAGCTTGATGTATATAATTGTATCATGACCAAAAAATGTCGGTGAGTATCACTATCAATATGTAGACGCGAGTTGAGATACTAGAATAACGGAATTGCTATCATATTTTTAAAATTCAAAATGCCAGATCAATTACGGCGAATAATTTTTGAAATTTCGGAAGTTTCTTTAAATTGATAAATTATTGTTTTTATGGGGTTCAATATGGCGGAACGTTTTGGAGATCGCTGAATACGAATATCAGATTTTCAAAGTTTATTTGGATATTTTTTTTGTGGGTATCGCTGAATATGATATCAGTTTTTTGTAAACAAAAATAGTGAAATCAATATTTCAAATGTTTTTTTTTTTAATGTAGTGAAAATGTTTGAAATTTTTTACGTGGGATTTTTTTTGTTTCGGAGTATATTATCATATTTTATAAACATAAAATAGGGGATACAATATGGCGGAGGATTTTTATTTTAAGTGATTGAGTTCTTTTTAAAATATTTATTAAAAAGAATTTAAGGACGCTTAATACGAGTCTTACATAAGAATTTTAGAATGGGGATTATAAAATTACCCCAAACAAATAATTTTAGAAGAAATCGATTACTTAAAAAAAAATTATTTGCCATATTTAAATCGTAATTTTATGTTTAAAAAATATGTCGCCAGATTCATATTTAAATATTTATATCCGTTCTCTTTTTAAGAAATCATCCGCCATATTGAATCTGCCATTTTTAATTTTTTAAGCTGATACCAGATTCGTATTTAGCGACCTTTAAAGTATTCCGATAAATTATTTATATCGAAAGCGAAAGTTTTTCAAAATAATTACTCGCCATATTGGATCCGCTATTATGTATTTCTGACATCAGATTTTTACTCAAAGATACCTAAAACTTTCCGCAAAAATATGTATCTCATAAGATTTTGATAACTTTTTAAATAATAGTCCGCCATATTGGATCCGCCATTTTATACTTTGAAAGTCGAATGTCAGCTATAATCAGCCATACTGGATCAACCATATTAAATTTTTTAACAATAAAATTGCTTTGAGTTCATCAACCCCAAGAACCCCCCGACTAACACTTTTCACGTAGATCCCGTCACTTCCTAAAATGTTGGGAGAGTAGGATCCCAACTCGCGCCTTCAAGCCTGAGTGAAGCACTCCCTTGTAAGTTTACATTTATTTACTCTGCGAATTCTAAAAAAAGTGTTTTTTTCTCTCCAAAACAACTTAAGATTTTGGGGGTGTTGATACACCCAACCTACATTAAGAGAATAATTTAAAAAGTATCTTTGTTCTATTTTGTAACACCGTGTAATTGAAAAACCTTTTATTATTGGAAACGTTATACAATCACTAAGGTATCTAACAGAGTTGAATTAGTATCACCTTTTGTATCGTAATCAATTGAAAATAATAAATTTGAAATATTTCAAATTAGCATTTTAGTGAGTTGTAAATGTTATATTAGGTAATCATCCATTTAAGTTTTGTAATCGAGGGTGGGCGGGATGTTGTTTGGTGCCTGATAAGGTGAATGTGAGTGCTTGTGTTTTGTGATTGTGTGATATGTGAGGTTAAACTAAAAACTAAAATACGGATATAAACTAGAATTAATGGATAACAATCAATGTCTAACACGCAACATTTAAATAAACGAAAAATGTTTGGATATGATTAGATATGGGCAAACATTTATTATTGTTGTTTTTGTTAGATTTATATGCGTGTATGTGTTTAAAATAAAATATAGTTCATGTGCGATATATAGTTTTGATCTACCTCAGGCACATGTTTACAGACATTGACGGAACGAGGGTTTTTTATTTTAGACTTAGGCATGGGAGTATTATTGGAGGTAAATGGTTACCCAAAGATTACGTAAATAAGTAGTTACTTTTAATATTTAAATCACTGGTTAGCAATAACCACTGAAATAAGCACATACTTGTAATAAGTAAAATAAGTTATGTAAAAGATATGAAAAATTAGAGCATAAACAAGTAATAGCTTTAATTAATAAAAAATATTACTTTTTCTTTGTACGTATATGTTTATAAATATTTTTAATGAAATTGTACTTCTTGATAAGTAGTTATATAATATTATATCAAAAACTTAATATGTGTACCCTTCTTAATTAGTAATAACTTAACATAATGCCAGCAACACATTACTTTAAAGGCTTTAAATAAGTATTAAAATTTAAATATTAATATTAATATCGGTAAATCATTATTTCATAGTTTTTAAATAAGGATAGGTAACGCGTTATTTTAGGTATAAAAGTAAGCCAAAGTGATAGACTATGCACTCAAAATATTATTTGTTTACTGTTTGTATTTTAATGAAAAAGTTTTCAGTTTAATTAGATAGAAAGGAACATACAATTATTTTTCAAAGAAGTATTTATTTAATGTTTTTTATTTGTTTTAAATAATTTACTCGCATTTACCGATATTTTCAGTTTAATTTATTTTTTTTTTCATTTGCTTGAAATTTAATAAAAATTTAGTTACAAAATAGAGATTTATTTTTTATTTGTTTCCGTTAAAGTTATTACAAATTTTAATTTTGTGTGCTGTCTGCTCCAAAATAAAATATTCAAAAAATTCCAATTTTTTTATTTAAATTGTTTATTTATATACAAAATTATTTCAATTCAAACTACAAGAACTTCATAAACGCATACACATGCACACAGTGAGTATACAATTTGTAGATTAAAAAACAAACAAAATACAAAAAAACGGAAACGATTTCAAATAAAACTATAATCAGTTATTTTTACGGAATTGGTAGGTTAAAAATTAACATTTATTTTTAACTGATTTAACTATTTGTTTTTTACTTATGTGTCGATTATTTGAACAACATTTAAAATTAAATAACAAAAACTAAATGAAAAGTAAGTATACCGGATTTCAAATGAAATATCATTTCTTTTAAATGGCGTTTTCTGTTATTTTAATTTACAAATTATTTTAAGTGTGAAATAGGACAAACCGTATACCGAGATTTTGAAAAGCGAAATATTACCAAATGAGCCAAAAGAGTAAAAAGTACCATAGAACGTACATTATCATCCCTGTACTCTCCATTATTTTTGTTACAACTTATGTTAAAAATTTGTATATGAAAACATGTGGTGAAAAAATTGGTTTTAAAGTGAAAAGGTTTTCGCATGTGAAAACAATCTTTTTTGGTAAAAAAAATTTACGGCAAAAACAAAATATTGAAGTGAAAAAAATTTTTTGAGATAAAAACATTTTTTTATGAATAAAATTTAATATTCTCTTCTAAACATCTGGAGAACATATACAACAAATATTTTATTCAAAATACAACAATTTGTAAGGAACGTATATGGAGGTACCTTACCATTTATACCCATAACTTTTAACCCCTGGACAGGTTTTTGCTCATTTCTGGCATGAGACTATAATGGAAGATGTCCACTTATCAAGGTGAAAATAAAAATTCCACTTAAGTCTTCGTATCGTGATCGTCAAATCTACAGAAAGACAGACATCGCTAGACTCACTTAAAATTGCATATGGATCAAAGTTTTTATATGCATCATGTGGTCTTAGACCTACATACATATTTTTCAAGATGTTACAAACGAAATAACAATGCACCTAAACACGAATATAAATGGCTTAGTGTAGAAAGGCACTAACACGACTTGTTTTTTATTTATTCAGGTATGTAGGAATAAACTTAATAAAATCTTTGCATAAATATTTCCTTGAATGTAATTTTTTATTTTATATTTACCTGTAGTGCTTATATATTATTTTCAAATAAATTTTATATCCAAAGTTTTTACGATACCAAACAGTTTTCTTCCTTACATCTAAAGAAATAAAAAAAAGTAAAAAAAAATAAAACAAGTAAAAAAGGCTTAAATTCGGCTGTGCCGAAATTTTGAATACCCTCCACCAATATCCTAAAAAATTGTTCTCTAGTGCGTTTGATACAAATAATGTAAAAAACTTTTGTAGTAAAATTATGGAGGCGAGACAAATTTTTTGAGGCAAACACTTTTTCGGTTGCGAAAACAAATTTTTTGTTTTAAAAAAAATTTTTAGGTGAAAAAGTTTTTTGAGGTGAAAAAAATTTTTTGTGGTGAAAAAAAAAAAATTAGTGGTGAAAAAATTTTAGAGGTGAAAAAATTTCAGAGGTGAAAAAAATTTTAGTGGTGAACTAAAATACTTGTATGGAAAATTTAGAGGTATTCTTACATTTTCACTTACAAATTTTTAACCGCTGGACAGATTTTGTTCATTTTCAATACCAAACTGCTTGGGAGGATGTTTAATAAATTGGATAAAAATAGGCACCCCCGCTTGCGTCTTTGCGTCGTGATCGCCATTTCAACAGACGGACAGACGGACATCGCTAGATTGGATTAAAATTTCATAAGGCACACAAATATATATACTTTTAGGGTCTTAGACCTATATTTGGACCTGCTACAAACGGTATGACAAACTAATATATACCCTCACCATATATGGTGGAGGATATAAAAATTGAGATAGAACCTTTCTACATTTAGTCAATGACTATAAACAAATTTTTGACAAAATAAAGAACTGTTATTTAATTCAGTAAGGTGAACAACTCCTACAATTTATTATTTCACAATCCTTGGCCTTATTGCCAAAATTACCCAACTATTATGCTGATTATTTCGGTATTTTTTTTCGTATTCATTTATAATACATTTAAGCAGTAGGCGTAGTTGTCGATTGGTTTAGTATTTATTATAGTCCGCAATCTTAAGTGGCATTACGTTGTATGTGAACTGAAAGTTCTATAATTGTTTATACAAATTATGTTTAAACATCATGCCATTATAGTTGTTATACAAAACAATATATTGACGTCATTTATTTATTTATATTTTTAAAGTACTCCATATAACAATTCATCCATTCAACCAATTTATCTATACATTTGTTATTGACGTTTTTAACACTATTTGCACTCATTTAACTTAAGTATACAAACACTCTTATACGCTAAATATAAGTTTTCAACGCATTTGCTATGAACATTTACAAAGGTGGTATAATTTTCACATTATTTGCTATAACAATATTAGTTTAATACTTTAACTTATCCCACGGTGAACAAATAATGCCCACACTACCACCATTACTTAACTCGTCCAGTGTAGTTTGATAAATAATGAAATTGTAAGTATGTCCTAATATGCCATGCAATATTATTGTAGAACTATATTAGGGGTGTAATAATTATTGATTCTTTTTTTTTATCGTATTCATAAATTTAAAAAAAATTCAATATTAGTATTTAATTTAAAATATATAAATTTTTATATGTTCCTCTCCTCCAAATACGAGGGCGGATTAATAAGCCGTGACTTTTTAAATGAAACACAGTTTTTTTTTTTTGAAAAAAAAAAAATTATTTTTCAACATAATCTCCTTTTAACTCAATACACTTAGTCCAACGTTTCTAAAATTTTTGTATCCTTTCCAAAAAATATGATTTTTCGAGGTCCATAAAATAGGCATTTGTTTGATAAATAATTTCATCGTTGGAACTAAAACTCTTTTTTCACCGAGCCATTTCTTTAGGTTTGGAAATAGGAAATAGTAACTGGGGGCTAAATCCGAAGAATATGGCGGATGAGGTACCAATTCTTAGCCCAATTCCTGGAAATTTGCCATTGACGTTTTTGGTCAATTGAGAGAAACGCGTCACCCATCTTGTAGACAGCTTTCTCAAATCCAACTGATCATTTAAAATCGAAACCACACTGCCATATGAAATGCCATCAACAATCTCACGCACTTTTACTCTTCGATCGGCCAACATTTTCGGGTGTATTGACCTCAATTGGCGTCCAGAACGTTTAGCGATATTTGTACTTGTGCTATCACAACGAAAGTCAGTGAACCACTTTTTTTACCATTGAAATCGATGTTGCAGAGTCCCTCCATAGTAATTATTAAGCTTTTCCTTGGCAAAAAATAATGTTTAATGAGCATTCGAAATTCACTTTTTTTCATTTTTAAAAAATTCTACGAGGTTGTATGTTTTGAACAGCTGTTAAACACAAAGTAAATGACGGAACTTGCTCAAAATTTGACAGTAGTCTATTAATAGGTGGTACTACGAGAGAACTTCGAAAAGTCACAGACATATTTATCCGCCCGCGTACTTTAAAGACTACATATCTTTAAATAAGTTGTACCCTAATATCTATACATACATAATTTCAGGATTTAGTAGGTATCGTTAGTGTGGTTTTATTGTCTTGTTTTGAAAACTTCTTTGAAATAAATTTACCTACTTCAAGGTTGCACAATGTACCTTAGCTTGGATTGGATTCGGTCTTTGAAAGACTTTCACTTAAGACAGGGTAGAAAAGTAATGGATAGATTTAAAAAATATTTTTCTTAAGTTACAGACAATTCAGTATTAATATTCGACTTGTAATTTTCATCGGAAAATTTATTCTCTTTTATTACCGAGAAAACCAACAAATTTCTATGAGATACAATTTGGGATATACCACAAAGATTGTTAGCTTAAAAATCACTAAAAATGCTGTCGAAACTTAAAATTTTGATTAAATATCCATTGTCTTGGTAATATTAAAAGAGAACTAATAAAAATTTTTTATTAAAAAATCTCATTCGTTGAATTTTCAAAACAAAAGCCCAAGTCGAAGATCACACCATACTTTTCAAAAAATATTTTTTTACATCCCCACAACTTATCTATTACTGCTTGAAATATAATTCCGGCAAAGAACAATTTCGATCCACCCTAAAGTAAATGGTGTTGGCGAGTTGATGCAACAAATACAAACAAACCAACACACACAGCCGACCGACCAATCTAACAAACATGATTCTGTTGTTTCAATAGTGTTTAAATTTCATAAACAAGCCAAGGTTTTCTTTCATAAGTTGCAAATTTATGCGAACTTGTGCAACTAAACTACTTGGTTAACGGCTGCTTTCACTCTCAAGTTAGTAACAGTTGCGAAATAAATATATTTATAAATAAAAGGTTGAAAATAGTAAAAAGTCAAGCCTACAAATGATGGCAAATAAGAAAAAACTTTACTGCAGCCCATTGGTGGGCGATAAATAATGAAAACAATGTAATAAATGGATATACTATTATTGTGGGAAGTATTCTATTTAAAATAAAGAATAAAATGTCTTAGAAATATTTATAGAAAAAAATTATGCAAGACGTAAGAAGGAAACAACGTAGTATAATATGAAATTTATATGGGAGACAAGAAATGTGTTGCAATTTTAATTTAAGCCCAATTTGGTTATTGAAAATTTCTCAGACTTGGACAGTGACTGTTACAGGTCAATTAAAAAGTTCTCGGCCTACCATACTAAAACACATTTTTTTTTTTGCAAAAATTAGTTTTTTTTTATTCAACATAGTTCCTTTTAAGGGTGATACACTGATTATAGCAAATTGTCCTTTGCTTCAAAATAGGCCTCAGATTCGGCGATCAACTCTTCATTCGACGAAAATTTCTTCTCAGCGAGCATTCTTTTGAGATCTGAGAACAGAAAATAGATGCTGGGGGCCAGATCTGGAGAATAAGGTGGATGCAAAAGCAATTCGAAGCCCAATTCATGGATTTTCGCCTTCGTTTCCGCTGACTTGTTTTTGATTAAACTTTGCACAGAGCTTTCTCATACCCAAATATTCGTGAATTATATGATGTACACGTTCAGTTGATATCTTTAGAGTACCTGCTATTTCATTAAATTTTTTTGATGTTTTCGTCCATAACAACCTCTTTTGGGCGTCCACTGCGTTCACCGTCTCGGTGCTCATTTCACCACGTCTAAACTTAGCACACCAATCCTTGATGGTTGATTTTCCTGGGGCAGTGTCCGGAAACTCGTCATCAAGCCAATTTTTTGCTTCAACTGTATTTTTTCCCTTCAAAAAGCAATATTTTATCAACACGCGAAATTACTTTTTATAAATTTTCACAATAACAAAAGTTGCTTCACTCAAAATGCTATAATTCACAAATTAATGATTTGACAGCTGTCTTTTGAAGGTTAGGGCTAACTAAAAATCATATCATATTTAAGTCTCGTAGCGCCATCAACATCGGCCCTTAAAATTTAACCACCCCTTATGTGTCAGGCCGGGAACTTCTCAATTAACCTGTTATTCTAAGCTAAATTCTCTCAATTAGGCAATTGAGCCATCTAATTTAATCCCATCTCATGTAATCCCTAATTTATTTATAAAATATTATCAAAGGTTCTCAGGTTAAAATAAAAATATATGCAGATGTATTGTTTAATTGATAATACGTAAATGCATTATACATGAAAGTATTTGACATTTATGAAAGCATATATTTTTCTATGCCTGCTAAAATGACACCCATATGTTATCTCATTTTCTATTTGTTATCTTGATTGTGATTTTTTTCAAAATCACAATGTCAAAATTTGTATATATATTTATTTTGAAGTTTTTAATATTTGTAAATAATTTTTATGAGATTTTATTGTGTCAAAACAACTATATTTATTTGTTGTATGAATTTTTATTATATTACATGTGGCTCGAGGCTGACATGTTAGAATTTTATGTGATTAGGTAAGTTTGCGCTTAAAATTCTTTACAATATCTTTATTTATGTCTTTTAAAATTTTAGTATCTATAAAATCCTATTTTAAGAGGAACGGCGCAGCACTTTTTAAGGTATAACGACCAACGTAGTTCATGGCATTAAAAAAAGTCTCCTTATATTGGTGTTAAAATGCAGGAATCTCCATTTATTAGTGTTAAAATGCAGGATTAAAAAGTTTCCCTTCTTCTCGGTATATCTTGAATTTTAATTTAATTTAGCTTTCAGAATCAGCTTCTAGAACGAAATGATTGGATAAAGTCAATCAAAACCGTGATGTGGTTATAATAATCCTAGATTATCGTATACAACTCAAATATATATTTATGTTAACTAATGTGAATTTAGGTGATAGTCAATATTTAAAAGAAAATTCTTGAAAAAAACCTAAACAATTTTACTAAAAAAATTAAAAATAATTCTTTTAATGGAAAAAATATATGAAAACCAGAAATATATAGACATGTCTGAATACAAATATGTCATTATTTATCTTCGAACATGATCATAAATCTACATATTACCTCAATTTTCGTCAATGTTCATATATGGAATCATATAGAATCATCCATACATAAACATGTATGATTATTTTTAACCGGGTTATTAAAAAAATTTTTATATTTTCAGTGATCATGAACTTTCAAAGTTTTTAATTTATTGTTGTTAATAATAAGATCTTTCAAAATGAAAATTTCGAAAAAAGCCAAAATAAAGATCTGCCTGTCTGTGATTTACTATCAAAATATGATACATAATATTTTGGCACATCATGCAGTACATAAGCCGATAGTAGCCATAACCTCATATTCTTGATATAAAAGAAATATGTGACTGACTCAAGATCGCCCAAATCAAACGGCTGGATTTAGGAAACTGAATTTAAATATATATAGATTCCTTACGTTAGACAACCGCTAAGGCAGAACTTTGAAAAATTCCTGGGGATTTGTTTAAAAATCTGAAGAATGCATCAACTCATCGATACGGTACTTTTTACCCTAAAAATATGGGTTCAAAAATGAAAACGTTCCCCTTTGGATAATAACTTGAAATTTTGTAATTAAGCCTGTGTGGCTCTAGATTTTTTTGTTAACTTTTTCTTGACTTCTTTAGGATTTTTATTTAATTTTTTTCTATTCCTTTTTCATAAATAACCAAAACCTTAAATAAAAACCCCAAAATTGTTTGGAAAAAATCAAGTGTCATAAAGGCTTAAGGTACATTTTTGATTTTCAACCAGGAACGTGGTAAAAACTAGGATTAAATAGGCAAAAGTTTTCCCCCTTAACGACTTGCCTAAGACACTTTGGCTAGAGGCCAGAAATTTTAAATATATTTTTCTTGGATAAGTGGCTTATTCACTGATAAAGTATTTATGGAATTTTTTCCCAGGAAAGTCGAAAAAAAGTGGGAGTTAAAATGGAAAAGTGCATTTGCCAGAAACCTATGTATGTGCCTTGGAAGCATAATACACTGACAAAAAACTTTTTGAACTTTTCGCCATTTCCAACAGAATGCAGAAAGGAAAAGTGCCGGCAAAACCACTTTGGTTACAAACATGCAATTTAAAAAAAAGAGTTAAATTGAAATCCTAAAATTGAGACACGAAATGGAAGGGGGAATCAGCGGAATTGAAAGATTAGAAAATGGAAACGAAATGGAATATAATGGGAAACAAGCTGAATTGAAACGCGAGAAAAAGGGAATGCAATCGAATGGGATGGTAAACTACTGGAATTGAAACACAGGACAATGAGAACAAAATGGAGTGGAACGAATAAATTTTAAGGGGGTTCTTCAAGCCGTTTACTCGGAAAAAATAAAAAAAACTTAGTTTGAGGTAAAGAAGTTTTTATGTATTGTTGAATACATGAAAACTTCTTTACCTTAAACCAGTTGCGTCCAATTCATATGCACAATGCGCAAGCTTTTACAAAAGAGCTTTTTCACCTACAGCGAGCTTCGACCACAGCTTTTACATATATGAGGGCACAATACAAATATAGAAATTTTGAATTTCGAAATGTTATAAGTTGTATAATTTATTTAAGTCAAAACACTTTAATACTTCTTTTGAAAGATCTTAAAAAAACGCTATCTTCAAAAGGCTTGCTGTGCTTTGCTAAGGATAGAGCAACAACAAAAGGAATATTTTCTTTGATATTTTTGTCATATTGAAATTGGTCGATTGGCAAATTTTTCTTTTGAAACTTTAATTTTAGTTCATCTACTAATTTGGCCCTATCTAAATTTTAATTCAAAAGTATCTTTTGGGATGTATTATAATGCCTTTCAGTGGTATGTTTGTGATTGCGTTTAGCATTATAACCACAAACCAAACATACGGGATCGTCGTCGTTGTTTTCAATAAACAAAAACAACTGTTCCCACGCTTTACTAAATGATTTTTTTTAGTGAACATAGACTGATCGTTGTATGTTTGAAAAGTTATTTTCAAGTATTAGTGTTTGGACGCAACTGCCTTAAACACAAGGATACAGGAAAAAATATAATTCAAAAATATTATCTAATCATAAACTATCAACATAGTTTATGTTGTAGATTTAATAATGATTAGGACAAACTCTTAAAATTAACGGCTTCATACAAGCTTTGTAATTGGATACTATAAGAATTAAAGTTCATAACAAAAACTGTAAAAAATAGAGGATAAATATAAGTTGTTAAATTTCGTTGATGTTAGTCTAATTGTGGGTTGTTTTCGGGTTCGTTAATTTGTTTCCAAATACTTAATATAAAATAGACAATCATCAGTAAGCAATGACCCAACAAGGGCGTGGATACTGAAAAGGGTTGTGTTGCGGCAACCGAAAATACTTAGTATTCTATCCTGCTGGCTCTGTGGAATTTTTTCAATTTCTATTCTCTATAATTTACTAATGAAAACTTTTATGTTTCTTTGCAATAAAAACAATTTATAAAAAAGAGTATGATTATATAAGAAAAACTTTCGTAAAATAAAGGAAAATTTATTGGTACACTCAGAATATTATGTAGTTAACTGTTTGTAGCTTAATAAAAAAGTCTTCCGTTCTATTTAAAAATAAAGGAACATACATTTATTTTTCAAAGAAATATCTATATTAACTTTTTTATACATTTATTGAAAATAATTTACTATCATTTACCATTTTTTTCAGTTTAATTTATTTTTTTCATTTGTTTGAAATTTAATAAAAATTTACCCACAAATCGGAAACTGGTGGTTTATTTGTGTCCGTAACAGTTATTAGAATTTTAAATTTTGTTTGCTGTCTGTTTCAAAAAAAAAAAAAAAAAATATTCAAAAAATTTCAATTTGTTTTTTTATTTAAATTGGTTGTATATATACAAAATTATTTTAATTCAAATTACAAGAACTTCATAAACACACATACATACATATACAAACACATTTATACAAAAAGTGTTTATAGCTTCATATGCATACATACATTTTGTATTGTTACGAGTATATTAAAAAAAAAAACAAAAAATACAAAAACGGAAATAATTTCAAATAAATGAAAAAAACATTTATTTTTTAAGGATTGGTAGGTAAAATGTTGACATTAATTTTAACTGATTATATCAGTTGTTTCTTACGGATGTGTCAGTTGATTAATCAACATTTAAAAATAAATAACAAAAGGCATATAATTTAAATAAAAATTAAGTAGACCGGTTTTTAAATGAAATATCATTTCTATTAAATGATATTTTCTGTTATTTTAACTTACAAACTTATTAAGTGTATTTTTGTATTATTTGTATATAAACCGATTAGAATGAAACTCGAATGTGTGATAAAAAATCTAATTTAAATGTTTAGAGGGTAAAAAGGGTAGTAGAAAAAATACCATTTTGTTGGACAGGAAAAATTCGAAAAATTAAATAAAAATATTATATATTTACTCGCCAAAATAGAATGTTTGGCTAAAGATGGGGTAAGAGCTTGAATTTAGTAGGCTGCTGTGTAGAGATACACTAAATAGGGAGTTTTGAAAATGTTTACGGTGAGAAGCAAATATCGAACATCCTGCCCAAATCGATTCTGACAAAGATCTGAAATTTAAAATTTATCTTCCCATTGATAAGATAATTTATGCACTGATAATAATGCATGCATAAAAATACGAAAAAAATGTTAAAAATTTGTTTATTTTAAGAAAGTCATTATTGTTTATTTTTAAGTTTGTAATTTTATGCATCTATTGTTGTGAGTGTAGTATATTCATTAAGAGCGTTGTCAAAATGAGATTAAAGAAGGGTGTCCTTGATCATCCAGCCCAACTGCTGAAACTTGAAATTTGGACATAATATTTTTGAAATTTATTGTTGTTAGGGGAAAAAGGGGAAATATCTTCGAATAGTTGTTCTATTCAAAAACCTTTGACTAGAACTCTGTCTTTTAAATTATATGTTCCCTGGGGTATGAACTTATTAACTAATGATATCCTTTTTGGAATTATCATAGTAAAATGGGGTAAAAAGGCAAAAAGTGTCCCTTTAATAACCTCTGGAAATCCTTTAAGGTGGAAATCTGAAACTTGAAATTGAAACATCTACTAAATAGAGGTTAAATAAATTAATTTAAAGAGGAAAATTATTAGAAAAAAAATGAATTTTTTTCTTAATATAGGCCGATATTTCAATCTACCGGTAACGAAGTATCGGGCTTCTAAGCTAGTTCCCATATAAATGTAATAAGAATAGTAAGTAGTCACCACATGTGTCAAAATTGTTTTTAATTAAAAAATTCTAAATAATAAGCTATTAAATAAAAAATAAAAAAACAAATCACTAAATAAGTCTTCAGATATTTTATGTTAAATAAAACTCTTTATTACCCATGATTTTCTAGGTATTTGACTTGCATCCCTAGCAGTTTTGCTGTTAACCACTTTTAGCACCTACAAGCAAAGAAAGAAATTACACTAATCTTTATTTCATTTTACTTTACTTTATAGTAATTTCAAGCCATTAATTAAGTTAAAAGGCCAACTACAATTGGTTAATTAGCTCAAGCTTTGTCTAGGTATGGAACGAAATTTGAGGAATAGAAATTTTTAATTTAAAAAAATTTTGAATTTTTCGTTTCATACCAATACCTAGCTTAAGAAGTCACTTAAGCCAATTGTAGTTGAGCCTCAAAACTTTTTAAAAATCTCATATGTCTAGTGTAGAATACATTCTTTGTTAGTTTTTAAGAACAATGTCAGTGGTTTGTTTGGTTCACTTGGCTTGTTGTTCATCTAAAAATGTGTCGAAGGACATTTGCCACAATGTAAAACTATATGTAAGCAACAACAGTGTCAAGTTTGAAAAACAGTAAACAATACAATTGACAGACAAAGCTTGGAAATATGTACAACAGAAAAAAAGAAAAATAAAAACAAGACAACTTTTACAATGAAAAAAGGAAAAGTAACAAGAATTTTGCCCACTCACACATACATACACAGAAAAAAGTATCACAAAATTTTAAGTAATTAAAAATATTTGTTAAAATTCACATTCGATTTCTAACAATTTTTTGTTTGAAATATTTGTAAATTGTCACTTTTCATATAAAAATTCTTTGAAAATAAAAATTGAAGTAACAAAAAAATAACAAAAAGTTTTTTGTATTTACAAATTCCATTGTTGGTGCCTTTTTAAAAAATCTTTTTTTTGTATTTACAAAAATGTTCTATGGACGATGTTCAATATTACAAACAGAATTTTGTAATTTTATTCTGTGTATAAAGAAATGGTCTTGAATTTTTAAAAACAAAAACAAAAATATATAATATAAATTACTTTTAAAAACAATAGGGCAAATATGTATGTACATTATAACATTACAAATTCTTAACAATATTGTCGTTAATAATGACAATCGTTCTTGTCTATAACACTGCCAGCACCATTAACTTTTGTTAACTTATTTATTATTATCTCTAAGTGTTGAATCTTAAAATTTATTAAGTAACTTTCTGGTATTTAATTTACATCGTTAATATGATACGTTGTTCTTTAGCGTATGTATGATGAGGATGATAATGAAATATAAGATGAAAATTAATTACAAACTGTTGTATACAATTTTATATTGCTATTGTTGCCACTTACTTAGTCTCAGCTGAACGAACAACTCGTACATTTTAATTTATTTTCAACAACAACTGCAGACATCATTATAAGATTATTTTGCATTTAAATCGCAGTAATATCAACAACAAAAATCACAACAGCCAGCCAATACAATTTAATTTTCTCTAGCATTACAAATACACCTACTCTTTCTTTCCAGTGTAGTAACTGGGTGATAAGTGAATATATTGTAGAAAATCAATCTCACAATTAATTGATTTAATGGAATTTGATAGCATCTACCGAGAATAATAATAAGCTGAGTATCATCAACCTCACCAACAACAACATTATTGTTAAACATGAAACCATCATTATAAAGTAAAAAATGTCTGACCAAAAACATTAACAATATAAAAAGAATACTTTACATAACAAAGATATAATATAATATACAGCCAATGAATTTGTCTCCAACGTAATAATTAATAATATATTTTATTCAATACACAATATAAAGTAATTAATAAATCAGAATTTGAGAGTTTTTTATTAAAAATGATTTATATTCAGATACTTTTTGTTACACGTAAATAACACCGGACAACAAATGTTTTGTTTCCTCAAAACAAACCAAGTAGAAATGAAAGTGGTTGGTGCCCCGGTAGGCTAGTTGGTAGCGTGCTAGCTTATTAGTGCGGAGGTCATGGGTTCGATTCCTACCAGATGATCTGGTCTGTAACGAGCTGAAAGCCTTCGCTGCTTGTCCCCGGTTAGGGTATAAGGATATAATTTGCAATTATAGGCTAAATATATGACAGTAAAAAAAAATCGCTTTAATTTAGTCTCCTCATCATAAATAATTATTTTTTAAAGCTTCTCTGTTTTTTAATACTGCCTTTACATAAAATCAAAAAATAGTAGTAGTTTTTGATACAAATTTAAGATGAAAAACAAAAAGTTTTGAAACGAAAATTAAGCTTTTTAAAAATAATAATTTAAATTTCTAAATTTTCATTTCATAAAAATGGATTTCAAAATTGTTCGAAAATTCTTTTTTTTTTAATTTTTTTTACACAAAGAAGCAAAACCCCCAATTGGCAATTTAACAAATTCGTAAATAAATCTGACAGTTTTGATTATAGAACGATAATGCAATACTTCATAACCATTCAAACTCCATTTTAAATTTGTACAGGGCAACCAAAAAACTTGGGAAAAACATCTCTGATTTGAATTTTGTTCAAAAAACCCTTATTTTTAGTCGTAGAAGTAAGAAATTTTGTGTATGCATGTTTTTTAGCCAACTAAATCATAATAATCAATAAAACAGGTTTTGAATATTTTGTTAGTTACACCCTTTTGCATTGCAGCTAACGATATATTTTATGTATACATACACTCAGAAAACTATGTTGTTTACTGTTTGTAGTTTAATAAAGAGGTTTTGATTTAAGTCTGTTTCAAAAAAAAAAAGTATTCAAAAAAATTAAATTTGTTTTTATTTAAATTGTTCATTTACATACAAAATTATTTCAATTCAAATTACAAGAACTTTATAAACACACACACACATATGGTCATTCACACAAAACGTATTTAATGACTGTGTGAGTATACATTTTGTAGATTAAAAAAAAATACAAAAAACGGAAACAATTTCAGTTAAATGAAAAATCAGTTATTTTTTACGGAATTGGTAAAATTTTAACATGTATTTTTAACTGATTAATCATTTCATTTTTACTCATGTGTTAGTTGCTTAAACAATATTTAAAAATAAATAACAAAAACTAATTGATTTAAATGAAAAGTAAATATACCGGTTTTTAAATGAAATATTATTTCTTTTAAATGGGAATTTTTATTATTTTAACTTACAAACTACCTTAAGTGTACATACACTCACAATATATTTTCCGTTACCGATTGTAGGTTATTAAAAAAGTAATACGTAAAGTTTCTTTTTAAACGACGAATCAATTGAAATTCATAGAAATATATTTTTTAACTATTTGAATCAGTCATTCAAAAAACAAACTATAAAAATTTACAGACATGCAGTAGGAGTTGATATTTTCTGTTAAATGTAAAATTATATGTTTTATGTTTTTAAAAAATGAAATTCATATAATTTTTTTTTGTTTTACCAAAATAGTTTGTATATATACAAAATTATTTCAATAAAAATTACAAGAAATTATTCAAATATAGATACACACATATAAAATAAAAATATATACATCTGTGTGTGTTCTGTATTGTAATTACGTACAAATAAAAAAACCTTTCAATTTAAAAAACAAACCACAAAAGTAGTTTTTTCTTACTTTTTGTCACTAAAAAATTGATGGTTATTTTAAATGACTTTCTATTATTTTTATCACTTTTGTCGATTATTAAACAATGATTGAAAATAAATAACAAAATGGCCGGAATATAATAAAAAATCAGTGACTGTATTTTCGATTAATTTAATATGTATTTTAAGTTGTTTTTAACGAAATAATATTGTAAGTGTATGTTTATTTATATTTACTATATATATTTGCTTTAAACTGATATTTTCAGGTCCATTGATATAAAAATACCTTTCATTTGTTATCCAATATTTACGAAGGCAATTCAATAAGTTAAAATAAAAACATAGAGAACCACGTTTTTTGAGGTTGATTCTGTTTTATTTTTGAAAATAGTCTCTTTTAATCTTATACACTTCCTTCAATGATTCTTAACTTTTTTAAGCCCTCCGCAAAACAAGATTTTTAAAGGTCCTCAAAATAGCCTTCTGTTGCAGTGATCACCTCATCATTCGACAAGAATCGTTTTCCGCCAAGACATTTCTTAAAATTTGAAAACAAGAAAAAGTCTTTGGTAGCCAAATCTGGAGATCATGGCGGATGTGGCAACAATTCGAACCTCAATTAGTGTATTTTTGCCTTCGCAACTGAACAAGTGTTCACCTAATCATTATCTTGATGAAAGGCCATTTTTTTTGCCCAAATGGACGCGTTTTCATTGATTTATTCTCCTAATTTATAGTTTTTCCCTTTTCTAAGTAGTCAGTATAGATAATTCCATTCATATCCCCAAAAAACCGATGTCATAAACTTGCAGATTTCAATGTCTTTAATTTTTTCATGGCGGATTTACCTGTTAAAATCTATTGCTTTAGCACTTGTTTCATTTCTGTTGTATAGTGCTGAATCCATAATTCATCAACATTTTTGTACCGGCGAATAAATTCATCAGAATCGCCACGGAAAAGTTTTCACAGGATTTCGGTTATTTTCGACTGCGAGCAAATGTGGCACCCATCTTGCCAATAGCTTTTTCATACCCAATTTTACGTGCAAAATTTAAATTACTGAACTATGTGATATACTCGTGCCCTCAACTAGTTTACGGACTTTAGCTCGTCGGTCACC
This sequence comes from Eustalomyia histrio, assembly GCA_949748255.1. Classification (NCBI taxonomy): domain Eukaryota; kingdom Metazoa; phylum Arthropoda; class Insecta; order Diptera; family Anthomyiidae; genus Eustalomyia; species Eustalomyia histrio. Next base: position 242,297,856 of record OX456523.1, read on the forward strand.
CAAAACTATATTTTGGATTTTATTGATTATTTCCGAAGTAACTGCCTCAACTGGTGGTCCTGAACAAGGTTTATCATTTGCGGCTATACGGCCATATTTAAATTAATTTACGCAATTGTAGATTCTCTTAAACACTTTTGGTAGATGTACCGTGGACCTTTCAAGTAGAATCGTTTGATGATTGCACGAAATTAATTTTTTCCATTTTTCAAAATAGCATTAGTTGTTTTAAACAATAATTTTTTTAATATTAATGATGTATTTTTTTAAAAATTTGCCAGTCGTCTTTTGTAACTTGATATAATTTTGTAAAGACTTATTGACTTTCTTGTGGAACCAACATGAAAAAACGCAAAAAAACAAATAAAAAAATACCATAACGAAGATATTTCAAGCTGAATACTCCGACTTTCATAAAACCTAGATATGTCGCAGAAAACGAAAGTCCAAGGTCGGTAAGGGTAGCACGAAAAAGTTCGTGACTACCCACTGTTCAAAAGAGTGGGTCGCAGTTAAAAATAATTCATAATTCACTGAGAGAGTTCAGACAATTATTTCAGTGTATTATTGGACATGATATAAATGAATTTTTATATTCAATCAATAGAGTTTCCCTGGAACTCGTACATTGATTAATTTTATGCAGTTTATTATTTAATTAAATTTTACGAAAATTTTCTTTATTGACAATTTCTTACAATTAATGGAAAAGTTTCATTAAAACCAAATTCATTAACATTAAAGATCAACTACAAACATTATGAAGTTTTTTTTTAAGTGTATGTTTCTTCGACCTTTTTGTTATAACTTTAATAAATAAATTATCAAGCTAATCTCGAGCTTGACAATTTATTTATTAAAATTATGAAGTCTTTTCATAAAATTTAAGAAAATTTTCATTAATCTTATTAAGAAAAATTTTTTTCCCTGTGGAAAACTTAATTAGTTACTGACAAATTTCATTAAAATTAGTCCAAGAAAACACTCTATGTGTAGGTTTTCTCAAGGTCTTTAAAATAGGGGTTTGTGTCAGTGATGACAAAATCTCTTATTGTAGCCATTTTTGAAAATATTCATGTAAAAGTGATAATCCCCTCTCAGTTAAGGTGCCCATAAAATTCAGTAAACCACTTCTTAAATTTAATGGTACAGTATTGAGGACACGAAATCTACTTTTTTCCATTTTCATCGAAATTCACGAGGTTGTCTGCTTTCAATGGCTGTCAAACACAAACTTAATCACCCAGCTTTCTGAAAAACTAAACTTAGTTTATTAACAGATTATAGTTGACTGGAGAAGTGTAGTTTTTAAATAACTTGGAGCGAAGTTCAAAAAGTCAACGAGTTGTCAAAATGCCTTCGTACATCTCGTTTTTTTAGATAATTTTCTTATTTTTCGAGGATTTGGATAATTTTTCATAATTTTTCTGCAGTGCTACTATATCAGAATCAAAAATTTTACAATTTCGGGCCACTGTACTGTACATGCTATTAACAGTTTTTACATCTCTAGCATAGTATTCGTAATATATTTTTAATAATATTATAATAAAGCTTTTTCCCTTTAGACCACGTTTACCTTTTGTTATATGATAATAAATTTTTTCACAGATTTTTTTTTTACACGCAAAATCATATTTTTTAATGAAATTGTTTGAAATAATTATAATCAATATATTGTACTTGATTGACCCAATAATTTTTTTTTTTAAATATATACGAACAATATATGCAAAAAATAAATACATATGTAGGGTATCCCCATAATGCTACTTTAAATTTTTTAAAATTTAAAGAAAAAAACTTGAAAAGCTGGTATAAATTCTTCATTATGTAAAAAAAAAAAATCAAATATTAAAAACTGTTACCGCTTAAGTTGTTTTTTTAAATACAATTTGTTTTCTTCAGGATACCCCAAAATACGCATACATATGTATAAACTCTTATATGTGTAAATGAAAAGCTTTTCAAACATGCATGCAATTTAATTGAATGCAAAAACAACAACAGTACAAAAACGCATCATGTGTCCATGACGTACAGCAATGTTTTTACATATAGCATAGCGGTTTTCCAGTTATTTTTACAAATTCCATAAATTATGACAAAATGGAGCCCTACTAAATTGCCACGGTTTAAGATCAAAGGTCAAATTTAGGTAGATTTTAATTTTTTTTAAATTAATATAACAGATATTTCTTAAGGGCATATTGATGAAACTGCTTGATATTATTTTCCTAGGTTTTAAAATAATATTCGTAAATACCTTTAAATGATATTGGGGTTTATGGACCTCAACGAAGAAAATATGATTATATTTGTAGCTCTGTTTTGCATTCAGTGAAGTCTGAAGTCTTATTTAGCCAGAATTTTCAAACCATGATATTTATATTGATATCACTGTACCGTATATGTGAATATATTTTTATCTTTTAAAAAGTCCTTTTTTGTTGAATTGTATTTACTTTTTTAATTTTCACTTTGCATGTTTGTATAACATGACCAATAGGGGTTAAAAATTTAAATAAAAAACACAACTTTTAAAATCGCAATCGTTTAAAAAATTTTAATTTCGGAACATGAAAGAAAAATAATGAATTTTAAAATAAATTTTCAAATAAAAAAATTTTTTTATATATTTTTTTTTGTATTATCAAATTAAATAAAGTGTGATCGTGCTGAGAATTGAGCCTGGGATTTGGGATATGTAATATTTGGCTTATTACAGCAGTCAAGCATGCCAATATATAGGTTGGTTGAAAAGTTCCTGCGCTCACCAAGAGATGGCACTGTTAGCTCCAAACCACATCAGAAATCATTGAGCAGGTACATTATATGGTTAATGAAGATTCAAGTTTGATTAAGCGTGAAATAGCTAATGCCATAGGCATCTCAGACGAACGAGTACTCCATATTTTACATGAAGAATTACGTATGAAAAAACTGTTTGGAAAGTTAGTGCCGCCCACATTAACAATTCAACAAAAACTGGATCGAAAACAAATTTCTCAGCGTAATTTAGAGCGTTTTAAGCCGAATAAAACCGACTTCGTTTTATAACTATGGATAAGACTTGGATCTACCACCATGATCCTAAATTGAAACAAGAACGTTTACAGTGGACTGAAGCTGGTTGTTCAGCTCCAAAGCAGGTGAAGTCACAACGATCAGCAAAGAAGGTTATGGCATCAGTTTTTTGGGATGCAAAAGGAATTTTGTTGATTTATTATCTTCAAAGGTAAAACAATCAACTCTGAATATTATTGCAGCCTTTTGGATCAGCTGGATGAAAAAATTCGTGAGAAAAAACCTGGTTTAAAGAAGGAAAAAATAATTTTTCATCAAGACAATGCACCTGCTCACAAAAGTGTTTTGGAGATGGCTAAATTCAAAGAATTAAAGTACAAACTGCTTGAACATCCACCGTATTCACCAGATTTGGCTCCCAGTGACTACTATCTCTTCAGAAATCTCAAACAATTCCTTCGTGGAAAGCATTCTTCGTCGAATGAAGAGGCCATAGCAGCCATAGACGTTTATTTTGCAGAGCTTCCGGAAAACCATTATAAGGATGGGATAAAATTATTGGAAGATCATTGGAACAAGTGCATTGAGCTTCTAGAAGATTATATTGAATAAAAAAAAAATATATTTCGTAACAAAAACAGTATTCTTTCATTTCGATCGCAGGAACTTTTCAACCAACCTGTATACACTCAAGCATTTCTCCTACGGGAAATGGACCAGTCACAGAGTTAGTCACGTGACCGGAACTTCGTGGCAGAAACCGGTCGTCGAGTTGGAGGTGGCAATTTCTATCTTTTAAGCTACTTGCGACATATCGCTGACCTTGTTTAGGGTACCATATTACTGCATTGGTGTAAGTCAATGCGCAACAGAACAGGATAGAATTATCTTACACGTAACTAGTATCATGTTAGACACTACGTGATGTGTATCAGAACTAGTGCAAAATGAAACGTTACGTGACTGACTTAAATGTACATACCACAGGACTAAAGACAAGTAATTAATAAAAACTGGTTATATATGAATCACAATGTGTTATGTTGCAAAACTTGTAGGGAATGAATATTTTCGTGATATATCACTTGACTGTTGCAAGTGAACATGTCACAGAGCAAACGAAAATTAGTAAGCATGAAACCTGTCAATATTTCTTCCGCGTGTCTCATATTAAGAACATGTTTTTGAAAGATTCCATAAGGTCCAGTCACTGAATTTACCTGCAAAGTTTATTACAAAAGTTTTTAAAATTTTTTATATTTTGCGACTTTGAACTATTTTCTAAAAAAAAAAAAAAAAAACAAAAAACATCACAGAATGTGAATATTTTACAAATTTTAACAGATTTGAAGAACAAAAGATTGTTTGCTATTTAATTAAGCAAAAAATTAATTAAAAATTTTCAAATTATGGGTAGTGTTAAAAGCAGGTCTCTGGAGGAAAGTCAGCCCCAGACTTGGAGGCCAGTCTGCCCTAGCCCCACAAATTAAAAATTAACATTTCGCAAATCCCACCGATTGTCATTATTTAATACACAGCAAAATTTGTCGAACCAGACCCTTCATTTTCCGTAGGGTCGCTACTCTACCTCCCTATATCTCACTTTATATACAAAACACTAATAGGAAAAATTATCCGCGCATATTTGTAATGCTTTATTTAATATTTGAAAATATTGCAAAATGTAAGGTAACACATTATTTTATTTTTTAAATAAATGCAACCAGTAAGAGGTATCATTATACAGTGCAACACATAAATTGGTTCCTCTTTCGTACCCGGTTTTTTTTTGAAGTGTATATCGAAACTAAAAAAAATCCGCAACGGACTTGGCCAGATTACATCGAAATTTTTTTTTATGGACACCCTAAGTTTTTGCACCCAAACATGATTTTTTTAAAAAAGGAAAATTTTTATGGAATCCATATATCATAAACCGTTCGGAATTAAGATGACATGTACTAGAGAGTTGTTTATATTGTTGTTAGATATAATTTAGCTGAAGAAAGATTTCTTAAATTCCCAGTATTTAAGCCATTTCAGGACAAAATCATGAAAAAATCATAAAAAAAATAGCATTTTTTCCCAATTTTTTGCAATTTTGATGCAGTGGATGCAATTTTTTTGGGTCGGTCCATATGAGAATTTTTTTGCTTTGGCTTGGATCTACAACTTTGCCAAAGACATAAAAACAAAATTCCGAACGGTTTATGATATATGGATTCCATAAAAATTTTCCTTTTTTAAAAAAATCGTGTTTGGGTACAAAAACTTAGGGTGTCCATAAAAAAAAAATTCGATGTAATCTGGCCAAGTCCTTTGCAGGTTTTTTTTAGTTTCGATATATACTTCAAAAAAAAAACGGGTATGAAGGAGGAACCACACGATCACTTAAAAATGCTGCACTGTGTTATCATTACTGTGTGTTCATTCAAAGGCCCCTGGTTGGGCCCAACATAAAAGTAAGTCCAAAAATTAAAAAAGTAATGTCAAAAATTGCATACAAATCACATTTACAAATTTTTAGGTTAACTTCTATGTATATCCAGACCAATTTTGTTCTTAATAAATTCTTAATATAATCCGATATTTAGTTCTACCGGTAGTGAGTATAGGGCTTTTGAGGCCAATTACTTATATGATATTAGGCGCCACGTGGTGATCAGCTATAGTTTTGGTTATATCACTCAATAACAAACCAATCAAACATTCCTACCTTTGTGGAAGGAAAATTGAATATTGATGTTTATATAGTTATGCTGCTGTGGTTATGCTTGCAGGAATGTAATGTAAACGTATAAGGGTGTCAACGAAGTACATGGAAAAATATTTCCCTCTTAATTTTAACGAAATTTTAGTAGATAATTGTGCTACTTTATCTAAAATTTACACTCTAAAAATTTGAATTAATAATAAATGCACGGCTTAGAGTTGTCTGATTTCTGCACAAATTCTCACCATATAAGTTTTAGACCGAGTGCTGTAATATTCGAAAGTGGTGTTTTCATTGCCACCCTAATATTTACATATATGTATGAACGGTTTATGTTTGTGTAAATAATTAATCGGTAAATATTGACTAATTGTAAATATCTATATTTGCATGTTCCGTAAAAAATATATTTTAAATAATAAAGACACTAAAAAGACGCGTATTGAAAAGCTAATTATGTGAAAAATAAGAAAAACTGTTATGTTAACAAGAATTGGCTAAATTACTCATTCTGCTGTCGGTTCTAACACCAAACTCTTTTGTTTGAAATTGATGAAATACAAACAAGTTGAATTCTAGCATAAGATCGTATCGAGTACCTACACTCAGAATATTATGTTATTTACTGTCTGTAGTTTAATAAAACAAGTGATCAAATCAGTTAATAATAAAGGAACATATATATTTTTTTAAAGAAATATTTATGGATTTTGTATAGTTGACCTTTTAATGTTCTGTATGTTCTGTGATCAATATTAATATTTTAAATATTCCCAGAAGATGGCTAGAGAATCTAGTGGAAATATTGGTATATAAAACATTAATAAAAATCATTAATTCGTGTTTTTATTTATCTGGACCTCAGAGCTGTCCTATAAAAGTCAAACAAAAAAAAAATATTTATTTTAACTTTTTTATGCATTTCTTCAAAATGATTTACTGTCATTTACCGATTTTTTCGGTTTCATTTATTTTTTTCATTTGATTTTAATTGAATAAGGATGAAAATTTTTGCTTTACATATTGGTTTAAATTTTGTTTGTTTGCTGTTTCAAAAAAAAAAAAAAAAAAAAAAATATTCAAAAAATTCAAATTTTGTATTTTATTTAAATTGTATATAAACAAAATAATTTAAATTCAAATTACAAGAGCTTCATAAAAACACTCACATGCATATATACACACAAAATGTTTCTATAAACTGTGTGAGTATAATTTTGTAGATTAAAAAACAAACGAAAATACAAAAAAAAAAAAATGGAAACAATTTTATACAAATGAATAATCAGTTATTTTTTACGGAATCGCTATGTAAAAATTTAACATTTATTTTTAACTGATTAACCATTTATTTTAAAAATAAATAACAAAAGCCATTTGACTTAAATGAAAATTAAGCAGACCGGTTTTTAAATGAAATATCATTTCTTTTAAATGGTATTTTCAGTTATTCTAACTTAGAACTTAATTTCTACAAGGCAAAAGTACTTATATCGTAACAATATCAATATGTTCGTTCATTGGTCGTAAAATCCTTATGGAGAATAAACTCCCAGCAGATCTCTCCTTATTTTTTTCAATTTACAAAGAATCAAGTCGAACTTCCACAAACACTAAACCATATTTCCTCCTTTCCATAACATATTTTCCTGATATCAACACAGTTTACTGTTTTAGTAGAGGGAATCCCTGAGTGTTGAACTAATGTTTAAAAAAAATGTCAAAATTACAGTATTTATTGGTAACTTATAAACTAACTAATTTGGTAGTCACAAATAAAATTCTGTTGCTACAACTGAACAGCTTAATTGGCAACAAATTTGGTTGTTAGCACCAAGCTGTTTTCTGGATGTAGCTTTACATTAAACATAATCTGTGGAGGTATTACTGCAAAAACGGGCTATTATTTGCAAGAAAAAAATTTAATAATTTTTCATATATGCTCATACATGAGTATATATGAATATAAATACATAAACATTTTCACCCAGTTTATTGAAAAATTAAACTTAATGGCTTGAGGTAACTACTTATGACATGTTGGGGGTTTATATGAAACATAATATTTTGCGAAATTGATAAATTTTATAAATGGCATTTCTGACAAGGAAGCTCTGTGAAGTGGTTCACTTCATTTTTCATGATAGATGGAATATAATGTAGAGAAAACAAAATTAATAAAAATGTTTTTTATCGGGCCTAAAACGCAGGTAAAACGTAGAGATAAAAAGCCGTAAATATTTTTACGAAAATTATTTTTTTTAGATCTAGTTTTAAAGCACTTGTAAAGAGAAAAATTTTAATATCGCTTAAATTTTTTTTTGGACCCACAGTTGCCACTAGAGTATTCAAAACCAAAATCCAGTTTAACCGGTTTTTTATTTTTAAAAACCTACCGGTTTTGTGGTTTTTCACAAATTCGAATTTGGTATCGGTTAACCGGTTTTTTTTACTAAAACATATAGTTTTCAAATTTTTGCACATATTTACAACATATTGCCTTAAAGTTAAAAAATTGACATTGCAGTCATTATTAATAAACTTAACATATTTTTTCAGTTACTGTAATTAAGTTAATTTTCAAAGTTATTCGTACATTTGTTTTCAAATGAAAAATATAATTTTATGTATTTTAACCAATTATAAAATACAAAAAATTTGATTTTTCCAATCTTCTTGACATTTATTTTTAAAATTAATTATCTGGATGAATAGTATTAGTAATTATATTATTATACAATAATTATCTAAGTTAAGGATTTTCTGTTACAGTTAATATTCTCATTTAAAATGTTTTGTTAAAAAAAAAATATATTATTTTTTTATAGTATATATGCTGATAACTTAAATAAACAAATTTAATGAAAAGTTGTCAAATACTTGACAGTTAAAAAAACGAAAGGAAAAAGCATTTTATAGAATTTGCAGTTAATTAGTTAACAGTTAAAAGAAATTAATAAAAAATATCATTTGTTTTTACGGATATATGTTTACTTTGTTCACAGTTAAAATATATGAAAAATTATTTATTTTTTATGGATTTTGTAAGTTTATTTTTTAAAATTAAAAAATAAATAATAAGTTCTTTTGATTTAAATGAAAAGTTACTTAAACTGATTTTAAGTGATTTTTCCGTTATTTTAAATTACATTCTTAGTTTATTTGAACCACAAACTAAATTGATTATAGTTGTTAATAGTTGTTAATTAAGCCGGTTAACGTTGTTAAAAATAACACTATTTTCAATCGAAATAATTTCACAGAAAACATTTTGATTTTGGAAAAATTCAAAATGCTCTATAAAATTAAGAAATTAAAAAAAGTATTACTTTTTGAGGATGTGTATTTTGATAAAATATAATGAAAACTTTAATTAATTGTCAGAATCCTTATTTTAAGTACTTTATGTATTCTAAATAGAGTTCGTTATACGATAAAAAAAATACACTCATTTCTAACCGAAACATGGATTTTCTTTAAAAGTTTGTAAAAAAAATTTATTTTAAAGATAAATTTTTATAAAAAAAAAATAATATCATTTTTCGAATAACTGGCTTCTAATTATAGTAAAAAAATACAAATATTTAGTTGGTCCATAAATGGTTAATTCCTGCAGTCATTTAATGCCTTATTGAAAACATATTTTGCATACCAGTGATATCCACTCTGTGCTGGTCGAAGTAATAATTCTTGGCGTGTTCAAAATAACATTTTTAACTTCAAAACAAAGCCACTCCCTATATTAAACAACTTCCGTAAACTGATGAAAAAGTCTATCTGATCATTGATTTTTCATAGCACCGAAACAAACTACTCCCTCCCAATGTTGAAATCATTAGTGATTCACCGAAATTTTCACAACTTCGGGTTCACTAGATGTAGTGTTTAACTACTTCTTCAGCTCTTATTTTGCTTTCTGAAATCAATGTAGGTGAAAATTCGTCTTATAGCAGAAAAGGGCAAGTATCTAAAAAAACTTCTCGCCTAAATCAAATGACGAATAAAATAAATGTTCACCTAAAAATAGATTTTTCAAACCCGATTAAAAATTATTGTATATGGACTGATAAAATTTAATATGTATTAAGGCCATGTGCAAGGTGGCTAAATAAATTCTAAACAAACCACAAATTGACAAAAGGGTTTTAAATTGTTTTAAAACAATATCTGAAAATATTTTTAAATTTCAAAGAAATTTTGATACCTGAATTTAGTTTTAATTTTATTTAGCCAGTTCGCACTCACCCTAAATAATATTTAGTTCTGTTAACTTGCATTAATAGAATATTATTAGATGAGACCAAAACTCTGAAAAATATATATTTTTATACTCAATTTCATAAAATTGTATTCGGCCGACCTCACTTCTGTGACAAAAACATCTTCAAAATATATCAGTCGATTTGATTTTATCTAATTATACACAATCAATTTCAGATTCAAAAATTCCTTTCAACTTGTTATACATACCTTTCATATGATATCTAATTAGACACAGTTGATTTGAAAATAACAGAAACAATTAAAATAAATCTGATTATTTCCCCTTTTTGCATTCAAATTTTTTCCAATAATAAACATGAGATTGACATCCTAAAAAATATCTATTCATTAGCTTTGTATCCTCTATAACATACCCAAGTTTCAGCAAAATCAGAGTGAACCCCACAGCAGTTCTTCCTTGTGTAAAATACTCATACTTATTTGCTTGGTTAAAAGTATTTTTAAAGAATGTGTCATTCAGCAGTTTAAACAGACATATATTTATAATGTGATAAGGGAACTATTTAGAAAAGGATAATGAAATAAGTTACATGTTAATATTATTGAAAAATGTTTCAAGTGTCAAGTTATTTTGGCCTAAAGGTACGAGTATATTTGCGTGTGGGTGTGTTATGAACTAAGTTATATTATTATCGAAACCAAGTGATTCTGTTAAAGAAATACAAAATGTGTATTTGGAATTCCTATGATCTACGAAGGTAATATTTACTGACATTCGAAAATTGTATCAATGTTAGGAAATATGCACTGTTAAGCATGAATATTTGAAATTATTTAACATATTATTTGCAGAAAATAGTTCACATAATACACTCAGAAAAAAAACAATAATTTAAATATTATTGTATTATTTTTAACTAAATAGATTTGTTTTAGTAAAGAGGTTTTAGACTTTTTTTTGTAAGTTAGATTTTATGATAAATAAATTTTTATATATTTTTTCAAGTATATTTTTGTCTATTGTTATGAAAATTATCTTTATTACATTCACCTACTGCTTAAACTCTGCTAGATTACACATATAAATGATATTTTCATATAACATTAAATATTTGTATGCTATTATGAATATGTGATCCTCATCACACAATAGTAGATGACAATAACATTTTGGTAGTGACTTTACCTACAATAGTATCTCATATAAACATACTGTGTATGTATTTGTATGTTTGTATAATTGATTGGTATTTAATTGAATTAAGACATTGTTAACATATATATTCAAATACAAAATGTATAAGAATGAATTTGAATCATCAAAATTCATTCATTGTAATAAACCTTCCCTCCCTCCGCCCCCTTAATGACACAATAAATTTATAGTTTTATTATGTTGTGATAAACAAGAATACGAAAACATGATATTACAATTTATGTTTATTAAGCAAAATTTTGAAAATTTTACAAAAAGATAGGTAAGCAATAATAAGGTCATATGACCTCAAAAGAAAATTTTGTTAAAGTCTATAAAAATAATACACTTACAGATTTTTCCTACCAGTATTTTTTAATAAAATTTACAATTTATATAAGATATTCTAAATTAACCATAAATAACAAACTTAAATATTTATTTAACCAAAATTGAAATTATTGTTTTTTTGTAACATAAATTTCTAATTGTATGGGGAAAATCTACGTTCTCAAAAAAAAAAAAAAATGAACTAGAATTTAGAAAAATGAACTTATTTAGAGGAAAAATTGAAATGAAAACGGCGCCAAAGACACTTTTTACCAATATTTAATAAATTTTCCTTGAAATTAAGAAACAAATTTTACTTAAAATTTGTTCAAAATTTCTAAATTATAGAACAATTTTACTACTGAGAAGTAAATTTTTATTAGAAAACAGTAAAATTTCCTCCTAATCATACATCTTCTAAAATTGTACTGTTAGTTAGGAAATGTTTCCTTGGTTTTAGAAAAAATTTTATTATATTTAAGTTCATTAGATAATTTTATTTACTAAAAACTAGGACTTTACTCCCTAAAAATAAGAAAATATTTTCTAACATTAAGTTAAAAAGCACTTCTTTTAAGTGAAAATTATCCTTATCCTGCTTCTATGGTAAAGGTAATATATTTCATTATATATACTTAAGTACTTTACACTCATTGAGTAAGTATTTTCCCACTTTCGAAGGACTTCCGCTTTGTGAGGACACTGCTCTTAACAAGCTTTTTGCAATACAATTTTGTCTTAAAACTAAATTGAATTATACTAAATTCATGTATTTAAAATATAAATTAAATTTCATTAGCAAAAAGGTAAACAAATTAAAAAAATGTACTGCAGGATATCCTGAAACGTAATGAATTCTGACAAAGTCAGATCCTTTTCATAGTTAATTAACGGTTCTGCTTGAAAAAACTACAAAAAGGGACGCACTAAGTGACACACGGCATCTATGGCTAAGGAACACTGGGGGTCCTTTGTCTTCTTAAATTAATTAATTTTTGGAAACTGTTGAAAAAATACACAGTTATATTTTTTGTTATTATTGGAAAATTTTAAAATCGCATAAGTTTATTTTATGGGATTTTTAGCTTAAACTTTATTTGACATATACAAATTTAAACTTTCTTATTATTAAGTAAAAAAAAATAGTTCGTTAAAAATAAAGTTTAATAAACGCTACGTCAATTATAGGAAAGCCATTATCCCGTTATGTATAAAATGTGCGTGCGATATTTTGTATTGTAGTCAGCAAACAAAATTATTACATAAAAGCGCGAACTCGAAATTTTTAACTTTTGGCTAATAAAATTTAAAAAAACAAGTAAAAAAGGGCTAAATTCGGCTGTGCCGAATCTTTGAATACCCTCCACCATAGGGGCTGAAGATGATATACGTATATACTAAATTTTGCATGAACTGTAATATGAATATGTTTTGTCAATTTATGTAACGAACTTTTGTTATTTAGTTTTAGTAATGTTATTTATTTAGTTTTAGCAATGTTATTTACAGAGGTCTGCTCTGTTAGCGACTTTAACATTGTTGATTTTTACGTTAACTTAGTTATTAGAGTAACACACATATAGCTCTAAGAATGTTATTATTCTCATAGTATGTAAGACAATAAATGTAATCGAACAATAAGAAGACTTAATAACATTTTTACTTAACAGAAAAAAAAAATAGATACAGAAAAATTGTACAAATTTGTATGGAAGATTTTCACTCATAACTTTTGAACCGCTTAACCGATTTTGCTCATTTTAAATACCAAACTGCTCGGGAGGATGTTCAATAATCTGGGTAAAAATAGGCACAGCCGCTTGCGTCTTCGCGTCGTGATCGCCATTTCAACAGACAGACGGACAGACAGACAGACGGACATCGCTAAATCGACTTAAAATTGCATAAGGATCACGAATATATATATTTTATGGGGTCTTAAACCTATATCGACATGTTACAAACGGAATGACAAACTGATATATACCCTCACCATATATGGTGGAGGGTATAAAAATATTTAATGTTAAAGACTGTTAAGATTAGAGATAGGCATGTGAGCCATTTTTGAACCAATCATGAACGATAATTTTTTAAATGGTTACTTTAATGTGTTTCCTTTAATAATATTTTTTCTTGGAAATTAGGAAAACTATCTGGTTTGTTTTAAATTCATTGTTTTTTTGAAATAGAATATTAAAAATAATTTAAACGTTTTCCAACAAAAAAATCCTAAACCAAATTTTATTATTTTTTTAAAATTAGAAAACTTTTACTTCAAAAAAAAAGAATATTTTATTAAAATTTTTAAAATTTATCTGAACTAAGTTGCATGAAAATTTTCCTTAAAAATAGTTCATCAGTTTCTAAAATCAAGTAAATTTTTATTATTAGATAGGAAAAAATTTATTACTTTGTGTTTTTAATTGTCTGAACTAATTTTTAGAAAACAATTCTTCAAAATTAGAATATGGTATACATAAAAACTGAATTTGGGAATGGCTTTCTAAAATTTAGTTGATTTTACTACACGCAAACAAAAAATGAACACACATTAAGTTCAAGTACTTTCTCGATTTAAGTTAGTCACATTTTTTGAACTAAATGTGACTAAATTATGTCATAAGTTTTTTTTTTGAACTAAACTTAATTTTATTACATTTGAGTATGCAAATTTCTTAAAACTAAGATGTTTTTTCTTAAAATTAATAAATTTTTATTAATGACTTGTTTTTTTCCTAAAATCAAGAAATATTACTTAGAAAAAATATGAACTATTTCTGAGTATATAAACTGTTTCGTTTTTACTCAAATTTAGGAATTTTTATTCTTTTTATGAAAATTTGTCTAAGTTTTAATAAAATTTTACTTAAATTGAGGTCATTTTAAAAACTATTTTAAAAGAAATTTTTGATTACATTTTAGTTCATGTCTTTTTTAATTGTTGTTTGTAATCTTTATTAAAATCTTGATATTAATCGTAGCGTCTTACATTAAGATATTAATAGAATCGGAAACGAAAGGGTGGTTAAGTTTTAAGGGCCGATGTTGAATGTGAACCACACCTAAACGTCAAATTTTTGTTTGCATTTTATTTGTCATTTCTCAATTTCAGACAAACTCAGTTTGAACCATGGAAAGATACACAATCGAGCAATGCGTTAAAGTTATGCAGGCTTATTATGAAAATGGCGTTCAAATCGAAATGCATTTCGGGCAGTTCGTGATTTTTCTGGTCAGCATAATCGACCAAATGTGTTCACAACCGGGAGAATTGTGGGCAAATTTCAGCAAACCGGGTCTGCGAAAACACCTGTGCATGCTCGCCCAGTTCGTTCTGCGGAAAACATTGCTGTTGTTCGCGATAGTGTGTCATGAGTTCGGCCAAGCATTTACAGTGAATGGTTTTCGCTGTCACGAGATAATAACGAAGTTATTGTGGCCAGGAATTGAGGATATGACCCTGGACGATATGTGGTTTCAACAGGACGGTGCCACTTGCCATACATCTAACGAAGCAATGGCTCTTTTGCGCGACAAATTCAATAGCCGTGTTTTCTCACATGGTGGCGATGTCAATTTGCCGCCAAGATCATGTGATTTGACACCGTTGGACTTCTATCTTTGGGGTTATTTTAAAGAAAAGGTGTACGTCGATAAGCCAGCAACAATTCAAGAGCTAAAGGATGAGATAATTTGGCACATTAACGACATAAAACCTCAATTATGCCTCAGCGTCATCGGAAATTTGGACCATCGGATGGTGGTGTGCCGCCGATATTTTGTTCCATACATAATTGAACCATACCATATTATCATAATAAAAAGAAATGACAGTAATTTCCTAAATAATTTGTGTTTTATTCAAAATCAACATCGGCCCTTTAAATTTAACCACCCTTAATATTTATTTAGCTTTCATACACAACTTAAGAGATGAATTTTGATTAAAAAAAATGGCGAAATTAGTACAAATATTTCAACTCGATAATATTTTCATATTTCGGGATAAAATAATTTAATTTCTTCAGTTATAATGTTAATAAATACATATGTTTAAATTTGTAAATACAAATATTATGAATTGGAACAGATTTTAGATTATTTTATTTTATTTTATTTTATTTGTTTATGGAAATTCTACAACAATAGCTTTAAAATGATTCTTCGAAAAGCTTATATGGCTTTATTTCATTTCTTTTTTGGGATTTATTTCATTGTGAAACAAATCCCAAACTTTGTAGATTATTTTATTTCCTCTTTTGAGAATAATTTCACTTCTTTGGGTATTATTTATTTGATACTTATTTAATTTGTTTGGCCATTGTTTCATTGGTGATTATTTCATTTCTATGTTTATGTTTTATTTTAATAAGGGTTATTTCGTAACGCATATAATATAAAATTAATTATTGAAGTTACACCAGTTACAACATCAAATTTGCATTCATACAAAAATCTGAATATGAAAATTAATTTAATGACAATTTTTATAACGTTAAAAATCTTTGTTTTATTTATATATTTTTTTTAGAATTTGTCAAACACTAATAACAGAAGATGGACAAAATTGTGAGAGTGCAAACTTTCGTGAGAATCCTTCTAAACCTCCACCTACAACAACTCATGGTTTGAACAGGCGGCTTTTGTTATTTATCACACATTATAAGGAAAAAGGGTATGCGAAATTACTTTTTTATTTATTCAACATTTATCAATTTATAATTTAACTGTCATATGCATAAACATTTTGTCGATTTTTATAGCGCACTTATAAATCAATTTAACATGTAAAACAACAACAAATTTTCCTTATAAGATTGTTATCAGGTTCAACTAAGTGTGTATGCATATAGGGGTAAGCCTTCTTTTGGATACAGTGTAAATATCTGTAACATTTTACTAATTGAGGAGTGTTAGGTATATAATCATAGAAGTTTATTTATTTCATAAATACAAATATTATGAGAATGAAAAACACTTTTATTAATGTAACTGTCTTAATAATTTCTAATTTATTGCACATTCAATTTGGCCATTAACAATTATGAATAACAAAGTATTTTCAAATAAACATTATATGGGAATGTTTGTAATTTTTACTAAATAATTTATGAAAATGCAGAAATGAAGGATGAAGGATTCCTAAATAAAATAGTATTGATGTTATAGAAAATATATAAAGAATTCGATATTTTAAAAACAAAAGAAAAAAATACAAAAAAAAAAAAACAAAAATTCATCGAATTTTTTATTCTTTTAAAAGCCTAAACGAACAGTGAGAGCTGATTTTTATGCTGTAACCAAAAATATTAACACTATTGAAGTTTTTAAAATCTAAGGAAATCGGCTTAAAGGACTTATATTTTTTGTACATATTTTGCATATATCGACCACATCTAAATCTTTTATAAACAAAACGAATAAATTGAATTTGACCTAAAAGTAAATTAAAATACAATTTATTTTTTTTTTTTTTTAATCCAAGATAAACTGTAAAGCTATTTCGATGTTTTTTTTTTAAGTTAAATTTTTAAGTTTTAAATGCCCAAAAAATTTTCTGTAATAGAGAAAAAACAGTTTGTCTAAGAAATATTTTAAGGCTGAAAATCATATTAATTTCAGTAGGGATAATCACCCTTATTCTAGTTGTCGTCATCGACACAAGACAATGTCGTCTTGGGATTTTTTTTGAAATTGGTATTCGCGTTGTCGTTATCGAAAATAATTGATAACTGTCGACAAGTATTTGGTATTCTGTAAGAAAATATGACGACGATATTGTCTTGAAACGACTGATTTTGTCGACACAATTTTTAGTAACTACTTGAGGAAAAGTAATGACTGAAAAAAAAAAAACGGAAAAATGGGAAGAAATATCAAATTTATTAAATGCACTTGGCCCACCGAGAATAATGTGAGATGGATGGCAGAAGGTAAAGAAAGCATAATCATATAAAGTGCATTATAAAAATATAACAAAATTTATTATAGGTTTGGCGAGACTTAAAATTTAAAGTTAAAAAGAAAATGGTAGCCAACAAAGCCGAGTGTAATGCTACAGGTGGCGGAAGATTCAAGCAATTTATATTGAGCCCGCTGGAGGAAGCTGTGGCAAATCTTCTACAGTTTCAAAAACAGCTGAACCCTGAGTTAAAGTCGTTTCCAACACTTTGCTGGTACGACCCCTGGGCTAAAAATCTTAATGTAGCTGCCAACTTTATTGTTTTGGAAATAAATGTGGACTTGATTCCTGTTTTCAAATTAGGTGCTATTGTTTCCAGCACATCTTTGAAGGCTGTTTTATTCAGCCGAAAGTAACTTTCAAACCTTTTAAAAAAATTAGAAGATTAACATTCTTTAAAGAAACAGACTTTGATTTTGCTACTCACTTGTTATACGGCAGATTAAAGATATTGGATTTCTGTATGAGAAGTCTTCTTTCCAATACTAGATTTTCTTTATTTTCTTCATCACTGGTATCAGAATTTAAATTACACATAAAAAACATTTTTTCGCAAAAATAATAAACAAAATAAATCTGCCGACTCAATTTTTAGAGATGTGTTTTTGTTTAAATCGATAAACTGTCGACGTCGTTACAACACTGTTTTAGAATACCAATTAGGTGTCGAAGTGATGTTGGCTCAAAAACGACGACGACATTGACACGAGAGCGGATCAATAAGTCCGTAACTTTTTGGCCCCTTTCAAATAATACGATTTTTCGAGGTCCTGATGGGCATTTGTTTGATCAATAATTCCATCGTTGGAGCTAAATCTCTTTCCACTGAGCTATTTCTTTAGGTTTGGAAATAGGAAATAGTCACTGGGGGCTTAATCCGGAGAATATGACAGATGAGGTACCAATTCGTAGCCCAATTCATGTAATTTTGCCATTGACGTTTATCGTCAATTGAGAGCAAACGCGGCACCCATCTTGCAGACAGCTTTCTTAAATCCAACTGATCATTTAAAATCGAAACCACACTGCCATATGAAATGCCAATGGCATCAACAATCTCGACATTTGCGGGTGTATTGACCTTAATTGGCCGTCCAGAACGTTCAGCGTTATTTTTACTAGTGCGACCACAACGAAAGTCAGTAAACCACTTTTTTACCATTGAAATCTTTGATCAAGATTTTCCTTAGTTTGATTGACGGTTTTTTCGCCAAAAATAATGTTTAATAAGCACTTTTTTCCATTTTTAAAAAAATCCACAAGATTGTATGTTTTGAACAGCTGCTAAACGCAAAGTAAATGACGGAACTTGCTCAAAATTTGACAGTAGTCTATTAATAGGTGGCACTTGATGGGAGCAGTGTTGCATTTCATATAACTACGAGGGAATTGCGAAAAGTCACGGACTTATTGATCCGCCCTCGTATTTGAACTGTTTAAATATCAGGTAGTATGTGGAAATACCGAAATGTATTTAAGGTAAACCACAATACAAGTTAAACTTAAAAATTAATATTTTAATGCTTACACCCACAATATATTTTCCGTTGCTGACAGTAGTTTATTGAAAAAGTAATTCATAGAAATATATTTTTTTTTACTTTTTGAATTAGTCATTTAAAAAACAAACTACAAAAAACTTTCAGTAGGAGTTGATATTTTCTGTTAAATGTATAACTTTATGTTTTCTGTTTCTAAAAATAGAAATCCATATAATTCCTTTTTATTTTTTTTACAAAATAGTTTGTTTATGTACAAAAATAAGCGCCCCGGTAGGCTAGTTGGTAGCGTGCTAGCTTATCAGTGCGGGGGTCGTGGGTTTGATTCCCACCAGAGGCTCCAGTCTGTTTTCGCTACAACGAACCGATGACATTTGTTGCTAGTGCTCGGTTAGGGTATTTACTATATGATTAATATAAATGTAAATAAATAAATTAATATGTACAAAAATATTTACATAAAAATTACAAGAAATTATTCATACACACATAGAAAATAAAAATATATATATCTGTGTGTGTGTTGTTTTGTAAAATAACATACAAATAAAAAAAATCAATTTGAAAAACAAACCACAAAAGTTAAAATTTGATGATTATTTTAAACGACTTTCGATTGTTTTTACTACTTTTGTTGATTATTAAACAATGATTGAAAATAAACAACAAAATGGGTTGAATATAATTAAAAATCAGTAGTCCTCTTTTTGAATGTATTTTCGATTAATTTAATATGTATTTTAGATTGATTTTAACGAAATAATATTGTAAGTGAGCACTCCTCGATTCCGTGGAAATTTTTATTACGAAATTTGGTAGACGTATTTTTGTTCATTACTTTTGTACTTTCAATGGTGTTCTTCAGCGGTGGTGTACATAATTGAATGTTAAATTTGAATTTTTTTTTTTTTATATAAAAATATAAAATTTTATTTTTTTTTGTTTATTTATTATACAAAATATAATTCAAATAATGTACAATATAATTTCTGCTATTTTTAGATAATTTTTAAAAATTTTAATATGGCAACTCTGGCTGCTCATTTTCTTTTATTTTTAATGTTTTCGCTTGTTGACAGAAAATATTTTATTATTTACATTTAAAAATTAATTTGAGTAATTTTCAGCATATTAAAGATTTAACAAATTGGGAAATTTCTCGATCCGACAGAAATAACATGATTTTCTTAACCAAATAAATTTTTTTAGATGAACCTAGCAACTTTTATGAAACTTCTCTTCTGTCTTATTATAAATAATAAAACAAAGAAGTACATACCTTAAAAAAATTTCAAAATTTGATTTTGTTAAAACTTTTCAAGGCAACCCTGGGACAATAACTTTTTATAATAATTTTATCGCTCTTCTATCTAAATTTATCGAGTGTTGCTTTAGAGCAACGTCTCGTAAAAAATTAAAAAATTATTACCAGAGCCTTAAATAATACTGTACTCATATACTGAGAGAGGGAGCGTATGATTTATATTTATTGTACTATTAAATATTACTAGCATACGGTGCGTATGAGTGATATTTAATTCAAGTGATCGTAGGCGAATAAATAAATAATGAACCAAAAAGAAACTTAAAAAATGTCAAAATTTGATTTTGTAAAAACAACATTGTGGCAATCCTGACACAATGACTTCATATTTAACTTATTTGTATGGCAAACTATCACATGCTTTTTATAGCAAAATGATATTGCTCTTCTATCTACATTTATCGGGTGTTGCTTTAAAGCAACGTCATTGTAAAATATGTTAAAAATAAAGAAACCTCTGTCTTTTATTACTGCATATTTTTATTTTCTTCTTTCATTTTTTTCTCTCACAAATTAGTTAGATAATTTTTTTAATTAAATTTAATTGAAATTACGTACTTGGAAATTGTCATCATGTTGATAATAAATACAACTTAAGCTTTTATATTTTCATATCATTCTGTCTGCACAACTTCGGATAGTTGAATAATTTGCATCCCTCTTGTTATGGTCATAACTTGATTGTGGCAAAAATTTAATAATCAAGAAGTGGAGAAAACAATAAAATTTTATTTTCTGCTATTTATTATAATATTAAAAGATATACATTTTTTATTTATTTCTTTTTTTTTTCTTTCTGTACTCTCAATACTTACACTGCATACTAATGCCTAATAAAAAATGATAAATTAACTTAAATTTATTTCATTGATACTGTACCAGCCAGCTATTTTATGAACTTTACTCTTATTTAATTTCTTAAATCTTTAACATACACATTTGAGATTTTATAAACCATTCGTTTCACTGCAGGCAAAAGTGTGTTCTAACGATATTTATTGTCCTCTATGAAATAGATAAAATAAAAATATTAAAAAAAAAATATTTAAATTCTTAATTGTAGCAAATAATATATTTAACACTGTAAGCTTCACATTGTTATGATATATATTTTTTTTAGCTGGACAGTTGATAAAGAAATCCTCATATATATTTATTCTAAGATCCTAAAGTATGACAACTTTTAGTAAGTTATTTTTGAGCAGAAAAAAAATGTATAACTTACATGAATACCTTTTAGAAAGTATACTAAAAATTGTCCATTTTATAGAGCGGGTTTTTTAGAAATTCAATTTTTAAAATTAGTTTTTTTAGATCCGTAAATTTACAACTTAATTGGTTTAATATTTTCCCCAATTAAAAATTTTGTTTAATAAATATTAAGCCAAATTCCATTTAAACATACAGAGAAGTTATTCTTAAAGATACATACAGAAAATAGATTCTTAGCTACAATCCAAATTTTCGACTTCTGAATATTTGTAGTTCCAAGTACAATGAATTTGTTATTTTTTGACTTTTGTTTTATATATTTAGAATTTTTATTCTAACAATTGATTGATTTTATGTTAATGGATTTTAATATGCTAGAAATTGAATATTATGTTCCAAAAAAATTATATTAAAATTAGAAATTTCTGTGCCGTGATGTGGGCTAGAACCGTTAACTTTCAATTTGTTTGCTAAACTAATTTTAAATTATTTTATTCAAATTTCAAACTTTAATTTTTTTTCTGGTTTCAAATTTAAATATTTTTAATTATTTTCAACTTTTGCTTAACCTGATTTTTATTATTTTTAACTTCTTAAATTTTTGAACTTAAGGTTGGTTTATTTTATAAATAAAAAAAAAATATTATTTATTTTTCAATATTTCCATATTATTATAATCAATTATTATTATTTCCTTAAGATGCTACACAATGGAGTAGCGAAATATTGAAAAATAAATAATATTTTTATTTCTAAAATAAACTAATCTTAAGTTCAAAAATTTAAGAAGTTAACTATTATTATTTAAAAATAAGTTTGTGGTCAGTAAAAAAAAATCAATTATGTCTTTTAATTTAAATCATTAAAAAAATAATTTAAAAAATTAAAAAAAAAATATTTAAATAGGTAGAACAAGTAAAAATGGTTTAAATTCGGCTGTACCGAATCTTTGAATACCCTCCACCAATATCCTAAAAAAATGTTCTCTACTGTTTTTGATACAAATAATGTAAAACAAAATTTGAAGTTAAATTATGGAGGTATTTTTGAGGTGAACAAAATTTTTTGTGGTGAAAAAAAATTTTAGTGTTGATAAAAAATTTTTGAGGTGAATATTATTATATATTATTATTATATATATTATTAATTTCTAAGCGACTGATGAAAATATATGAGACCGATTTTGCTTATTTTCAATACCAAACTGCTCGGGAGGTAAAAATAGGCACCCCCGTTTGCGTCTTCGCGTCGTGATCGTCATTTCAACAGACTGACAGAGAGACGGACATCGCTAAATCGACTTAAAATTACATAAGGATCACGAATATATATACTTTATGGGGTCTTAGACCTATGTTTGGAGATGTTACAAACGGAATGACAAACTGATATATACCCTCACCATATATGGTGGAGGGTATAAAAAGGAGAAATTTTCCTTAGAGTGTTTGATATAAAAGACTGTTCAAACCACAAGTTGCTTGTGGGTTGGATGGTTCATTTGGTGGCTGACGATGACCTTCTCGCTCAGGTCAGACTATCAGACTGTGTCTGTAGCCACTGCACCACAGTCGTTTACATTTAGCAAAAAGGAAAATAAAATATAACACATTTCAAAATTTTTTTATAATAATTTCAATATTTTATTATAACTTCCAAAATTGTGGAATTTAATGGTTGATTTAAATAATGTTGTTTAAAATATTTGACATTATATTAAAATTGATTGGAAAAACTAATATTTAAGATGAAGTGATAGTTATCATTGCCAAAATCTTCAATACATTTTTGATATTAAAAGATGGTATTGATTATAAAAAGTTATATTTTGGATGATGTGCCAGTGTTTCGACTAATTTTGTAAATTTTCTCTTTATAATTTTACTTAACTCTTTTTACGATGGATATAAGTTATTACAATTAAAATTATTGAAGGAAAAAATTGTACTAATTTCAATACAATTCCAAACAATTTATTTCCTATGTGTATACAATGATGTTTTTAAAAAATACATTTGTTCTTCCACTCCTAGAATTCTACATATCTTATAATACAATATTTTTGAAGATTTTGTAAATTTTTTAAGATGGCCATCAATTTTTAGTTTATTTTTAAAGTGGTATCTTCCCAAAAAAAACAAATATGCATAACATTTAAAACAGTTATTTGCGTTTCAGTTATTTTGTAAAGTGTTATCGTTCAAGTATAAAC
Organism: Eustalomyia histrio; assembly: GCA_949748255.1. Lineage (NCBI taxonomy): Eukaryota > Metazoa > Arthropoda > Insecta > Diptera > Anthomyiidae > Eustalomyia > Eustalomyia histrio. The sequence continues at coordinate 242,321,557 of OX456523.1, forward strand.
GAAAATTTAAATTAAATTAATACAGCTAAAAGTATTAAAGTATTTATTGTCTTTAGTATTTGAAAAACAGTTTGATTGCATTTATGATTTGATATTATTTTTGTTAAAAATATACACAGTCCAAACCGTTTTCACGCAGACATAATGAGCCAACATCCACCAATATCGTTTCCATCGGCCGTTTATCCTTCTTTGATTAAAAATACCCCAATAATCGTCAGCCCAAACAGTCACTTTTTGGCCATGAAATGATGTTTTTTGGATTTCTTTTCGTTCCCCCATTACGGCAATTTTGCTTTTAACGAAGCCACAGAATATGAAATGCACCTCGTCGGTCATCAAAATTTGCTTTCCAAAATGTGTTTCAGTGTTAACCAGTGTAGAGCGACTGTTTGGCCGTATTGCAAGCGACGTGGCAGGTGTACCATCATTCTATATGGAAACCAATACTTCCACAATGTGGCTCCACTGACGCCAAAATGCTGAGCGCGGTTACGATACAACTCAATTGGGTTCTTTGCAACACTCTCTTTTACCGCTTCAACTAGTTCATTGGAAGACGTTGATGAATGGCATATTGACGGTCTCCCACTGTCCCGTGCTCAAAGAAATTTAAAATCGGTTGACAAATGTCAAAGTATTGTTGTCATACCGACATATAAGATGGCACACCCTGTATACTTCCTTTTTAGACATATTATGCAGTCTGTTGTATATTGTATATTAGCCCAATTCTGAAAAATTAATATATTCAAAAATTAAAAAAAAAAATAAAAATTTTAACTAATTTACGGATTAATACAAAAAAATTCATAATTATTCGTCTCTTTTTGAACACATTTTCAACACTCGAAATATTAAATACCATAGAATTTCACAACTATATTAAGCTTTGCAAAAATTTTTAAAAGAATATTATAAGAGAAATTATATTTTTATATATAAACTTTGCAACGGATTTTGTTCTGATATATTTTGTAAAACTTTACTTAGCTTAAAAAAAAGTAAAGGATCTAATGCATATAAAACATGATTGAAACGACTATAAACAGGGAAAAGGTTTTAATATTTTTTGTATGGCCATAAAAAGTTATATTAAATAAAAAATATTATAAAAAATTTAAAAATATTTAAAAAAAATATGTATATTTTTTGGAAATACTAATTTTTTTTATTCTTTTCTTGATTTTTTCTTTTATATTTTTAAGTTATTTTAGTGCACAGTAGTTAACAATATATAAAAATTTGTACAGCGGTCAAAAAAAGTATTCGACAAACTGCTTGTTTTTCATAATCATGAAAAATATGTTAAAAAAATTCTACAAAATGAAAAATATAAAAATGCAGATTATTAGCTTAAAGTATTATCTTTTTATTTATGAAACAAAAAATACAACAAAAACAATATTTTGGAAAAAAAATACAAAAACAAAAACATGTAATATTTCAAAGCAAAAAAAGTATTCGACAACGTTGCTCTGGTTGTGATTAACGGGAAAAGCACCGTTTCTTTGAAATTTATATTGATGTCTTTCATTATTACTAATATTTTTTAATGTCTTAATTTCATTTATTGAATTAATTGTTAACATGGGTCGAAAGGGTGCAGAGATTTATTTAGATGTTAAAGAAATAATAATTACACATTTTAAAAAGGGAATAACTGAACAAGAAATAGCAGAAATTGTTGGAAGACCTAGAACAACTATTCACTACATTAAAAATAAATACAAAAAAACAAAAAGTATTGAAAATGTAAAAAGAAGTGGGCGTCCAAAAAAACTTAATGAAGTAAACGAAAGGTGGATCTTGCGTGAAATAAAAAAAAAAATCCTAAGATCAACGCTACAGTTTTAACAAAACTGCTAGAACATGATCTTAATATCAATGTTACACCTCAGACCGTGCGTAATGTTATACACAGTAACGTTTATCACGCAAGATCAGCTAGGAAAAAGCCGCATATCTCAAAAAAGAACAGAAAAGCTCGAGTTGACTTCGCAAAAGCGCATGTGAATAAGCCTATGGAGTTTTGGATGAAGACTATTTTTGCTGATGAGTCTAAATTCAACCTATTTGGATGTGATGGTAAGGTTCTGGTGTATAGAAAGCCTAATTCCGAGTTGGAGGAGCGAAATATGGTGCCTACTGTAAAGCACGGTGGTGGCGGTGTTATGGTCTGGGGATGTATGGGGGCTTCAGGCGTGGGTAATTTAGTTTTCATTGATGGAATAATGGACCATCAGTACTACATAAACCTACTCAAGGAAAATCTTAAGCCAAGTGCCGAAATTTTGGGTGTTGCAAGTGATTTTCATTATTATCAGGATAATGATCCAAAACATATGGCCCTAAATACAAGGTTGTGGATGTTGTATAACTGTCCAAACGTGATTAAACCACCTGCACAGTCCCCAGACTTAAACCCCATCGAACACCTATGGGCCTGCTTAGAGCAAAATATAAGGAAAAGAAATTTCAGGAACAAAAACCAGCTTAAAGCAATCCTTCTAGAAGAGTGGCAAAAAATTGACCAAAACTGCATTTAAGATCTTGTTAAATCAATGCCAAAGCGTTTAAAAGCCGTTATAAAACAAAAAGGAAGAGCAACTAAATATTAATTATTTATTTTTAATCAATATTTTCCCGTTAATTACAACCAGAGCAACGTTGTCGAATACTTTTTTTGCGTTGAAATATTACATGTTTTTGTTTTTGTATTTTTTTTTTCAGAATATTGTTTTTTGTTGTATTTTTTGTTTCATAAATAAAGAGATAATACTTTAAGCTAATTATCTGCATTTTTATATTTTTCATTTTGTAGAATTTTTTTAACATATTTTTCATGATTATGAAAAACAAGCAGTTTGTCGAATACTTTTTTTGACCGCTGTATATTAATAAAAAAAGACGTGAAACCCAGTTCTTTATGCAGAAAAATGATTAACAGAGGTTTAAATAATACCATAGAGGAATAATAAGTATAGAGATAGCAACGCCGGCAGCGGGCAAATAAAATTTTATACAGAATACAAAGGTTCGGAAACTGAGAGCAAACAGGGGAAAATTGAACAAATTTCCCTGATTTCTGCAAAAATTTGAATAAAATTCCCTGTTTTTAAACCTTTTTTTCAAATCCAATTGGGAAATCTGCTAAAAACTAATTGGATTTGCAAAGAAATTCAATTGGAATCGCAAAAAAAACCAATTTGAAAAGATCCTGAACCTTTGTAATTTGCCCATATAAAACCAAGAGAACGTTTTTTACTACGTGAGAGACATCGACATGGTGTGATAATACTGTAGTTCTCATATACTGAAGGGGAGCGTATGATTAATTTTTATTGTATCATTAAATATTACTAGCATACGGTGCGTATGAGTGATATTTAATTCAAGTGATATCATATGCGTACTTTTAGTTTTAAATATTTCCATTTTTTCAAATTTAAATTAAATCTTTGTAATATTAAAAATGCTATAAACAAACACATAATCCATACCACACCACTGTTTATTTATTTTTTTGCCCATAAACTATGAATATATAAAGTTTATATTTACATTGCGGTTTATTCAGTAAAAAGTTTTCTTCTTTTTAGATTTGTTATATTTCCTCAATTGGATTGAATTTATAATATTGTAGCAGAAAATTGTTCATAAACATCACTGCACTTTAGATTTTTTCTTCTTTTGCAAATTTTTTAACACAATTTCTTATTTCTTTGTATATTTGAAATGTCGTTTATAAAAGCGCACTTGTCATTTTATATCGTTGTCATCATCGACAGGGCTCACAAATAATGTTCTTTATTATGATGAAAAAGAGATTGCATTGTCACAGTTCATTAAGTTTTAAGAATTATATGCCTCAACAATTCTATATGATATGACATAAATGTATGTTAATATTTTTTTGTATATAATTGATTTAGCCAATATACAATAAATTAAAGTTTTGATAAAAAAAATATATTTATAACATAAATATATATATTCCAAAAATATTATCAGCTGCATGTTAAACATTTGCAAATATCAAGAAAATGAGTACAAATAATAAAATTATTTTTTTTAACATATAAAAAATAATCATAGTAATTTACACTTAGAGCAAAAAGTATAGGCTCCTGAAGATACTTTTTGAAGAGTTGTATTATGAGATACTTTTAAAGGTTAAATTGTATTTTTACAGACATCTTCGTAAGCCTTTTAAAGAATATTTTAAGACGTTATCAGGGAGTCTTAAAATAAACAATTTAAATTATTTCTCTTAATTATTAATTTTTTTAAAATAATAATGAATAATGAAAATTTTTTTTTTTAAAAAATAATAATTTTTAAAATCGTGAAAAATACACATAAAAAATTGTAAGAAAAGTTGCTCAGCTTGCAATATTTATAGCAAAGGGAAATAGAAAAATAAAAATTTTTCAATGTCAGATGACTGCTAATTTTACATATGTAGTGAAAGGAGATTATTAAACATACACCCAAAGAAAAGATTGGTTGCAATTCAATCAAAACCGTTAACATTTATTCGTGAGGATTTCATTTTATTTTGAATAATTAAAAATCCATTAATAAAGCAAAAATGTTGTATTGGTAATTAAAAAAAGGGAAAAGGAACCAAAAATCAATCCTATTATTCAATTATTTGTATTTCCTATCATCTTTAAAAATAAAATTCGTTTAATATTTGTTTGCGGTGGAAGTAATCATTTATTTAGTGAATATATTAGAAATTTGGTACAATCTATCAAATTTATTAAAAAAATTGTCGATATTCAAAAGTGGTAACTACAAGTACGGTTATTCTGATCAAATATATCATTTAATTAGGGTTTCAGTAGAAGCAACCGAATTGTGGATTGTATTAGTAATAGACGTCACTTATGATTAGTATTGATAAACAAATTTTATACTAACATTTATTTTCCATACAAATTTTGTAAATTTTAAATTAGCCATAAAAATTCATAAGTGTTTGTGGTGCAGTAGGTTGAGAGGTAGCTTAGTACTCCAAACTTCCGAGTTCAAATCCCGTAAAAGGCAAACATTTAAAAAATATGTTTTTTTTAATTAAATTAAAACATTTAAATGTAAATGGCAAATATATCAAAAAAAATTAAATTAGTTGTGGTGCAGTACGATTTACGATGTAGTTGGGTTGAGTAGTCCGTATCTCCAGCACCGCGACCAAGAAGATCTAGTGCACCCTCTAGTATTTTCCTCAGTTGTTCTCCAGTGCAGCCTTGAGTACCAGTACAACATTCTTCACCTCCAGCTTTTTGTATTGTTCCTCCATGATATCAGGTTTGCCAAATGTGATAAATCATAGGTATGCAAAGGCAGGACATTTAGCCATTACATGCTCCATGGTCTCCTCATCTTCCCTACAATATCTGCATGTCGTATCTCGATCATGTCCTATTTTATTCAGGATGTAACTACATGGATAGTGTCCTGTGAGTGCTCCGCATAGGAGTCTTAGATTTGGTCTGTTCATCTGAAGGGCTTCTCTGCTCCTCTTTTCATTTCTTTGAATGTTTCAGTGGTTTCTGTTTGTTCCAATATTCAATGGATTTCAGATCCGATATCATATTTGTGATGTCCTTTTTCGTGAAACCAAATTGAGGACACGGGCCTATAAATGGCAGTTCCGCATCTAGTCTCGCTTGTTCATCAGCTTTTTCATTGCTTTCATGCCCACTGTGACCTGGTACCCAAATAAGTGTTACCTTATTATTGGTCGCTAGTCGGTTGAGGGCCCTATGGCACTCTAGCACTGATCTATGGTGATAGATGGGGGTTTTCAGGGCCTTTGTTACAGCCTGGCTGTCCGACATTAGGTTTATCTTTGTTCTCACAAGATTCCTTTCCAGAAGTTCGGTCGTTGCTGTATAGATAGCATATAATTTTGCAGTAAATATAGTTGAATCTTTGCCCAGAGGAATGTGAATTCTGCATCTAGGTCCGTATACACCGACTCCAACTCCGCTAGAAGTTTTGGATCCGTCAGTACACCACTTCTGTGCATCTTCCTTCAACCATGGGGGATCAAGTTCCCATTCTTCTCTTGTTGGGATTTGAACTTTGTACTCTCTTCCTGTGGTGCAGTAAGCAGGAGTGTGAACTATGAATCTGATTGCCCAGGTTCGATACCGGAAGAATTTAAAAATATTTTTTTTTTTTAAATAAAATTTTGTGGAACGTAATAATATTTCTTTGGAATATAAATATTAAATTGTACAAATGAATACTGGCTTTCACAACTAAAAATATAATTTAATATGAATACAGTTGTCGTAACCGGCAGAATTCTATTGGTAACAAATTCGGTTGTTTTCTGTGTGTAGCTGGAGTTCATATAGATTCATATTAACGCAATAAATCAGTGTGGATAATTTCTCATGAAGCTTTTTTCATTAAAGTTGCAAATTAAATAAGAGATATTTATAACTATTATTAAACAATGCAAAGAATGTTAATAAAGCTTAACTGACCAGGAACTGTATTCCCTTCAGCTAGTAACTTTTTTTGTCTATTGTTCATGATAACGAAAACTGTAATTATGCATTAATCTTTATATTCTTAAACCGAAAAAAGGAATATCACATAAAATTTATACTGTTTAATGATAAAATTCACTATGAAACCACACACACGGTACGGTGCAGAATTGTTTAATATAATCTGATTGAAATTTATGAAAACAACTCTGGTTTACGTGTCTTCTTGCATTTACACCATATCCTTTTATTTAGGTGTAACATCAGAAAGGGCCAAACTTATAGATTTTCATATATCAGAAAACGGCAACCTTTGGCCCCGTTCTAAATATTCAGCAGGCCAAATGCAAAAGTATTGCTTACAACAGCCGTTCAATTGAATTAATGAATTAAATCATATTTTTGGGTTGAAAAATTATCAGAAAAGACCAAACTTTAGCCCTCTGGAATTTAAGAACAAAAATTGTTGTGTTTTGTTTTTGTAGTTTTCTTTCAGCAGACAATATAACGAATTTTAAGCTTAACAAAAAGAAAAACTACCTTTGGCACCTGAATCTGATGGAAAAATGTACAGGGGTCATATTGACATCCTTCCATCTAAAATATAATTTGATTCAGCAATTGAAGTGAATTCATGTTGTAAACAAAAACTTTATATTTGGCCCCTGAGTTGGCCAAAGTTTTTTTGATATTTTTTTAATTTATTAGCTTGTCATTTTTCAAAATTTTACAATGTATATTATCACTTTATAAATTAATTAATTTATTTCATTATTAATTTATAAAATAATTAGTCATTTAATCTAAATCAAATTTATTAAAAAATAATTCAAGCTTTGGCTCCTCTGCATCTGCTTAATGGCTTTAAGTTTAACCCATCGTTAAAACATATTAAGTAAAGTTTCTAGTGGCAAATCATAAACTCAGTTCCAAAAAAAAAAAAACAATACTCAAGATCCTTGAAATAACTTTGAGCATTTCTCGTTACAGCTTCGTTTACATTACGCTGGAAATCTACTTAAAACTAGATTTCAAAATAAAAGTATACAAAACCATATGATCGAAGTTTACTTTGAACTAGAGTTCGAGCAGCTTATGATTTAAATCAATCCAAAAAAAAAATTGATATTTGAAAGTACTTTATTTTTTTCTGAGCCGGAATTTTAGAAAGAAAGGACTATACAGAAATTCGACTTGATGTAACTTTTTTTTACTCGTACTTCAAATTCGTACTTAGGAATAAAATTTCTATCTGTCCTGTGTAAAAGAATATTTGAATTCTATTTAATGTCAGATTGAAGCAAGTATTATAAGCCTTGAAATTTTTTTTTAATAACTGAGATCCATTTTTTAACTCGTTTAAAGAATTTGCAACCTTATTAAGAAACCTAATCATCAGAGAAGACAAAAAAATCAAAATTCAATGTATTTAAAGTACAAAGAAATTTGTAAAATAGCAAAAATAAAATATTTGAAAAAATACTTAAATAAAATTGGGCAAAGCTGCCTGAAAATTAATTAATAATAAATTTTTTATAAAAGGGTGGTTCAATTTTAATAATCGACCAAATGCGTCCACCATCGGGAGAATTGTGGGCAAATTTCAGTAAACCGGGTCTGTATCGGCCTGTGCATGCTCGCCCAGTTCGTTCTTCGGAAAACATTACTGTTGTTCGCGATAGTGTGTCATGAGGTCGACCAATCATTTACCGTGAATGGTGTTCACTATCGCGAGATGATAACGAACTTATTGTGGATGGGAATTAAGGATATGAACCTGGACGATATGTGGTTTCAACAGCACGGTGCCACTTGCCACACAGTTAACGAAACAATGGCTCTTTTGCGCGACAAATTCAATTGCCGTGTTATCTCACGTGGTGGCGATGTTAATTGGCCATCAAGATCATGTGATTTAACACCGTTGGACTTCTTTCTTTGGGGTTATTTGAAAGAAAAGGTGTACGTCGATAATCCGGCAACAATTCAAGAGCCAAAGGATGAGATAATTCGGCACATTCATGGCATAGAACCTCAATTATGCCTCAGCGTCATCGAAAATTTGGACCATCGGATGGAGGTGTGCCGCCGAGGTTGCGGCGGCCATTTGGCCGATATTTTGTTCCATACATATTTGAACCATACCATATTATCATAATAAAAAGAAATGACAATAATTTCCTAAATAATTTGTGTTTTATTTAAAATCAACAACGGCCCTTAAAATTTAACCAACTTTAGAAAAAAAAAAAACACTGAGTCAAAAAAGATTTTATAAAAATCTACTTTAAAGCTCATATCTGGAAAATATCTATAAATCTTCTCTATTAATCATACAAATTTAAATACTTTTTAACCAAAGTCAATAATATATGAACTGTATAAAAGATATTTGAACATAAATGTATGTTTATATTTGATCATGAATTTTTTGGTATTTCCAATTATGGGGTTCATTGATTAGTAATTGTTTTCAATTTATGTTTATGACAATATATATGTATCAAAAAGGCAAGTGTTTGTTTGGAAGATAAGCTGTCATTTCAATATACAAACAACAACAACAACAACAAAATTCTATAACAAAGAAGAGTAGTGCTATAATTTTTCTTTGTGATTATCCTTAAAATCAATGATGTAAAAACTCATAAATTACTGCAAGCAGCCTACATAGTTATGTAGTTATAAAAAGGAGAGTAAAAATTCTATAAATGACTAAAATGATGGAATGAATGAATGAATGAATGTTTGCAATTATTCATGTTTTGTAATTTTAATAATAATAATTTCAACATTTTTCATGCTTGTTCTTTGTTGGCCCATTTTGCTTGTCATTCTTGTTATTCCAACTCTTTGTATAGTAAATTCTGAAATTTATCATCAGCAGCAGTAAACTATATTACAATTCTATGCATTATTAAACGTTACATTAATGTAACTCAAATACCCTAGAGTTAGACAAAAAAAAAAAAAAAAAGAATGTAAAAGCATTACAGCTTTCAAATTTTGTATACGAGATATTTGAAAAATATAAAAACTTGAAATTTAATACTTTGAGAAATTAATAAACGTGTTATTAATAACAAATTTTGCAGATTTAGAATTATAAAAAATTTAATGAAATTAAAATTACTGAAATTTCTTAAAGTTTTTCTTTTCTTAAAGTTTTCCCGTAAAATTTTGTTAGTCGTGTTAAAGGAATTTCTTTTCTTTTTTTACAATTCCCCACAATTATGAATTTTAAGAAAAAAATCGAATGCTTGTCCTTACTCAATTTCCTTTTAGTGTTATGCACAACCATTTATACCAATGCAGCCATTTTAGTTGAAGACAGTTCCTAAGTTAGCTCATTAAACATAACCAGTACTTACTGGACATTAAAAACGGATGAGGCGAGAAAACCTACTAAAGCCTCAAAATACTACGTTCATTCTAATATGCATATTTTGCATAAAGAACTTTGAAAAAAAAAACCTAATGAAAGGGTTTGAAACTGTTTTTCAAACGTAAAGTAAATTGCTCACACTTTTAAAATTTTAGCAAAAGAAATGTATTATTTACCAGGGGTCTTCTGTACACGCAGAGAAAAAACATGGTTGCAACATGATCACTGCTACTATATTATGCTTGCTGCAATCGGGTATGGTTGTCACAACCATATTATTGGTTGTCTAACCATCAACATGGTTGCTACCATCATTATTATAATAAAAATTTCACTATTTTATGATTACCACCTACTACTTTATAACATAATTGGCTGTAACTATACTGTGATAACAAAAATTCTGGCTATGAAAAAAATATGATAATTATGCAACCATAAAATGCTGGCAACAATCAATGAATAATTATACATCAAATAAAACATGACTTTGACATTTACAGTCCGTATATTGTCTTGTTTTCATAAAAAAAATGTATTAAAAAAAACAATCATATATTGTTTACTAAAACTGGACAAATACCTTTCATGTGGCATTAAAACATTTCATCAATTGACATATTAAGATCCAGTTTATTTTTTTTTTTTTAAACTTTAGAAGATTTTTTTTAGCATTTTTTTTTCGAAAATTCCTTATACATATAATATTATTTACAATAATCAATTCATTATCAAAAAGATTCTATATGAAGTTTATATATGGATTATATTATGATAATCCAGAAATCATAATATAGTTATGGGGACAACATTTTGAGCATACTACCATTTATCATATTATAATAGAATACAACATCATAATATATTTATTTAGAATCATAATATGGTAATTTTTGGATCATAATATAACTGTAGGGTCAATATTATGCTAAAATTATGGATATTTCATTATCATAATATGATAACTATAATATAGTACGACTATGGTTGGCACAACCATAAACCCGAAAATATATGATGCTCTTCGAATATGATTCTCCCAACCAAGTTTTTTCTTTGCGTGTATGAAAGACGGAAAAATATTTTGGTAATATGCAACCATATTGAAATACTATTTGTTACAAATTTGTGTAACTATTCTTAAATTGAAAATAAACCAACAAAAGCAGGGTTTACCAAGTAAATAAACAGGTGATTTATACAAAAAGTTGATCGGCGTCAAACTGAATCGATTTCCAGATTATGGCGAACCTTCTATTACAAATCTGAGTTGCATCCAAATAAGCGTGTAAGCTTTTGAGGAATTCCCTTGTAAGTGCTGACTATAATACTGGAAAGTGGCATAACGATAGACTTATACCGAAAAAAGGGTTTTCTTGAAACTTTAACCCGCTGACATTCCTCAAAGATCTAGATTTTTCAAAAATTATATATTGAATATGTTCTCTTTATTATAATCTACTTAAATAACTAAATTTAAATGATTTTTTGTTAATTTTTATTTTGGGATTTTAAACAATCAATCAATAAATCAACCAATTCTTTTGTCATTTAAAAAAAAAAAAAAGATTTAGTCGAGACAATAATACTTCGCTGGTGACAACAGAATTTAATTTGTAGTAGTAAAACTTCGGTAATAACAATCGAAAGCTAAAATTTAATTGTCACAATATTAATTTTTTTGTTTGGGTGGGGGGGGGGTTTTAGATGTATGCAAATTTTTTGAAAATCTAAAATATAATTATTTTGAAAATTCAAGGTCTATAAATTGTTAAAAAATCCCCTGCTGATTTCTCTCTTAAAATCTGAAATAGTAAAAATCCTGTTGCTGTTTGCAATACTTTAAGTTAAATTCTTTAAAAATATATTTGGTGCTGTTACAAACAGCCTGATAATGTTAGTTTAACTTAGTTTTTTTTTTTTAACAGAGTTCCAAAAAATTATAACGTTCGTGTCTAAGGAATAACTGCAAAATTTTCTTTGTGCATATATTTTTTTAATTGTATATGGCGAATAAAAAGCCAACACGTTCGTTCTTCATTTTGTTTAAACTCAAACTCTAAACTGTAAGGTATCCTTTAGAACAAATGAGATTAAAAAAAAGAATTCAACAATTTTTAGAAAAATATAAAAAATTTCCTAAAAAGTTAAGAAATTTATGTTTAACAAATTGTAACTTTTAAAATAAAAAATATTATTTACAATTGCCAGATATATTTCTAAAGTTATTTTAGCATAAGGAAACATTCCTTAAAAGTTCAAAACAATATTTTAAAAAATACGTATACTTGCTACTCCTTTGCACTAGCACTTTTAACACCACCATCATCATTATCAGTTTATACTAGTCATTGTCTTTTTTTTTTGTAACATTATTAGCATTAGGGTAAGTACTTTAATAAAAGAAATTATAAACTACAGAAAAATATACAAATTTAGAAGTTTTATCGATTTTTTATATCTCCTCTTAATGCTTGGTACATTTATTCAAATTGAGGTTATAAATATAAAATAATACTTAGTATAATCACATTTAAAGTGTCTCGACAGCAGTAATTTATGTCTATTTAAAGTACATATTAACTGACCATAATTTATTGATTGAAATGCTTAATAAAAATATTTAAGAAAAAAAAAAAAAATCCTTAAGCCAAAGATTTTTTATAAAACACGAATACCAGCGAACAATTAACCTGCTGGGGAATCACTGCAGTTCTAAAGAGAGAAAACTTATTTTAGCTCTTTCTTTCGCGAATCCACACGCTGAAAAAAACTATGATTGGGGGAATCATTTTCGAAGAGCATCATATATTTTTGGGATTATGATTGAGATAACCATAGTAGTATTATAGTTGTTATTTTATTATCGTAATAAAATATCCTTAATTGAGCGCCCCGGTAGGCTAGTTGGTAGCGTGCTAGCTTATCAGTGCGGGGGTCGTGGGTTCCATTCCCACCAGAGGCTCTGGTATGTTTTCGCTACAACGAGCCGACAGTATTATGACTGCAAATGTCAAATTCATGTTTTATTTGATTTATAATTATTTATTGATTTTTGTCAGCATTTTATAGTTCCACATTTATCATATTTTTGTTCCTAGTCAGAATTTTTTGTTACCACCGCATGGTTACAGCCAATCATGTTATCAAATAAAAAGCGGCAATCATGAAATAATAACATATTTACTACATACAATAATGATGGTAGCGGCCATATTGATGGTTATAACCTATTTAGAAGCTAATAACTTGATTGTGACAACCATACCCGAATGCAGCAAGTATAATATAGTAGCAGTGATTATGTTGCAACGATGTTTTTTCTCTACGTGTGGAAGCATGAATAAGAAGGCAGAAGGAGAAAAGTCAGCACATTTAGATTGAATTAATAACATCAAATTTGGAAGCTATTCCTATAACCAGGAGTTAGGAACATCAAATTTTACATTCAGATTTCTTCAATAGCGTACACCCAGAAAAAATTATCAGTTGTGGCCACTGAATTTGTTGGCAATCGATTTCTGGCATCCAGATTCATAATTCACACTTTTACTTACTGTAAATTCTTTTAGTTTTCTTAGATCTTCTTGATTTGTATATTTATTTTTATTTTTAATTGAGCTCAAGTTCTGTTTTTATTTATAAAAATAATTATAAATATTTATTTATCTCAATATTTCGTCACCACATTGGGTGACTTCTTCAGGGGAAATTTGTTCGTATAATTAATAAATAAAAGTAATAAATTAAAAACTTACATATATATAACAATTTAAAAAAATAAAAAAAAAATGCGGGAAATTAAAAGTTGTTTTTTGTCAATATTAAAAAATAAAAATATCACAGAATACAAAAATAACAATAGTAGAAAAATTAAAATATTACATGAATAGATTTATTTGAAATACATTTTAATTAACATAATTATATATAACATAATATATTTGCCATTTAAATATTTGAATATTTTATTTTAATTAAAAAAAAATATATATTTTAAATGTTTGCTTTTTCCGGGATTTGAACTCGGAAATTCGGGGTACTGAGCTACCTCTCCACCCACTACGCCACAAACACTTATAAATTTTGAAGGTCAATTTTGAATTTAAGCAATTCGTTAGGAAAACACATATAGTATAAATATTGTTTATCAATGCCAATCATTAGTGACGTCTATTATCAATACAATCCACAATTCGGTTGCTTCTACTGAAACCCTAATTAAATGATATACTTGATCAGAATAACCGTACTTGTAGTTACCACTTATGAATATCGACAATTTTTTAATAAATTTGATAGATTGTATGTACCAAATTTCTAATATATTCACTAAATAAATGGTTGCTTCCACCGCACACAAACACTAAACCAATTACCAACACTCACAATATTATTTCGTTAGAAACAACTTAAAATGCATATTAAATTAATCGAAAATACAATCAAAAAGAGGACTACTGATTTTCCATTATATTCAACCCATTTGTTTATTTTCAATCATTGTTTAATAATCGACAAAAGTAAAAACAATAGAAAGTCGTTTAAAATAACCATCAAATTTTTACTGACAAAAAGTTAGAAAAAACTACTTTTGTGGTTTGTTTTTAAAATTGAAACACACGCAGATGTATACATTTTTATTGGCTTTGTGTGTATGTATATTTAAATAATTTCTTGTAATTTTTATTGAAATAATTTTGTATATATTCAAACTGTTTTGGTAAAAAAAAACAAAAAGGAATTATATGAATTTCTATTTTTTGAAGCAAAAAACGTAAAATTTAACTGAAAATATAAACTCCTACTGAATGTCTGTAGATTTGTACAGTTTGTTTTTGAATGATTGATTCAAATAGTTAAAAAATATATTTATATGAATTTCAATTGATTCTTCATTTAAAAACAAACTTTACGTATTACTTTTTAAATAAACTACAGTCGGTAACGGAAAATATATTGTGAGTGAATAATTGAATAATAGGATTGATTTTCAGTTTTTTTTTCCTTTTTTTAATTCCAATACAACATTTTTGCTTTATTAATGGATTTTAGGTTATTCCAAATAAAATTAAATCCTTACAAATTAATTTTAATGCATTTGATCGAATTACAGCCAATCATTTCTCTGGGTGAAGGTGCTAGATAAGGCAAGATTTTTAGAATTTTTATGATAAGGGACAAAACGACAAACACAAATCCTCCTTATCGTCAAGTCTATAAATTAATAATGGCGTACACTCGGAAAAAAAAGTTAGTAAAATAATTTGTAAACAGTTTTTAATTCCACTTTACTAATTTTGTACTGATTTTCAGTAAAAAAAAAATGTATTTAGCAAATCTCTTTGCTATTTACATTTTACAAATTACAGAATTTTCATATAATGTTTACAAATATTTGTTGCTAATTTCAGAAATCATTTTACAAATTTTTGGAAACCGATTTGCTAAAATTAGCAAAAAATTTTACTAATTTTAAAAAGGTGGATATTGAAGAAAATGCTATTTCTAATTAAAACTTACACCCACAAACTTTAATTGTCTTAAAATGTTAGATGGATTAAAAAAAAGGTATCGGAAGTGAAGATACCGACTCATTTCTAAAAATAGGACATCCACTTAAAATAGCAATAAAAAGTTTTTTTAGTTCTAAAAATCAGCCTTAAGATCAATTAAAATTTGACCATAACAGTAAAAAAATATTGACTAAAATATGATTATATGATTAATTCGTTTATGTTTTAACAATTTTTGTTTCTTTTATTATTCTTGTCTGTATCATATATCCTAATTTCATTAAGTTTCCAGCTTCATTATCATCATAATCCCTTTCCCCTGGATGAAATTAAGTGGTTAATTAGTTTTGGCATAAATATAAAATCATATTTGTTCTTTGCTGGGATATTCATGCGATCTATTTTGCATTTCTATTTTACATTTCTAAATAATTGGATTAAATTTAAAAAATATTTTGTTTTTAATTTTATTTTCTTATTTTATGCAAAATTAAGTTAAAGAAAAAAAGGTTAAAAGTAATTTAACTAAATTAAGGAGTTAACGAATAATAGTAGTACATGTAGCTACCCTTATAACTCTTTAATTTTATACCTACATTCATTTAAAAGCTTTCTTTAGCTATTCTTTAACCCAGAGAAAATATATTATGCCCAACAGTACTGGTAGAGGGTATTCTCATTTAGTATTAATTTTTTATGTTACATGTTCAAATTTTGATTGGCTACAAACATTTTCTTTTTTATCTGAGGGACATTATGCAAGTCTACAGTTCAAGCAAAAAAGGAAGGTCCTTTTTAAAAAAATATGCCTATATTTTAATTGAATTAGTTTTGAATTTCATATGCTGTGTGTGGGATATCTTCCTCCATTACGTTAATTATTCTTTTACTGCACATTTACAGACTGTTTACCTTAAAGGGTAAATTAGAAATTGTTTTGTTTTATTTTTTTGATTTTATTTCTGCTTTTATTTTGCACAAACAAAAGGTATGCAAATGTAATGATGATAAGCTTAACTATTTAGCAACTTTCTACTTAATAATAATAAATTTTTCCACTTGGTATTGTAAATTGCAAACAACATAAAAAAGAGACAACAAAGGGACAACACTCAGAGGTCGTTGCTATTATCGACACTAATAATATTTTTGAAATAAATGACAATTCAAGATATTTTGTTACACAAAAAAAAAACACAATAATAAATTCTATGAATACGGTGAACATAAAGCAAAAAGTAAATATTATTTGAATATTGAATTACTTAATTAGAGGATCAGGAGTAAAGCTATAATTTATGATTAATTGAAAAATATTAATTAAAGAAAGTAATAGTTTGTACAATTTTATATAAGTAACATTAGTTTACAATATACATGTGAATATACATGTGAACAGCAGTCTTATTATATTTTATTCTGGGTTTTGGCCAAATAGAATCAAAAATTGCGTCATATGGTCTATTTTTTATGGACTAATTAAATTAATTGGTTGGCAAGAAAATCGGTTGTCACAATGAATCTGTTTTTTCTATGTGTACATAAAAAATTAGCATTTATTTTTTATCTTTTAAACGTTTTCAATATGATCAATTTAATTTATTTTTTTTCAAAATTTAAAATTACCGTTAATAATCTGACTGACTGACTCACTCAATATCGCTTAGCCCAAACCGCTAGAGCTAGAAAGCTGAAATGTAGTTTATGTTTGTGTCGTAGACGTCTGCTAAGACGGGATTTTACGAAAGTTATACGA
Source organism: Eustalomyia histrio (assembly GCA_949748255.1). NCBI lineage: Eukaryota > Metazoa > Arthropoda > Insecta > Diptera > Anthomyiidae > Eustalomyia > Eustalomyia histrio. Next base: position 242,338,726 of record OX456523.1, read on the forward strand.
AGTGTGGCAAAAAGGGGGAAAAATCTCCCCCTTGACGGTCTACCCAAACCCCTTCCACAAGAAACATGAATTTAAAATATGCGTTCCTTGGGGTATGCGCTAAATCACTGCTAAGGTATATTATGGAATTGTTGCCAGAGACGTGGTAAAAAAATGGCGGTTCAAGAACGAAAAGTCCTCATCTTAACAGCCTGCCCAAACCGATGGAGCTAGGAAGTTGAAGTTGGCGTAGGCATTAGCTAAAATAAAAATTTTTGAAAACCCTATAGGATGGGCAAAAATAGGGAAAATTCTCCCCCTTGACGACCTGCCAAAACTGCTGGACCTGGAAAGATGAAATTTGGACATATTTGGTAATTGCACCGCCGGCGTAGACATACACTCAGACAGCAAAAAGGAGAAGTTAGCAGTTTGAACATTTCTCCTCCGTTGTAGACATCCGCTCAGACGGAATTTTTTGAAATTCTTACTGGTAGAGGCAAAAAGTGTAAAATTCTCCCCCTCGACGGCCTGCCAAACTCCTTTGGGCTAGACATTTGAAATTTGAAACACATATTCGCTACAGTTAGCCCATACTCTTAACTGAAAAAACTGAATTTTTGCACAACCATTTTGGGAATGGCAAGAAGGAGGAATCTCCCTCTCGACGGCCATGAACAAACCCCTTTGGCTACATCCAGAAAACAGTATCAGTTGCGATCACCGAATTTGTTGCCAATCGAATTCTGGCCCTTACGACAACTATCTTCATATTCAGTTGTCTTATTTAATATTTATATTTCACATAATTATTATTATGTTGCACAAAATTTTATTTTAGGAAAATTTTTTTTTAAGATTTTTCCGGTTTCGAACCCAGGCATCCAGATTCATAATTCACACTCTTACTTAATGCACTACAATTTAATTGTTTGTGATATATTTGCTATTTAAACATTTGAATATTTTATTTTAATTAAAAAAAATATTTTTTTAAATGTTTCCTTTACCGGAATTTTAACTCGAATATTAGAAGTACTAGGATAAGTCTCTACCCACTAGCCCACAAACGCTTATACATTTTTTATGACTTATTTTGAATTTGAATAATTTTTTTGGAAAATAAATATAGCAGACAATTCGTTTACAAATACCAATCGTTAGTGGTTTCTAAAGTGAATACAATCCACAATTCGGTTGGTTCAACTGAAACCATAATTTCATGATATATTTGATCAGGATAACCATAGTTGTAGTTACCACTTTCGAATATCGATAATTTTTTACATTTACTAAATAAATGGTTTCTTCAACTGTATAAAATTTCTAAACGAATTTCATTCGGACAGTAGATTGGAAATACCAATAATTGCATAATAGTATACTTTCTTGGTTCGATTTTCCTCTTTTTTGTTCCCAATGCCATATTTTTGGTTTAATAATGGATAATAGGTTATTCCAAATAAAATATAATCCTTACAAATAAATGTTAATGTTTTTAATCGAATTGCAGCCAATATTTTCTCTGGGTGTAGAAGCCTGAAATTTAATACATTTATTGCTTGGAGTGTGATCGAACTGCTGAATTCTGGAAATTCCTAGGAGATAGGAAAATGTCTCTCCCTTGACTTTCTGCCCAAATCCTATTGGAATAGCAACTTGAAATGTATGTACTTTGAAAAATTAAAATATGTATCTCCTTGTGTGTGTACTAATACTCTAATAAGGTACTTATTGAACCATTTTTATCTAAGGGACTCCTGAAATTTATCTGCACTTAAAATACTTTGTAAGTTAAAATAACAGAAAATGTTATTTAAAAGAAATGATATTTCATTTAAAAACCGGTCTACTTAATTTCCATTTAAATTAAATGCCTTTTGTTATTTTTTTTTAAATGTTGATTAATCAACTGACACATCCATAAGAAACAAATGATATAATCAGTAATAATAAATGTCAAAATTTTACCTACCGATTCCTTAAAAAATAAATGTTTTTTTTTTTCATTTATTTGAAATTGTTTACCTTTTTGTTTTTTTTGTTTTTTTTTTTTTTTTTGAAATTTGCTCGTACAATACAAAATGTATATATGCATAGCTATAGACACATTTTGTGTGAATGTGTTTGTGTATGTATGTGTGCTTATGAAGTTCTTGTAATTGTATTGAAAAATTTTGTATATATACAACCAATTTAAATAAAAAAACAAATTGAAATTTTTTGAATATTTTTTTGGAAACAGACAGCAAACAAAATTTAAATTTGTAATAACTATTACGGACACAAATAAACCACAAGTTTCCGTTTTGTGGGAAAATTTTTATTAAATTTCAAACAAATGAAAAAAATAAATGAAACTGAAAAAAATGTTAAATGATAGTAAATTATTTCGAATAAATGTATAAAAAAGTTGATATAAATATTTCTTATAAAAATAAATGTATATTTCTTTATTTTTAAATGGAATGGAAAACTTTTTTATTAAACTACAAACAGTTAACTACATAATATTCTGAGTGTGCATTTATAGCAAAACGTATGCAAATATGCCTCAACAAATCATTTTTTTGCAAACTTATTAATTTGCAAAGATAATTGGTTAATGTTGTTCTCCTGTTAATGACAGCAAGCATGTTTGAACATGAACTTCCGAGCCCTAGTTGTATATGCATAATAAAAATTATAAATTTATCCTATAATTTATATATTTATTTTACGTATAAGTGATATTTTATAATACTTTGTTATATTACGTATACGTAGTGTGGCCCTTTCATTAAACTAAATTGGAAGATCAAATATTTTACTCATTATCGAAATAACAAAAAAAAATTCCCATTTATATCCAAAAAATTTTTTTATACGATCACTTTTTCCATTCACTGTTAAATTTATTATTAAAAATTTTCATATAAGTATAAACAATACCACTTTAGTAAGTTATTAAGTAACAATTTTATTATGTTTTTGTTGTGCATGCGACACTGAAAACATAATTTTCCATATAATATGCTACACAAACATATTGTATATTTATTTTTGTCTTAACTGCATATAAAAGTTTCTACTTGAGTTTTTAAGTACCTGTACTTGTACAGCTTTTTGTAGAAATACGCACACCTGAATGAAATGTATAAAGTGAAATAAAACGTAATATAAACTATATTTGCAAACAATATAAAGTAAATTTCTTAAAAAATAAATTATTCATGCTACATTTTACAAATGTGAAACTTAATGTAACATTAACATTATATTCAATAGATAGATTTATTAAAATGAAAGTTCATTAGGGTGATATATATTTTAAGCTAGATGGAAATTTTAAAATTTTTTGAAAAATTTAATCGCGATAACGATGAAATATGAGAATAAAAATACTTCATAGTACCACAGTTAATAAAAAAGTTTATTTAGATATGTATCCGTAATATAAAATATTGCCTGTTTTACACTCAAAGAAAAGTAAGGAAAATCAGCAAAAAAAATATTGCTAAGTCAGTAAAAATTTACTCAGGAGGGTACTTGCAGAAAATTTTCAAATGTCAGCAAAATCATGTTGATGAAAACCAGTCAGCCTACTTTCATCAAAAAATTTCTAAATTCAGCAAACGTTGTTGGTCTTTTGTAAATAGAAAAAATTCTTACTAAAAGCATTTAAATTTTTTACTGAGTTTTAGTAGAACAAAAAAAATTTATATTTTAGTTAATTTATTTCCTAAAATGCTTCAATATAATTAATAAAACTTTGTAAAATATAAAAATAAACAGACTTTCGCATTGTCGACATGATTTAATTGAAAATTTGAATATATTTAAAAATAATTATACTTAAATATTATCGAAATTATCTCAATTAATTGCATGCTGCGTATTTATTTTATTGTCTCTTAATTCCTTAAAAATATTTTTTTATAAAAAAAACATTTAGATTTTATCTTTATTAAATTTAAATATTTGTTCAATGCACTACTGGTATTGTAAGGTTGCATCTGTTGTATCGTGTGTTACTTTACAATAGTGTAAAATAGTTGTTGGTAATTTACACTTAAAAATTTAATACAATTTTACAACTTCATTTGGTGTGTTTATTAAATGTTGCATTGTGCATATCACTCTCAAGTGAATGTCAGTTTTTTCACCTTTATTTGGCATTTTATTTTTTCTTCCTGTTTCTATAAATTTATAAATAATTTTATTTTTATTCTTTACTATTTGACATTTAACAACATAAAAATACAACTGACTGTTCATAACAGTCTATAGTGTATTTCAATACAACATACAAAATACATTACCGGCTATAAATTGTCCAATTGTATTTTTTATGTCTTGGAAGAGTTGTATTTTAAGTGATAGTTTTTGCCTGTACTATATTTAGACTAGTTTAGACATCTATCTCTTGTTTATCTGTATGTTTATAAGCACAATTTTGTTAGCAAAAAAATAAGTAAAAATTTGTTCAAAGTTAGTTTATTGCTGACAACATATAACTAAAGTTTTTGCAGAAAACAAAATTGCTCAAAACTACACTCAGAATATTATGTAGTTAACTGTTTGTAGTTTAATAAAAAAGTTTTCCGTTCCATTTAAAAATAAAGGAACATACATATATTTTTCAAAAAAATATTTATATTAACTTTTTTATTCATTTATTCGAAATAATTTACTATCATTTACCATTTTTTTCAGTTTCATTTATTTTTTTCATTTGTTTGAAATTTAATAAAAATTTACCCACAAAACGGAAACTTGTGGTTTATTTGTGTCCGTAACAGTTATTACAAATTTAAATTTTGTTTGCTGTCTGTTTCAAAAAAAAATATTCAAAAAATTTCAATTTGTTTTTTTATTTTAATTGTTTGTATACACGCAGAGAAAAAACATGGTTGTAATATGATCACTGCTACTATATTGTGCTTGCTGCAATCAGGTATAGTTGTTACAACCAAGTTATTGGTTTTCTAACCATCAACATGGTCGCTACCATCATTATTTAGTAAAGTTTTTACTATTTTATGATTGGCACCTTCTATTTTAAATCATGATTGGCTGTAACAATCCTGTGGTAACAAAAATTCTGACTGAACAAAATATGATAATTATGCAACGATAAAATGTTGGCAACAATCAATAAATAATGATACCATCAAAGAAAGAAAAGTTCTTAAAGTCTGTGATTTTTTTCCTAACAATTTTTCTTAAAAAGTCTTTAATATTAATTTTTGTATAGAAAAAACATTTAAAGGAAATATTCTTAAATTTAAAAAGCTTTTTCATAGTTTCTAAGAACTTTTCCCTTAAAATTAGCCAGGAATCATAATAAAGTTATGAGGGGTCATAATATGATAACATTTTGAGTATACTATGATTACATGCGATCATATTATGATAAATTCAATATAACATGTTTATTTAGGACCATAATATGCTAATTTTTGAATCATAATATAACTGTAGGGACCATATTATGGTTATTTTATTATCATCATATGATAACCATAATATAGTACGATTATGGTTGGCACAACCATAAACCCAAACATATATGATGCTGTTCGAATATGATTGACCCAACCATGTTATTTCTTTGCGTGTATATACAAAATTCTTCAATACAAATTACAAGAAATTCATAAACACACATACATACACAAACACATTAACACGAGTATATTAAAAAAAAAAAAACAAAAAATACAAAAACGGAAATAATTTCAAATAAATGAAAAAACATTTATTTTTTAAGGATTGGTAGGTAAAATTTTGACATTTATTTTAACTGATTATATTATTTGTTTCTTACGGATGTGTCAGTTGATTAATCAACATTTAAAAATAAATGACAAATGACATTTAATTTAAATGAAAATTAAGTAGACCGGTTTTTAAATGAAATATCATTTCTTTTAAATGATATTTTCTGTTATTTTAACTTACAAACTTTTTTAAGTGTAGTATTCTTGATTTTCAATCGCCTTTTACTAAGCTTTCTACTAACTTCTTATTTGAAATGTATTTAAATATTAATAGTTGAAATTTGTTTAGTGGTAAAATATTCACCTTCTAAGAACTATAGCGACAGCAATCACAATTAAATCATCTTCTGTAAATTTATAAACATTTTTATATACCAAATCAAATCAGCTTGGCCAAACAAATGTTGCTACGGATATTCTACTGAGGATTACTCGGAAAATTGTGGAATCAAATACCAAAATATCTTTAGCTCTTAATATATAAAATTTTCCTTAGGTATTATGATGTAGACTTTTTCAGAACCTCTTCGAGGGTTTCTACATTATTTGGAAATTTAAAAAATTTAATTGTTTTTTAAATATTCAAATAAAGCCTCTTGGAAAGGTACTTAAAAATAATATATCATAAGGCCTTAAGCCTTTACAAAACTTTCATTTAAAACATTTTTTTTTATTTTAAAATTATTTTATTGAAGCCACAACAGCAGCTATTTTTAAAATATAACAGACGTATAATTTTGAGTGTTAGAATATTTTTTTATGTTTGACTCACAATACAGAAAATCTTAAAGTATTTTAAGCTAAATTTTACAAAAAAAAAATGCCAACCTAAGAAAAATCTCTAAAAAGAACAAAATTTTGAAAGAAAATTTTTATGCCAAAGAAATATTTTCATAAATTTCAAATAAAATACAAGTGTGGTAATTACAAGTGTTATTGCATTTTGAAAAAGTAAAATTTATTGAACATTTAAAAATAGTTTTCATATTATATTTATATAGAAATTTATGATGAATTTAAAATTCTAAAAACTACCCATTGTTATTTAAAACATATAACTGACATTGAATGGCCTTTTTGGAAAATAGTTATATGTTAGGGTGTATCGATAATCGAGGATTTGATAGGCAATGTAGCAGTTGTAAATAAATATGGGGAATATTTTTGTATAGTTTTAGCAAAATCAAGAAAATATTTCAGTTGCAGATTTTCCAATTTCTCAACAAAATTTATAATTTTTTAGTATTGCAATTTTTTCTATGTAAAAATAAATTTATACTCCCTATAGAAATATTTAAAATTTTTTCCAATTAAAAAAATTTTTTTTTTTAGTAAGTGAAAAAAGTAAAAATACTTCCAAACCCAAAATATAATCTATTACAAATTTTGGAATATTAAAAGCATAGCTCTACGATGAAAATAATACCTGAATTCGCCATAAAATTTGAAAAGCTTTATTGAGAGGAATGACAAAAGTCCTTGAAAAATCACAAAATCGATCCATTCTATTACAAGCACACACACACACACACACACACAAAACTATTAGTAGAGTAAAGCGTATTAGTTTAATGGAACAAAATTACCTTATACATTTTTCATATGCAACCAATACCAGTTTTGTATAACTAAATATGACTATCACCAATGCTGGAAACTAGAAAATAGGTAAACTCAGCAGGTGTAGTTGATTAAGTGACATATGGTTAGAAAATCATACCTATATAAACCTAGTACACAGAGAAAAAAAATTATGGTTAAATCAAATATTTTATCATATTTTTTAATAAACATCTTAGTTTTATTACAAATATTTTTTTTTTTTCAATTAAGTATGAATCTTATGAAATGAATAAACACAGAAAAATGTTTATTTAAACTTTTTTGTATTTAAAATAATATGTTAACATTTTAAAAATAAATCAAAAATGTATGAAAATTAAAAACAACTTTAGTTTGATTTCAAATATGTTCGTATTTAATTTAATGTTGTTTCTATTTGATTTTAGAAAATATATATTTTTTCTGTATGTATTTATCTTCTATGTATTATGATTTTAATATATTTTTGTATGGATAGTTGTAAATATATAGAGCAGTTAGTATTAAGTGCAATAGAGAAATGGTTTCAACATGTCATTGTACAATTTCAAGTATATATAAAAAACATAAATTATAAAATATGTTTTCATAAGTAAAATAAACTTTTTTTGCATTTAATATAAGCTTGTGAAAGTATGCTTTGTTAATGCACACACACACACACATACACTCACACTACTGATCTGCATTCAAAAAAAATCTAGTTTTACATATACTTAATATGAGATTTTTCACTCAAACTACACCTTCTAATGGAAAAAATATATCGTTTTAATGTCAAACTTATAATATTTTTATTTTGTTTTATATCAAAAGAATAAAAATGGTAAAGGTTTTTCAATTTTTCCAAAAACTTAACCGAATTTAAAATAAATTGCTTTATTTATTACACTGAAAATTCACAACTAGTTCTGATATAATGGGTGATCCATTTCGAGGTTCCCTACTTTTTTAAAGAAAAAAAAAACACAGAAAATTCAAATTTAATGGGGAATGTTTATTATCATTTGAAATAACATTCTTTGGCATTTATTTTTTAAAGATTATGTCTATCAAATGTTGGCCGTTGCTACATCGCAGATGGGCCATCCGTTGAGTTCAATCTTCGATGACTCATTCGAGCATTTCGACTGGTAACTGGCGAATGACAGGCGTGATGCTTTCCTCCAAGGCCTGAATCGAAGCGGGTTTGCCCGCATAAACTTTAGACTTTACATATCCCCACAGGAAAAAGTCTAACGGTGTAATATCACACAATCTTGGTGGCCAATCGACCGGCCCAAAACGTAAAATTATGAGCTCCCCGAAGTGTTCTCTCAATAAATCTATTGATTTACGCGATGTGTGGGAAGTGGCGCCGTCTTGTTGAAACCAAATGTCGCCGAGATCACGAGCTTCAATTTCAGGCATCAAATAGTCGGTTATCATGGGACGATAGCGCTGACTCTCCACGGTCTTCGTGTACACTCTCAGCTACGGCCGCTATATTTTCTTCACAGCGTGCTTGACGTGGTCTATTCGGTCGAATATTATCCAATAATGAATGCTGGGTTTCAAAATGGGTGATGGTGTTGCAAATAGTACGTTCAGTAGGCCGATTATGTTGACCATAAGTTGAGCGAAGTGCACGAAACACATTCCTCACAGAACGTGAACTTTCGTAATAAAGTTGAACGATTTGTAAACGTTGTTCAGGCGTAAGTCTTTCCATTATGAAATGCCAAACAATACTAAACAAACATAACATGACAGCATGACACGACTCACACGTGATCTGTCAAAAAATGCTATTGAAAAAAGTATCTCGAAATGGATCACCCTATTTTTTCTAAAACTTTATCCAATTGGCCATAAAAATTCTATGGAAATAGTGATTTTTCTAGCATTTCAAAATCCAGGTAATAAGTATTCAAGCTCAAGGTCTATTTTATACAAAATTATTTATTTTTCATCCACCTTGAGCTTGAATACTTATTACCTGGAATTTGTATTAAAAAGGTCGAAGAAATTGAACTGAATAATTTAGCATTTCAAAATATTTCTAAATTATTATAAATAATATATTAAAAATTATGATCGAATTTGTCAATTTTTAAATACGACTACTCCACCCACTCTTTGAAAAAATTTAAAAAAAAATTAACCCTCATTTTGTACCACGTTGGTGAAAGATTTTATAAAAGCTATCTTATCAATAATAAGTCTATACTCTAAGAAATATATATTTTCTATTTTTGTATATATGTAAGTCCAAGAGGTTTGGCTAGATCGCGAAGGTTCTAGGTTGGTTCTTACACCAAAAAGCCCGTCTTCGTGAACGCCTTCCACCAAGACTCGGAACTAATGAATTGGTTGGACTAATTAATTGACGATTTTGTTAATATTGTATTCATATGGATTATTATGAAATTATTTTAATTGCCATTTTTTATATTAATGATAATGATTTTAAGATTTTAAACATAAAAATGAGGAAATCACTTAAATAGAAAAAATAGTCTTAAATCGCTAAGCATCACAAAAGTTAAGGCAAGCTATATTTCATTTTGTTCTCCTTGTATATGCTTTCAATTCCGATTGTTCCCCATTCCATGCTATGTCATTACACTTTTATATATTTTTTCATTTCCGGTCGTTCCTAGTTCCAATTCATTTATTTTCCCTTGTCTGTTAATTTCACTCGTTATCCGTTCCATTTGCTGTCCCTATTATGGTGTTTCTTTTCCACTCGTTCTTTAAATTACAGGTTATGGGCAACCAGATTTTGGTAGGTTGTTAAGGGGGGGGGGGGGGGAAGCGCTTTCCCCTTTCAATCCCTATTTGCCGTATTCCTGACGAGAATTCCAAAATTTATCTTATTAGTGAACAAGCCTATACTTAAATTTCTTACCCATTGGGTAGGCCGTTAGTTAGGAAATTTTTAAAACTTCATTTTTTACCACGTTCCTGGCGAAAATTTTAAACAGTAAATTATAGGCAATGTGGTTCATACCCCAGGGAACACATATTTTAATTTTCAGGTATCTAGATGGAGAGGTTTAGTCAGGCCGCTAAAGGGGAGACTTTTTCCCTTTGAAACCTCCTTTTCTACCATCATCCTGGCAAATGTGTCAAAAAGAATCTTATCAGTGAATTAGCCGATATTATAAGGAACGCAAACTTCAAATATCAAAGTGGTTTGGCAAGGCCATTAAGTGGGAAATTTTCCCTTTTTTTGCTACGTTCATAAGGAAAATTCCAAAAAGTACCTCATCATTGAATTAGCCCATATTCCATGTAAATCTGTTTAGGAAAGGTCATTAAGGGTCAGAATTTCCCCTTTTTCACCACGATCCTGATAAATATTCCAAAAAAAAAACACATTTTTTAAATTGGAGACTTGGCAGGCCGTCAAGAGAGATACTTTCTTCTTTCAGAACCTCCACGTGGTAATTTACAAAAAACTCATCTTATGAATGTCTATGACGAAGGAGAATCTTATATACTCAGGGGATTGGGTAGGGTGATGATCATGTCACTTTTATATACATAAATATGTAAAATGTTAGGGGCACCTAAACGTATACTTAATATACGTAATACGTACAGATACGTAATACGTACAGATGCACTAACTAATTGTGAAACAAATGTTTAAATTTTTACTTAATATTTCTATACTTAATATTTTCTGTAAAAATATCTAAACTTTTTTTTAGAAATATAAGAAAAAGTTTTGATTTTTTTTTTCCAAAATCCATTAAAACCTTAATATATAAAGTCCAAATTTTGTTAAAATAAAAAAGCAATAAATACTGTAAGTGTGATATTAATAATATATTTTTCAAATGGTCCAGTTGTTATGGAAAGTCTCATATGTTTGTAAACTTATATAGATTGTTAGAAATGTCACACTAAATCGACTTCGATTTTGAACCGGAAATGCATACAACTATTTTATAATGTCACATTTGCATTTAGAAAAGTAAATTCTCTTCTTATTTTACTGTACATATAAAAATTTACATTCAAAGACTTAGTATATAGCACTTATAGAAGAATTAAATTTATCCCTTTAGGGAATTAGTTGCTGTATTTTATTATAATTTCATAATAGCATTTGGTGAATTAAATATTTTTTTTAAATATATTTTTCAACTTCAAGAATGTTTTTCACTATTAATTAAATGTCAAATGTCAAATTTAATATTTTTGCTTGTTTTTAATAATTTCTTTTTTTTTCTCGATTTTTCTGTATAACTTCTATAAAGTAGATTGGGCCACTATTTAAATTTCATTGAAGTCTTAGTTACCCTCCTTCATAGTTCTAATTTTTTTTTGTTGTCATTTTTGGTTCAATACGTCCTTACTAAATTATTGTTGCCCAGAATTGTCAATTTCAGTTTCCTTATGGGTTAATACATTTATGCATTTCAATTTAATACAACTACTAACATTATTCTACTGTTCTATACAATTTACAAATGTGACAATGAAGGAAGAGTGTTATACAATGTTTTCGTTTGTGTTAATGTCAGTGTATGTGTGTTTGTATGTAAACAATTCTGTTCCCGCATGCTGCTAAATTTAGCTATGTATGTATGTATGTATGTATATATGAATGTAATCAATTGAATATTTTTGCAATGTTTATTTAACATCCACCTTAACATCTACTACTACCAAAGATAGTTCCACTACTACTCATCTGGTTTTCATTTCGAACTATCTTATGCTACTACATAAATATGTATGATGGCACTTATTAAAATAAACCATTTATATTTAAAGGTTTTGGAAAATCACCTAAAGTTACCTATATTTTTGAAGGAGGAAATAATCTTAAGTATACACTCACCAAAAAAAGTCTGTAATGGCAACTAAAAATTTTGCTCTTAGTACGGGAATTTTTCGCTAATTTAAGCCCAGTGGTATTTCTTGCTAATCTAAGCAAACACATGTCTGCTGACGTATAGTACAATAAAATTTGTACAAAAAATTTCGTGCAGCTACTAAATTTAACATTTCAAATTTATTTTTTTCATCGAGCATCAAAATTTTTTATTTTATATATTTTTTTAAAAAAAATATTTTAGACAAAACTAAAAAAAATCATCGGCTTAAAAATTTTAAAAACAAACAAATTTTTAATTTTGTGTTAATTTGATATTTTCTGTTTTGAAAAATATTTTAGTAAATTTTTTGTTTGCTTTTAAGGTAAAATTTTCATTATTTGAAGGGCTGATATATTCACTTGCGATCCTTTTTTTTTTCTTCTATGTAATATTTTAAGGCAATTAAAATTTGTAGGTTTAAGTTTTAGCTATAAATAACATATCCTTCAATATCCACTTTTTTTAAAATAGTATTTTTTTTTTTTTGCTAATTTTAGCAAATCGGTTATCAAAAATTTGTAAAATAATTTCTGAAATTAGCAACAAAAATTTGTAAATATTCTGTAAAAATTCTGTAATTTGTAAAATATAAATAATAAAAAGATTTGCTAAATAATATTTTTTTTACTTAAAATCAGTACAAAAATAGTAAAGTGGGATTGAAAACTGTTTACAAATTTTCTACTAATTTTTTTTTTCTAAGTGTAAGGTCTAGACAGAGATCACCAATCTATGTCTTACATGGAAGCAATACTTGCTATTGCCAGGTAATGTGTTAATTGGAAAAAGAAAACCAAAGTTATAAGTACTTACACTTGAGTTAAATAACACATGGGGTGTCATTGGAGGATAATGATTTTCCAAAGTTTACGGGTATAGACCAGTGGTCGGCAGAAAGAAAGAATATGAATGCATTGGTGTTTTACACGGTAAGAAATTATTTTATCTTTCTAGATAAATAAATTAATGAATAAATTAAAAAATGAATTAATCGAATATCCGTATTCATTGAATTAAAATAGTTCATGTTTTTGTTTTCGCTATTACAAAAAATAAAAATAATTCATAATAATGATAATAATAATTTTTTGATTGCATACAAGGCACTCTGCCTCATTTAATATATTTCAAGAAAATAAAAAAAATATTCCCACTCAACGTTGCACATTTTTAATTTAAGAAGTAAACGAAAAACAAAATAATTACCTACGATAAAAAAATACCTTAAATAAAAAAAAAAAAATACATTTTTAGAGTGTACTTTATTTCTTCAACAAAGCAGCATATATGTGCTCTGTTGAAAGTTAGCGTACTACGGAATGAAATAATTTTATTTTTTGTGCTCTTAGCTGTGAAATTTGTTAGCGTTCGTGCACTGTACGTGTAAATTGCCGATTGTGTTCGGCCCCTGAGTGCTATGAGTGCCGATCACTGGTATATACATAAATAAATCTTAACCAAAAACTTACTGAAATAAGTAGTTGCTGGTAATATTGAAATCACTGATTAGAGCTAAAATAAGTACATACTTGTAATAAGTAAACTAAGTAATGCAAAATAAGAACATGATCAAATAATGGATTCAATTAAATGTTTGTGAAAATCAGCTAACACTATCAGAGTACACAGGTTCGATTCCCATTATGATCACATTATATTTCATGACTTTTAAAATATTTGTAATACATTTTTTTAATAATTTTTTTAGACACATTACTTTTTCCATCCTTGTAACCATTCAAGTAACCACTTACTTAATCGCCTCCTTGGAGCTCATCACCTGTAAAGTTCATTGGTGAAGTAAGGTGTATACATTAAGTTGTAAAATAACCCAGCAAAAATTTTTAGAAGAGCTTATCTTTAAATCTATTTTTAAAACGGGTTCTTATAGCACCGGTTTAATGGATCAGATTCTAAATCTAATTCTCGGAATAGAATTTAGAACAAGGAAAGGTTTCACTATCCTAGAGCAAGCTTTAAAACCTTTTATGTTTTTTTTTGTAAAATATTAATTTTAGAAATTGTATTTTTCCAAGAGTTTTCCAGTGGCAGCTAACCTTTTTAACTAAAAAAAACTTTTAAATTCTTCCACCAATTTTTTTAAGACGGCGTTTTTTTTAAATCGTAAATAAATTCCCTTCAATTATTTTTTTGTCAATATCTAATTCCGCAACACCCGTGCAGGCTACGCTACACTAGTGAATAACTCTGATGAATCTATTTGCATTCATACCACTTTTTGATTTAGTTTCTGAGGAAGAAATGTTAGAGATAAAATAGCGAAAAATACGAATTTCTGGCACCTATTTTACCTCCTTAATAACAGAAACAACATATAAAAAATCAGTGAACCACAGATTCTTATTCTCTATCACATATTCACAAATCGGCCCAAAAGCGTAAGGAGAGGGTTCCCCTGGCAGATTTAAAATTAGCTCAAACTTCTAAAGACATGCATTTCATTTTTTTGCCTAATATAAGTTCTTTCTAAGCTGGACCATTGATTTTTTTTGTAGGTTTTATATAAAAATATAAAATCAAAATAAGTGCTACCTTACTAAATAATACTACCTACCTATGCAATACCCTGGTAATTCTTTGAATAACTAAAAGTCTAGAAAGTATATATACTTAAGCATTACAGTTCTAGGTAAAATTGTATACCACAAATAAAAACAATTGCAAAAAAAAAAACCCATAAAATACATTACAAACTGCATCGATAGTTTTGTTTTCACTAAACTCAACTCGAAGACGATGGTAAAGAGAAATAAAAACAAAAGAACCATTTTGAAATTGAAAATTTACAGGTTTACAATTGAATATCAAATAAGCTACAATATGTAGTACTTTCCATTTAATTCTCATCATCTTTACCTCGATGTTGTGTCAAATTTGTGTCAAATCGAAAAATTTTCCTTTTATCCTAAAATTTCTTTTCGTTTTCATACGACTGTTGTTCCTGCTGCTGTTGATGTTTTCGAAACAATAAAAAAAAAATGACAGTTAGAACAAATGTTAGTGCCTGCTTGCAATATGTTCCATTGACTAAATATTTGACTGTAGTTGAATGACAAAATGACTGACTGACTGTCGAAATGATTGACTTTTAAAAATAACTTGAAATGGGTTTCAAATTTTGTTAATAATTTTGTATAGAAGTTTTATAGGAATTGTTATTCAAATGTTTGCAAAATTTATTTTTGTTTTTATTTTGCAGCCGTATTAAAAGTTATTTATATTGTTAATAGTGATGAAATATTAAAAATTGGTTTTATGATTTTTTCAAAAATTAAATAGTGATTTATATTTTTTTCCTAATATTGAAAAGTTTGAAATTGTTTTATAAGGATTAATTAAAATTATTAATTGGACATTAGGGTGAATCGAAAAGAGATTTTGTAGGATTTTTGCTTAGGGAAGGGACAAGTTGTGGATAAATGTAAAAATATTTTTAAAGTTTTAGATACACCCCAAAGTTTTGAAGAAAGTAAAATCGAAACATTTTTCACGATAAACTAATTATACTCTCTGTTATTGAAGAAATACAAGCAGAGAAAAAACATGGTTGCAACATGTTCACTGCTACTTGCTGCATTTGGGCATGGCTGTCACAATCATGTTTTTGGTTTATAAAGAGGTTCTAACCATCGCTATTGATCGCTACCATCATTATTCGGGTTAATATTTTATTAATATTTTATTTTTGGCTGCAATCGTACTGTGGTAACAAAAATGCGGACAATGAAGATAATTTTGATAAATAAGGAACTATAAAATTCAGACAACAATCAATCAATAATTATCAAAAAAAAAAAAAAAATCATGAATTTGACATTTACAGTCGTAATACTGACTCGTTTTTCATTTCATTTACTCATGAAAAAATTATAATATATGATAATTTTCACCTGGGTTTTAATTTCGAAAATGCCTTATACATATAACATTATAATTTACACTGATCAATTTCATTGTCGAAAAAATCCATTGTCAAAAAGAACCTATATAAAGATTTAACACGTTGACTGCCGACTACGAGATAGCTCGTAGATTGCGTTCTTTGCTAGGACGCCGACTACGAGTTATATCGAAGTGTTTTTACTTGCCATATTCGTCCAGCTATGATTAAACTCCTAATATATCACTGCTAATATGGATAGATGGCTTCTGGGAAGAGAACAAAAAATCAATGCTGGCTTACATAAACAGAAAATTTATTAAAAATGAACAGAAAATAAAATTATAAAAAATTATTTAACAACACACTCAAGAATATGATTAAATGAAATTTAATTTTTAGACCGGAATTCTTAAAATTGCCGTGGCAGTCAACGTGTTAATATTTCTTAATTCTTTTCAATAAAAACAGTTATTTTTTTAAATATGTTTATTAATTTTTTGTAAAGTAATGATTTTCTTGTTAAAATTACAGAATATTTATAGAATAATTTTTGATAAGAAAAATTCTGTAAAACACAAGAGTTGTTTTGTAAGAAAAGATTTCTTATACTAGATTTTTAGAAACTTTTCTAATAGAAATATTTTTAAGATTCTATGGACTCTTCCTTAAAGTAAAATTCTCAAGAACAGCAAATTTTTTCGTAGACAAAAATTCATATATTCTTAAAAAAAAAACTTAGATTCTGAAAAATTCTTAGATTCAAAGCATTTTTCATCATGAAAAATACTTAGATTCTTAGAACTTTTTCTAGTAGAAATATTCTTAATTTCTAAGGACTTTTACTAAAAGAAAAATTCAGAGACTCTAAGGACTAACTAAAAAAAAAATCTTAAAAATGCCCGTAGAATCTCAGAATTTTTCTTTAAAAAAAATTCCATTTAAAATAACTGAAAATATCATTTAAAAGAAATGATATTTCATTTAAAAACCGGTCTACTTAATTTTCATTTAAATTAAATGCCATTTGTTATTTATTTTTAAATGTTGATTAATCAACTGGCACATCCGTAAGAAACAAATGATATAATCAGTTAAAATAAATGTCAAAGTTTTACCTACAAATCCTTAAAAATAAATGTTTATTTTCATTTATTTGAAATTATATCCGTTTTTGTATTTTTTATTTTTTTTTTAACAATACAAAATGTATGTCTGCATATCAAGCTATAAACACTTTTTGTGTGAATGTGTTTGTGTATGTATGTGTTTTTATGAATTTCTTGTAATTCGTATTGAAAAATTTTGAATATATACAGATTTTTCACTTAATCCTAGAGAAATAAAAACGCAATTATAATTTTTTTAAACTCCTAGTTAAGTTATTTTAATAATAATATTTTTAAAATGTCTGTAAGGAATAAAATTCCATAGATAAATAATAATAAATAAATAAGTAATTTAAATAAAAAAACAAATTGAAATTTTTTGAATATTTAAAAAAAAAAACAGACAGCAAACAAAATTTAAATTTGTAATAACTGTTACGGACACAAATAAACCATAAGTTTCAGTTTTGTGGGTAAATTTTGAATAAATTTCAAACAAATGAAAAAATAAATGAAACTGAAAAAAATCGGTAAATGAAAGTAAATTATTTCGAATAAATGTTTAAGAAAGTTAATATACATAGATATTTTTTTGAAAAATAAATGTATGTTCCTTTATTTTTAAATGGAACGGAAAACTTTTTTATTAAACTACAAACAGTAAACTACATAATATTTTGAGTGTATGAATTTTCAACAAAATTTAATTCAAAAACTCAAAAAATAAACTACATTATATTTGTATTGTACAACATTTGAGTTCTCCCTAGCAAATTAAAATTTGAACTCACTCAAAGTATATTCACAAATTTTGCCACCCCCTGTATTTAATGGCATATTAGAAAAACACATTTGTATTTTGAATGTAAAATAAACGCTGATTCAACTAAAATATCATTTTGTTATTTCTATTACAAACTATCTTTCCATACACATCTTAATATCTGTGTATTCATTCAACTATTTGCCTTTCTTTTCATTTTTGTTGGTTTTTTTTTTTCATTCATTCAAAATATATGTCGGTTTAAATTTCTTTCAACTACTCACTCTATCATGCGATGCGGTTGTCTGATTCTGTGTATGTTTCACAATGTTATTTGCATATTTATGAGATGTATTTTCAAAATGTATGATGGGAATGGGTAAAATGTCATAGTTGGGTAAAATAGTTACAGCATGAAGATATTGTAAAATTGTAAAATTGTAAAAATGAAATTGTTGTATCTAACATCTATTTATTACTCAACTTTACTCTACAAACATACATTTCCAAACTAAAAATACAAATTCATAGCAGTGGAATTTTCTATATGTGGGGATTTCCATATCAACTGTCTAGGTGAAACAAGTTTATACACCCAGAAAACAGTATCAGTTGTGATCACCGAATATGTTGCCAATCGAATCGGTTACAACAACTATCTGCATATAAAATTATATTTTTAGTTGTGAAAGCCAATATTCAGTTTTCTAATTTAATATTTTTAATCCACATAAATATTATTGCGTTTCACAAAATTTTATTTTAAGTAAAATTTTATTTTTGATTTTCCAGTACCGAACCTAGGCATCCAGATTCATAATTCACACTCTTACTTACTACACCACAACTTAATTTAATTTTCATTGATATATTTGTTATTAAAAAATTTAAATATTTTATTTTAATTAAAAAAAAAAAAAAATTTAAATGTTTACCTTTAGCGGGATTTTAAGTCGGAAATTAGAAGTATTATGCTAGCTCTCTACCCACTATCCCACAAACACTTATAAATTTTAATGACTAATTTTGAATATAAATAATTTTTTAGGAAAACAAATATAGAAGAAAATTTATTTGCAAATCAATACAATCCAAAATTCGGTTGGTTCAATTGAAACCCTAATTTAATGATATATTTGATCAGGTTAACCGTATTTGTAGTTACCACTTTCAAATATCGACAATTTTT
The DNA here is from genome assembly GCA_949748255.1 of Eustalomyia histrio. Classification (NCBI taxonomy): domain Eukaryota; kingdom Metazoa; phylum Arthropoda; class Insecta; order Diptera; family Anthomyiidae; genus Eustalomyia; species Eustalomyia histrio. The sequence continues at coordinate 242,357,905 of OX456523.1, forward strand.
TTTAATAAATTTGATAGATTGTACTAATTTTCTAGTACATTCACTAAATAAATGGTTGCTTCTACTGTACGCAATTTCTAAACGAATTCGATCCCTAAAGTTGATTAGAAATATCAATAATTTGATAATAGTATCCTTTTTTTGGTTTCTTTTCCCTTTTTTTAATTCCCAATGCCATATTTTTGATATAATTATGGATTATAGGTAATTCCAAATAAAATAAAGGGTGTCCCAAGAAGAACGCAATTTTTAAATTTTAAATAAAACACAGATATTTAAAAAAAAAATCGTGAAACTTTATTATATCGTAAAGTAGACAGAATGAGGTTATGTATGGAACAATATATCGTGCAGATGGCCGCCGCGGCTTTGCTGGCATGCACGCGATCTTTTAATGAAATTTTCAATGACCGTTTTGCATGAATGCTGCGGTATTTCATTAATGCAGCGTCCAATTTCCTCTTTTAAGGCTTGAGTCGTCGTCGGCTTATTCGCGTAAACCATCGACTTCAAAAAACCCCAATGAAAAAAATCTAATGGTGTTAAATCGCACGATCTAGGCGGCCAATTCTGATCTCCAAAACGCGAAATAACACGACCGGGAAATGACTGATGCAGCAATTGAATTGTTTCTCTGGCTGTATGACATGTGGCGCCGTCTTGTTGGAACCACATGCCCTCCACATTCATTTCTTCAATTCTAGGCAAGAAAAAACTGGTTATCATTTCACGATACCGAACACCATTGACTGTTTGCGCTTGACCTGCCTCATTTTCATAAAAAAAGGTGCAATGATTCCTCCAGCCCAAAAACCACACCACACAGTGACACGTTGAGGATGCATTTGCTTCTCGTGAATCACTCGAGGATTTTCTTCACCCCAAATGCGACAATTCTGCCTATTGACGAAGCCATCAAGATGAAAATGGCCCTCGTCACTGAAGATGATTTTATCGGCAAAATCAGCATTTTCATGTTGTCTCTCCAATACCCAATTAACGAACTCCCTTCGCTGTCCATGGTCAGCTGGCTTCAGTTCCTGAGTCAATTGAACTTTGTATGCATGAAGATGCAAATCTTTCGTCAAAATTCGCTGCAAAGTGGATTTGGAGACATTAATTTGCTGAGCTCGGTGTCGAATTGAGGTGGATGGAGTTTGAGCGACATCATCACGTACAGCTGCGACATTTTTGGTCGATCGACCTGGTCGATGGCGCGTTGTTGTCTTTACATCACTAAAAGACCCAGTTTCGGCAAATTTATCCATTAATCTCTTTACAGTTGACTCTTTTGGAGCATTATTGTGACCCCAAATTGATCGCAATTTGCGAACTGTAGCCGCAAAACTTTCACCATTTTGGTAAAACAATTTCACAATGAGAATGCGTTGTTCATTCGTGTAGCGCTCCATTTTTACTAACCTCGTACCTTCTACTAGCAAACAATAACAATTGTTCAAATGTCAAACAATGACACTTCGAATGTTGCCAGATTTAAAAATTGCGTTCTTCTTGGGACACCCTTTATAATCCTTACAAATAAATGTTAATGGTTTTGATCGAATTGCAAACAATCTTTTCTCTGGGTGTAGTATCAATGTTAAACTTAAAGTATTTATCGTCAAACTGAATATTGAATATTATCGACAAACTGAATATTGAATTATTGACCAATAAGTAATAATGTAACAGTTTAATACAATTAATAAAATGTTAGAAATAAGAGAGTTTTTTAAATACAATTTGATAAAAACTAAATTAAAATAAAAATCAAAATTATTTCAGAATATTTAGTGTAAATTTAGCAGTATTATTTTTAATAAAATTTTTCAAAAAAGTCCAATACATAATTGTTGTATCAATTAGAACTACAATACGTATGAGCAACATAATATAAATAAATATAAATCATACGTTCTGTTGTCCCTACATATTGAATATTTACGTTACACAATAGTAAATGTTTATTTTCTCCAAAACGAAGCCGACTAACAAGCTGAAACTTTCTGAATCGATAGACATATATCTGACTTTTTTTTGGAGAAAAATAATTTAAAAAATAAATCGAGAGAATTTTATATAGAGTTATCTTTTCCACTAAAAATTCGAAACTTGTTTGATATTAAAAAAACTGAAAAATATATTTTTCCCAGAAAACAACTCTATTGACCATCGCAAATTTCTAGCAATTTGCGAATTCCAGTAAATCATAATAAACTATATTTAAAATAAAATTAAATTTATTTTAATTTTCTTTTTTAATTAATTTAACCTTTTTGTAATGAATCTTCAATATTAAGTATTAGATTTCTAGTTTAAGGTGTTTTGCTAAGGGGAGACTTTCATCAAACAGTTTCTTTTCAGAGGAAGTCTAACTAGCTTTAATCGTTTGAGCTGGGTGATCCAAGAGAAAAGTTTTCTTATTGTGCATTGTTTTGCCACGTTTAGTGGGAATTCCAAAAAGATTTTCTTTAGCAAATTAGCTAATACTCTAGGGGACACGTATTTCAGATATTATATATTTTTTTTTTTTTTTTGACGTAATCTTATTTCATATCTGAGCTGGAGAGGATACCTACATTCCAAATTTCAAGTTCCTAACTTTGGGAGTCTGAATAAGTGGGTCCATTTTACCACATTTAATTCCATTTGAACACGTTTGCATTGAAAATTTCAAAAATCTCTTGAGTAGATTCTTTTAGATTTCATTGATATTCTTGATTTGCATATTTATTTTTATTTGGGCTTAATAAATATTAAATAAATATTTATAACTATTTTTTATAAATAAAAAGAGATCTTAAGCTCAATTAAAAATAAATATGCAATCTCTTGGGTAGCTTCTTAACCTATACTTCTAGAATGCATTTTTACATTCGGATTTCTAGTGGTTTAGAAGGGAAGTTAAATAAAAATGTTTCCGCTTTTGAAAAATTAATTCCCATTTTTTTACTACGTTCCTGGCGAAAATATCAAAATTGACACATAAGATTTTCGAAAAATGTACAAATAAAGCAACATCTTTAAAAGAGAAAAGTATGTTTAAATCTACAAATATCACCAAAGCCTACACTCAGAATATTATGTAGTTAACTGTTTGTAGTTTAATAAAAAAGTTTTCCGTTCCATTTAAAAATAAAGAAAGATACATTTATTTTTCAAAGAAATATCTATATTAACTTTTTTATACATTTATTCGAAATAATTTACTATCATTTACCGATTTTTTCAGTTTCATTTATTTTTTTCATTTGTTTGAAATTTAATAAAAATTTACCCACAAAACGGAATCTTGTGGTTTATTTGTGTCCGTAATAGTTATTACAAATTTAAATTTTGTTTGCTGTCTGTTTCAAAAAAAAAAAAAAAAATATTCAAAATATTTTAATTTTTTTTTTTATTTAAATTGGTTGCATATATACAAAATTTTTCAGTACAAATTACAAGAACTTCATAAACACACATGCATACATAAATATATTCACCCAAAAAGTGTCTATAGCTACATATGCATACATACATTTTGTATTGTACGAGTTTATAAAAAAAAACAAAAAATACAAAAATGGAAACAATTTCAAATAAATGAAAAAAAAAACATTTATTGTTTAAGGATTGGTAGGTAAAATTTTGACATTTATTTTAACTGATTATATCATTTGTTTCTTACGGATGTGTCAGTTGATTAATCAACATTTAAAAATAAATAACAAATGGCATTTAATTTAAATGAAAATTAAGTAGACCGGTTTTTAAATGAAATGTCATTTATTTTAAATGATATTTTCAGTTATTTTAACTTACATACTTTTTTAAGTGTAGTTTCACAACATTCCATTTCATTCCCTTAGTTTAATGTTTCAATTCAACTTGTTGCCTTTCCGTTTCATTATATTTCATTCCCCTTATTCAAAGTTTTAATTCCACTCATTCCCCGATCCATTTAATTTCACTTGTCCAGTACTTCAATTTCAATCGTTCTCCCTATTTCCTATTTCATTTCCTAATGTCGGTGTTTTAATTCCCCACGTTCTTTAAATTTCATGTTTCTAACCAAGTCGCTTTAGCAGACCAAAAAGAGGTATATTTCCCACTTTTTGAGTCGAAAATCCCAAAAAGTTTCATATGATTGAATTTGCCCATACTCCATGAAATAATTATTTCAAATGTCAGGATTCGGCAAGCCTGTAAAGGGGAGATTTGTCCTTTTTTGAACCCCATTTTTCACTTTTAAACCCACTTTTACCACGTTCCTGGCAAAGATTCCAATAAGTACCTTTATGGTGTAGTAGGTGATTTTAAATTTCTAATGTTCAGCCAAAGTGGCAATACTCCTTCTTTACCATGGAAATTACAAAAATTATTTTATTACTAAATGAACTCATATTCCAGGAAACAAATATTTTAAATTTCAGATCTTTAGCCAAACCGATGTGGGCAGGGGGAGATTTTTTCACTTCCCAAATTTCAAAAAATCCCGTCTAAGCGGACGTCTACGCCTGAAGGAAGAACCTCTGTGCCAAATCGCCAAGCTCCCGTGAATGAGTGCTTTAGTGAGTGTGACAGTATCGTTATTTTTTTATACAAATATAGAGAAATTAAAAATTTATTCCATTATTTATTTCCATAAACTTTTTTCTATACTCTTCTCTGCAGCAGGGCACTTGGTATGTAAAGACACATATGTATCATGAAGTAACTATGTACCGCTATAGCACCTTATTTATGGTATTGGTTTTGGTGGCTATAGAATTTGTTATTATAGACTACTACAAAATGTTGTTCTATTCGCTTTGCACACTCTTTGTTATTTTCATTTGTATTGGTTATTTCTATTTACTTTCATCTGGTTTGTTTTGAGAAATAAACAGAAACGGAAAAACGGACGGACGGATGGATGGACAGACAGACAGACATACAGATAGATGAACAAAATAACAATGAGAATCATAACAACTGGTGTAAAGGCATGGTTTTTGGTTCAAATTTCAGGTATTGTCTTCTATTTGGTATTTCTATTTTTGTTTCTTCTGTTGCTGCTGTTTACTTGTACTTCATTTGACTTTAGTTCTATTTTATTGAATTCACTATTAGTCATTTGAAATCCTTTGGTTTATTTAAAGTTTTTTTTTTTTTGTTGCTTTGTGTTCCTTTTAAATTGAAACAAGACAATATTTTTCATTTTCCAATAACTTATTATTTTGTTTGTGTGTACGACATATCTCTATTACAAATGTACTCAAAATTTTAATAATTATTTTGGACTTTACACATGTTTCTATTACGTAATTGTTTATTCGTTTGTTGTTAGCTAGAATGCTAAAATTAGTTTAAATTTATTGTAAAGAGTTGGGCATTTTAGTTTACAGCTCATTTAGCTTATATGAATGTTTAAACTTGTTCGTTATTCTAGTTCACTTATTTATTTGCCAATTTCTTTCAATTGCTCTTGAGAATAGATTGTTCAACCTTTTGCTGGGGAATTCTATATAAAATGAACAAAAATCACTAAATATCCTTTAAAATGGAACTAGTTCGTAAACGAAATGAATTTTAATGTTTACAATTATTTCTTGTTCAAATATTGTTCTCTTTACTTTGTACTACGAGTACAATTTGTTTTTGGGTTATTGGTATGGCGGTCAAAAATATTTTATTTTTGTGTTACTGTCAATTAAGTAACCTACATATGTATTGCCAACATGCTGTGTTTTGAGAAAGATTTTTTTCCACCAATTTATATTTACTTTTATCATCATGTTCTTTTTTTTAAACCAATTTTTAAAGAATCCTGTACAGAATGGTTGTTATATTAAGTTTGTTACCAAATAGTGGTCACTATTATAAAAACGTCCTTGCTGGATGAAGGACTACCTTTAAATTAAAAAAAAAAACACACACAATACAAACTCATGAATTTGCTTACGGAAAAGTAATGTGCGTGAAGAGTATAGCTATATAGAATAAATTAGTATTTGTGAAATGCATGTCGGTAAGGCAGTGCCAATATTAGTTCAATACAAAGTAAAGCTAGTTTCATACAGGCTTTACTATTACTTTGACTTCATTTGAGCTAAATTATCACATAAGTAATGATATTCTGTTTGGCTTCAAATCTTGTAGATGTTTTTATTTAACTGAATTGGATATTGACAATCATTTTAGGTCCCTGCTTTAGTAGCCTGTGTATTTTTTAATTCGCTTGAGTAAGTTGTTGTATTCTTTATCAATGTTCACTTTAAATTCGCAAAGCGAATAAGTTGATGTAGATTCTTTAAGAAAAATGAATTTTGAAAGAATTTAAAAATAATAATAATTTTTTTTCATTAGTTTTTTATACTTTGAGTTTATTTTTTTCTATTACGGTATCATTAATTTCAACTTATTTTCTGGCTTCTGTTGTTACTCTGATATATTCTACAGGTTCTATAGGTAGATACTATATCGATTGATTTTTTAGTTTGAGTTCTATTTAGCATATGCGTTGAATTTCACAAAACATTTTTTTTTAATACTCCCAGCAAAAATAAATGGAAGTGATTCTTAAAGAATAAATTTTTCATTGATTCCTAAGTATCATTTAGTTCTGATTTTCCCATTCTAAAGCAGTTCTTTTTCACAACTTCCAAAAATGTGATTTTTAATGAAATTTATATCTTTTCAAATCTACGACGGGTAACTTATTTTAAAAGTAATGAAAGTTAAACTCTAAAAATATATATTTTATTATAAATTTGATATTCACAACGATGGTTAAGTACTAAACTTTTTATTTTGAAACAAGTTATCAGGTTTAAGTGATTTGTATCAATTTTTAACTTTGGCTTTCGAATAAAATAATTTAAAAAATAAGGCTCGATTACAGAATGTGAATTAATGAAAGCTTTGTAAACTGCCGAAATGGACTTTGCACCTTTATTTGTCTATAAATATATTCAGTTAAACCGCGATGGTCATAAGATTCCAACTAGTATGTATCAATTAGTTTTACTTAAGAAAAAGATGGAAAAATTGTTTAGTATGATTAACTTAATATGTCTGTTTGTTGTCTGTTACGAATTGTTAACTTATGACCATTGATATAGAAAATTTTATATTGATCCTACGAAACTGTTTCTATATGCGTTATAATTTAAATAAAAAATTCAAAATTTATTTGGGAACATCAAGAGATCTATTTTTTTATTCATGGTTTATGAAGGGTTTTAGATTCAATTAAAAAGGATCATAAAAGAAAACTTCCATCCTATGATACCCAAATCTAAAAATGATTGGTTCCGATCCAAATTTTTTTGCTTCTTTTCTCTTCTTTTGCTTCTTTTTTTTTTGTGGGCTCTTAAATAATATTTATTTATATTTTATTATTGGCACATCTAAATTCATTGATATGAGAATCCGGAGTAATAATAAATTTTTAATAAAGCGTTAACCTTAATGTGGTTGATAGAGGGTATTGCATTTAAAAATAAATCTTATGGTTGATATAGAAATAGTAAATATTAAAAAGTACTAAAAAAAAAGTTTTTCATCAAAATAGGATTTTAACGAAATTGGTTCATAGAGGCTTCTGTATGTGAATTTAATTACCATAGAAATGTTAGGAACACTTGTATAAACAGTAGAAATAATACATGTTTAATAAGTCGACAGAAGGTATTGCATTCAAAAATAAATGTTATTTTTAGTAGAGAAGTTGCAAATAATAAAATGTACTAAAATTGTTTTTTTTTTTTTTTCACTTTGAAATGTTAAGAACAGTTGTATAAACAGTAGTAATAAACATTTTTAATAAGTCTACGGAGGGTATGGTTAGTGGATAAATTGCACATATAAAAATGTACTAAACTTGTTGTTTTGCTTTGAATTTTTTTTTTTTTTAACAAATGTAGTTTTCATCAGTAAAAACAATTGTATAAACAATAGTAATATTTCTTAATATTTTTAATAAGCCGATAACGTTAATGCGGTTGATAGAGGGTATTGCATTTAAAAATAATTCTTATGGTTGATAGAGGAATAGAAGTTATTAAAAAAGTACAAAAAATTATTAAAAAATTATTTTAAAAAATCTGTCACCAGTGAAAAGTTTTTTTTTAAACTAATTTTTAAATGTAAGGTCTTGATATAAAAATTCAATTACCATAGAAATTTTAAGAACAGTTGTGTAAGTAGTGTAATAATACATTTTTAAAAAATTGGTTAACGTTAATGTGGTTGATGGAGGATATTGCATTCAAAAATATATTTTATGGTTGATTGAAAAATAGCAAATATTAAAAAGTATAATTAAAAATTTATCGAGATGCAACCATCATTAGTGAACATGTTTTCATCAAAAAAAGTTTTTAAAGAAATTGATGAAAAATTTCAATATCAATATTACTTGTATCGTATGCCGACTATTGCCATTTATTTAAAATACATATAAAAGAAAAAAAAATTCTTTGGAAAAAGTTACATAAAAGCAATACGATAACGAATATAGAAATTAAATTAAAAAGCCTTTCATTAAAGTAAATTTGGACAGCTAGCAACAACAATCTTCTATACAAATGTGTTATTCGAATAAAAAATAATAATAATAATACTAACTGCAAATGATCTGTAGCACATGTACAATTCGTTCTTTTATTATTTAACAATTTAACATGTATTAGGTTTAAATTCCTTTCCATATTTTGTTTTTGTTTCAACCAAGTTTCGACAATCAATTGTCCGAAAATGTTTTGAAAACGTTTTGAAACCACTTGACACATATTGATGAACAAATTTCCAAATAAAAAGCGAACAAAAAAAAAAAAAAAAAAAAAAGAGTAAAAACGTATAAAACGTGACTTTTTGCTATATTGATGAAAAATCAAACTATAATGTGAGTAAAATGATATTGTTGTTTGTGGTCGTGCATGTTTTAAACATATGTCAAATAGTAGCTGATTGACGCCCAGTTTTTTTTCAATAAATGAACATAAACATATACACAATTACACAGTAATACCTATACAATCCAAAGTTTGTGTGTATAAATTATTTAACCATAAAGTGCGTATGTGAGGTGGGAATACATGAAAGTATTTGTATATATTTGTTTGTTTGTTTGTATGCATGCAAGGGTGTTATTAAGGTACACATTTGTGTTTTACATCCTTTTATTTTGAAAATCCCGCGTATCATCGTTAAATAAACATTTACATTTTTATTGCTATAACAGTTGTTACTATTGGGATTTGCCAGCATCTTTTTGAAAATTTGTTTTCCCAATATCAATTTTTTCCTACCTAAATATTTGTATGTATAGTTTTTAGCTGCATATTTTTTTTTTCTTCTCTACTTGAACAACATCTAAACTAAAGCAATTTGGGTTTATTTACACGTTCAAATGTGGTAAATACTTAGGGGAATTCATTTATTTCTTTAACTTGAAATTCTCAGAACTCTATTGAAGGGATTTTTTTTTTCTAACATTTTCATTTTGTGTTAGGTTTTATAAACACTTACATATGCTGCCACTTGTACACGCTTATTTGCAATTTTTTCTGTTTTTTTTTTTTTTGTTTTAGTAATTCAAAAATCCAATAATTCCTAAAATATATATTTATGGAATTAAAATATTCTTAAAAGACCTACAAAAACAGAAAAAAAGTGTATCTACTTGAGGGAATACGGTTGACGGACTTTAGCTTTAATCCAATACAGCGAACACCAGAAATGTTTTCCTCAAAACAGTTTTGCAATAACAACCTTGGCCGCGAATTTTTGCAAATATCTGTTTCGAATTTAAAAAAATTTCAATTTTCGACTTGCGAACAAATCCTTAAAAATAAAATTATTTGAAAAATAAAATTTTTCTTTCACAAAATATTTTAGAATCTTAATTTTTAGTTTTAAATGGAATTTTAATATCCTTAGTTATTATAATAAAATTATAAACAATCGTTAATATATATTAGCCATCCACCAAGGCTGCTCTACTCGCTGTATTGTGTGTGTGTGGTTGTGTGTATATACTTTTTCGTACAAACAAATTAGAGCATATTTTCTGGCTGAAATGTTAAATGAAAATTAAGGCATACTTTTTGACATAACAAAAGACAAAGATTTTGTTCTATTATTTATACAAAATAAAATTAAAAAACTTTTTCAAAGCTCTGCAAAAAGCAAAAAACAAAAACAAAATACAAAAACTTTTGAAAACCAAAATCACACAAAAATTAGAGTTCATTTTAAGGCTGTTAAATTTTATGAAATCGAAAGCACACTTTTTGGCTTATAAAGCTAATAAGTGAAAACAAAGTAAACACAATCGCTATATCTACGATATGCATAACCAACTACTATTGTTAAGGATTAGTAAAAGTTGTGCTAAAACAAATGAGAAAATAATTTGAATGAAATTCAAAATTGTTTTATTTATAAAGTTCAAAGATTGTTTTAGCACAATACCCCCTGAATATAAAGATAAGTCAAAAACTTAAATTATTATTTTCATTAAAGTTCCTTTTGTATTAATTTATTTATAAAATATACTTACGGGAACTTACAATTTAATGCTGCCTTAACAAAACAAGTCAGGTGTTTTTAAGGATACCTAAAAAATATTATTTTTCTTTTTTGGAAACATTTAAACAAAATTGCAAAATTTTTTATTAAAAAACCCCAAATAACCTCCCAAAAACACTTATAACACATTTCGTTAGCGCAGCGTCAAAATATTTATTATTTAGTATATTAAGGGCGGGCAACTTAACAAATTTATTTATATTCATACTATATTGTCGACCATAACCAAAAGTTAAGCACTTACCTGTGATTATTGTGAGACAAGTTAGCAGCTCCAAGTATTATTTTAAATTTCCTTTCATATAACATACATATAAAACATACTTTTAAAAACAAAATTCTTTTAATCATTATAATAAACATACTCCTAAATCAAAAATATTTTTTGTTACAGTCTTGAAGGCACCATTTAATTAGGTGCTTTCATGTACATATATTCCCTTAGTGAAAATACAGTAATTTCAGCTGAAGGTAAACGGGGGTAGAAATATCTTTATTTCAAATTATAAATACACTAGTGGTATTATGGAATATTTTATAAACATAAAAGTTTTGCCAAAAAATTAGGAAATAATGAGAAAAAAAAAATAACAAAACACCCACTGAAAAACTTTCTTATTACAGTTATCGTTACTCTTAACAGCCTTACTTAGCTGGTAGAGTTGTGTTGTTGTTGTGTTTGTTTTTCTTTCAGAAATAATGTATAAAAAGGAATTCATAATGTGCATAAGATTTATCATTCTCTTTTATACCATATAAAGGAAGTATACGTTGGTTGGAAATATTAGGGTTGTCATTTTTTTTTTTTTTCATTAATACAAATTTTAATTATGCTGAATGAAAAAATGCTGGTTCACCACTTTCCATTTTAACTCTCATTAATTAATTTTTCTTAAAGTTTTTTTTTTTATTTTAATTGTACTTCTTTCTCGAGCTATATTAACTGAGTAAAGGCCGTTTAAAAAGTCTACTTTTGCCATAATTTTGTTTCTAAAAGCTGTTGACAAATTTGCCTTAAACCGTAAAGGACCGTTGAAATACCGATTCAAATTAAAAACCGTACCGAAAGAATTTTTAAAAACCCTTACCATCATCGAAATAAAAAAAATATAAATTCTGGTACGAAAATCTAAGCCTATATAAGTTTCAATTTCTATCCTTATTTAAAAATTGTAACCGCTAAATTACCAATTCAAATTGAAAACCGATACAGTTACTGTAACTGAAATACCGAACAAAATTTTATTGGTTTGAAAATCATAACCGATATTCGTTTCGATTTCCTCTTGTAACCCAATTTTTTACTGCATGAATTAGCATACACACCAAGGAACACAGATTTCAAATTTTATTTATACAGCCAAAAAGATTTTTGCTAGCCGTTACAGGGAATGAAAATTCCAAAAAGAGTCTTATCCAAAAAGCACCAAACTCCAAAAAGTATCTTAACGGTTAATAAGCCCATGTGCCAGGAAATATATATTTGAAAATTTTTATTCTTAGACCAAGGGGTTTGATAGAAAGTTACCCTTCCCGAAAAAATTTACTCCATCTGTAAATATTTATTAAAGATCCACTCGTTCCGCATGCCATTCCATTTCATTTCCCTTGTATACGGTTTCAAATCTAGTCGTTCCCCGTTCCATTACATTTCAGTCCCCTTTTCTAGTGTTTTAATTGCTCTGCTTAATGGTTCCAATTTTAAATAACAGATTTCTTGTTAAATCGGTTTAGAAATGCAATTAGAGAGGGGTCTTTTCTCTTATTGAATCCTCGTTTTTACCACGTTCTTAAAGGGAACTTCTAAAAGTACTTTATCGGTGAATTAGCTAATACACCAAGGAGCATATATTTTTAATAACAAGTTTCTGGTCAAAACAGTTTAATCATTACCTTAGGGGGGGGGGGAGACTTCCCCTTTTAAACCCTCTTTATTTTAGCGCGTTCTTCAAAGAAACAATATTTCCAATTCCTAATTTCTAGCCAAAGCTGCCGTCAAGGGGCAGATTTCCCCTCTTGAGCCCTCATATTTCTAGCGATAATACCTAAAATTGCCTTTTCACCAAAAATTGTCCCTAATCCAGGGATCACATATTTTAAATTTAAAATTTCTAGCGAAAATTTCAAAATCTACCTTATGTTTCTACCCATAGGGCTGTGGGCAAGCCATCAAGCGAGATACTTTTTAAGCGAGAAAATTTTAAAACTGCGATTCCAATAGTGACATGTGTCTTCTAATATCACGGGGTTTATTTCATAATTTTACCTGTTAAATTTCGCTATATCTGCAAAATAACGTTATAAATCAGTGTTTCGGTAGTTTAACGTTATTATAACGGTAGTTAAAGCTATTTAAAACTTGAACCGATAAAATGTCGCAATAAACCCAGTTATACCTAAAGACATTTGCCTTTAATGAAATCAATATTCTCAAATTTTAATATCGGTCTTAAAGTAGCTGCACGCAAAGAAAAAACATAGTTGGGAGAATCATATTCGAAGAGCATCATATATTTTTGGGTTTATGATTGTGCCAACAATAGTCGTACTATATTATGGTTATCATATTATGATAATAAAATATCCACAATTTTACCATAATATGGTCCCTACAGTTATATTATGATTCAAATATTACAATATTATGATTCTGTATAAACATATTATGATGTTGAATTTATCATAATATGATTACATGTACATTATGGTCCCCATAACTATATTATGATTTCTGGATTATCATAATATGATCCATATAAAATCTTTATATAGAATCTTTTTGACAATGAATTGATTATTGTAAATAATATTACATGTATAAGGAATTTTCGAAAAGACCCTCAAAAAAATCTTCTAAAGTTAAAAAAAAAAAATAAACTGGAAAGGTATTTTTTGTCCAGTTTTAGTAAACAATATATGATTGTTTTTTAAGACATTTTGGTTTTTATGAAAACAAGACAATACTCGTGTTAGGACTGTAAATGTCAAAGTAATTTTTTATTTGATGTATAATTATTCATTGATTGTTGACAGCATTTTATGGTTACATAATTATCATAATTTTTTTCATAGTCAGAATTTTTGTTACCACAGTATGCTTACAGCCAATCATGTTATAAAATACAAGGTGTCAATCATAAAATAGTGAAATATTTACTATAATAATGCTGGTAGCGACCATGTTGATGGTTAGACAACCAATAATATGGTTGTGACAACCATACCCGATTGCAGCAAGCACAATATAGTAGAAGTGATCATGTTGCAACCATGTTTTTTCTCTGCGTGTGTGGTAACCAACTACCGTTATTATGAAAAGGTATTGAATGCCAACCATGCTTTTTAAACTTTTCTGTGCGGAAATTTCTTGTATATTAAAAACATATAAATTTAATTTAATAAAAATAAATATCCCCCTTTAGACTAAGTTCGTTTTATATGTAGTTGTAATTTTATGTAAGTTAAACTCTAAGCATGTATGTATGTTTTGGATATTTTGCCTTAACAGATATTTTTAAGTGCTTGGAGTTATGTTTGCTTTCCTTTTTTTTTTTCTTCAAAATGAATTAAAGTCATAGGAAATTGCGAGATAACAAATTAAACCATTTAACATGGGCCATAAGTTTTTGTTGATATCTTTCATGAACCATTGCAGGTTTAAGTGTTGTTAAAAACTCAAATGCATTGCATTCCCTTTTAACCTCATACTCAACTGTACACATTCAAACACTTTATATACAATTCTTATAGAAATGAAAGGAGTTAAAATTTATCGTATTACAGGGATAAACAACCTACATTTTAAAGACCTTAAACACTTAAATATATATATATTTTTTTAAATTCCTTGTCAAATATAAATTCACATATGCTAAATTAGCTACAGTGCTGTTTTGAATCTATTTAGAAAAACGTCTAATCTACATTACTACCCCTAACCTACTTGGGCCAATTCTATTCAAATTTTATGAATATTTTAACCAAACCGTTTTTGTAGTTTGTTTTACATTGTAGCCCTTGTTGTATACATACTTTTTGGAGGAAACAAAAAAAGGTAGAACATCACTTGTTTTAAGCAATTTATCTTTTATTCTGAGTAATTTATGTACTTTTAGTGCTTCAACGCGACTTACTTTACGTTTCAACCACTGTTACACATACGAGTACCTTCTATGCATGCAGTAAGAAATATTAATGGCGAATATCATCAACCCGCATAGGTACAACCAAATTTATGTTTGAATACATACACAGAAAAATTATTATACATCTATTTCCAATTAAAAATTTGTGTGAAATAATATAAGGCTTCAAATAATTGGTTAATCGATTTAATTAATTTTTAATTTTAACTCTGTCAAAAAGTTGATTTAGCTTTAAAATAAAACAATATACATAATGTGTGTTATTATTTTTCCTAACTTTTTAAAATATTTATTAATTTTTGATTAAATACTTAATTAATAAGATCAAAATTTCAATCGAAATTTTTTTACATTTTATTCGACACCGCTGTTGCCTAACCTAAGTAGGATCAAATTGTAAATATTAAACTTTTAATTAAATAAATAAATATTTTATTTGAAACCTTATTCAATTTTTTTTCTGTGTATAGGAACTACATACATACATGTAATAGGTAAATGCATATGTACAATTGTTAAATATACAGTCAGTGTACAATATAATCGACGAATAAACAATACTAAACAAAGTAAATGTAAAACCAGGAACTATGTAACAATAAAATGGAAAGAATACAAAATCAAAAGCCAACGAGCGAACTGACGTTTAAGTTAAAAAAGCAACTAAACCACCGACCGAACTTGGCTCAGTGCTTTTTCAACTCAGATTTCAAAAGTTGTCTCGGTGGCTTTTTAACTTTGGTGGGTTTTTGGCATGTTACATAGTCCATAATTTTAATTGAGAAATGGGGTTATTCTGTAACTTTTTGTGACTTGTCAATAGAGTATTATATGAGCATTATATAAAACTAGTTCTATGTTTTAAGCGTAACAGGTAACTTATTTTATGTAAAATTCGTAAAAATTCATTATCATTTTCTATATTTAAAAAAAAAAATGTTTAAATGTTTTGCTTTCGAAAATTTCAGTATCTTAATCGGTTTCGTTGTGGAGAAAATATTCGTTTAATATTGTGTATCGAAAACATTGTATAATAATTGGTACCTCTAGGCGTATACTTATTATATTAATTATGCATTTAGATGTCCCTAATACATACATATGTACACCAGATATATAAATTTTTCTCAATATTTGCCATGTAAAATATTTAATGAATTTTTCCTTTAAATCGAAGCCAAGTATCCCGCTGAAACTTTCCCAATCAAGAGAAAAATATCTGGAGTTTTTTCAGAAAAAAAATATATAAATTTAAACGATTTTTAGTTAAATGGAATTATTTATTATACCAATTATTCGAAACTAGTACCACACATTTTTTATAAAACTTTATGAATACAGTCAAATGTCCTGCATTTACCAATTTCCATTTAAATAAATTCTGGATTAAAAACAAAATTCTAAACTGGCCAATAGTTAACAACGCCTAATTCGCTCACTTAAAAAAAAAATAAGTTGATCCATGTTTGATTCGCAGTTGGTACGGAAGTTCTTATATTTTATTGTAAAAAATTGTTACATAGTTTAATAAAATTTAATATTCTATGACAATATGATATGAATAATATTTCTATGATATGATATGATATGATATGAATAATATTTCTATGACAAAATGATTTTATTGAGCCTCCATAATTTCTGAATTTTCAAGATAGGCAGAAGTTAAAAAAAAAATTAATTACAAACAAAGTTTATTTTTTCTTAAAAAATGTAAACATCCATTAACTTTCATATAATTCCATAAGTTATGATAGGTTGAAAAAAAGTAATCGAAGGTGAAAGTACTCTCCACAACCGACTTACAAGGTAATCTCTACAAAAGTTAGTTTTTATAAATGCAAACTTTTTATATGTACTTCTATTCCTATTTAAATTCCTTTTTAAAGAAAGGTACTTTTTAATTAATGTACTTTTTTATTGAAAGGGTACTTTTTTAAAAAGGTACTTTTTAAAAAAGTTTACTTTTAAAAAAGTGTACTTTTTAAAAAAGGTACTTTTTTAAAATTCTGCTTTTTTAAAAAAGGTACTTTTTAAAAAAGTGTACTTTTTAAAAAAGTGTACTTTTTAAAAAAGTGTACTTTTTAAAAATGGTACTTCTTTAATGCAAGATACCTTTTTACTAAAAAGTAACTTTTTTAATTGAAAGGTTCGATTCTAATAGAATGTTACTATTTTAATACAATGGTACTTTTTAATTAAATGTACTTTCTTTTTAAAATATACTTTTAAAGAACTTTTTTTATTAAAAGGTAATTTTTATTAAAAAGTAACTTTTTTATTAAAGAGGAACTATTTTATTAAAAAGCTACTTTTTTATTAAAAGTTACTTTTTTTTATTAAACAAGTACTTTTTATTAAAAAGGTTATTTCTATTAACAGGCACTTTTTTAATTAAAAGGGTACCTGTTTTGTTAAAAAAGTTCCTTGAAAAAAGGTATTTTTAGTAAAGGTACTTTTTTTTTAAATGAACTTGTGTTATTAAAAGGTACTTTTTATTAAAAGATACTTTTTATTAAAAGGTACTTTTTATAAAAAGGTACTTTTCTATTATAAGGTACTTTTTTATTAAAAGGTACTTTTTTTAAAAGGTACTTTTTTATTAAAAGGTACTTTTTTATTAAAACGTACTTTTTTATTAAAAGGTACTTTTTTATTAAAAGGTACTTTTTTATTAAAAGGTACTTTATTTTAAAAGTTACTTTTTTATTAAAAGGTACTTTTTTATTAAAAGGTACTTTTTTATTAAAAGGTACTTTGTTATTAAAAGGTCCTTTTTCATTAAAAGGTACTTTTTTATTAAAAGGTACTTTTTATTAAAAGGTACTTTTTTTTATTAAAATGTCCGTTTTTATTAAAAGGTACTTTTTTATTAGTGAAATTAACTTTTTTAAAACTTTAAACATATTTGTATCACTTCTGTCCGCATATTGATACAATTCACTGTATCTACATACCGTCGTGCAGGTGCATTCTTGGTCAAGCGTTCTAGTTATTCTTGGTATTTGTACATTTACCCACACATACCACGTCCAAAAAAAATCCATGTACCTACAATGTACGCTCATTGCCAATACACCTGTCGGTTTAATGGCCCCATACAACTCACATTTTTGCACCCGTTCATTGGGGGGAGTGGTGAACTTTTGAGTACATTTGAGTGTGTTTGTGTGAGTTAAGCAAGTGCAGTTTTATCTTCACATGGATAAGAAGAGAGAAAAAAAAAACAAACCTAATCCACTATGCAATAAATTGTTCTTAGCTTTAAAGAGTTTTTAAAAGCTTTGGTATGCAGGAAAGTAGGATAGCATTTATTTGCATGTTGAATAAATTCAAAGAGGAATACATATAAATTATTAGCCAACTAAAATTGCTTAAAATGACTTAAGCTTTGTTTTGTCACGACTTAAATATTTTTAATTTACAATATAAATTTAAGTTATTTTTATTTCCAATTAAGTACCACCATATTGATACAAAAACTTCCATATACATACAATCTGCATGTACACTAACAACTTTTGACTGTTACAGCCTACAATTGCAACACAATTGCTACTAAGGTACAATAATACTGCTGCATACGAGTGACAGTGAAAAATTTGTTTAGTCGTTTTAAAAGAATGACACTTTGTTGGCATGTTAAACTAAAAGGAAGAATGAACGTAAACGAACAAAATGAACCAACCCAACAACCAATCATTTAGGGGTGAAAGGAGTTCGAAAGAATTTGAAAATGTCATTGTTATTTTTCATTTAACGAATGTTGTCGTCATCAGGTCACATCAGTTGACAATAAAGCAGCTTACTTGTTGTCGTTTTATTCGTAACATCCTCCTAAAAACCCAATGATACTTTACTAAAATGAACCTTTGATCTTGTTTAACAGTTGAAGTGTAATTTTTATGGAAATTAATCAACGATTGTATACGTAAAATTTTGCAAAATGACACAACAGCAGCAGCGGCGGCAGCTATAGTAATGGCAAAGAGCAAATATGTGGTATAATAAAAAAATTGTAAATGAAATTTCAATATCACTACGATTCAGTGAATTGCATTATAATTTTTCTTTCTTTTTTTTTTCATTCGTATATTCCAATATTTTTCCTGTATTTTTTTATGTTTAAGATTTTTATGGCTTCATGCCAAATTTACATTAAGTAAAAAAGATGGTGCAATACTATTGTTGTTATTTTTATTTTATACACATTTAGGTAGTAAACGTAGGGTGTATTTGTTTTTTTTCTCGAGGGAGTTTATATGACCTTTGTAGTTTTTTATGCCTTATTATGTTCTTGAAAATGTTTCTGACATTTTTGGTGCAAATATAACCAAACAAGTTTTTTGTAAATTAAAAAAAAACAAAAGTAGAAAAAATAATAGAAAAAACTATAAATAATCCTATTTGAGCACCAAACTGGGAAACAACAAAATTTAAAATGAAACTCAATTCAACTTATTTAACGTAGCAAAACTTATTTAACGTAGCAAAACAAATTTTTAAAAGTTGTGTTGTAATTCCTTGGAATTTAAAACATTTTGCCACATTTTCACAATCTCCCGTTATTTACTAATGATACAATTTTTGATGTTTTGCATAAAATAAATTCAAATTTAACTGTTTGTTAAATTTTAACTGAACATTCAGTAAACGGTTCACAGTTACCGTAGGAATTGAAAGTTAACAAATTTGGTTTTTCATTACGTTTGTAAAATGAAAAAATAAAATATATAAATATATTTTATAGAAACAAACTTCTTTTTACAATCTAGGTCACAGAAAAATAATTAAGTTCCATTATAAAAAATGTTGTTTTGATTTAAAACTTATTTCAATTCGGTATATTGAATATATTAATGTGTGTGGTGTGTCATCGGATTAATGTTAATAATTTATCTGTTAATTTTTTGTGCTAAACTGATTTGCTGCATTGCCAACTGATTGTTGTAATTAGAGTTACCAGGTTTAGCTGTTTATATGACTAAAGCCTTACTGCAGATATTTGGTTAAATTTCTAAAAAAGTTAGACTTTAAAGCACAGACTCATAAACGGGCAGTATTTGGATCTATAGAAAATAATTGAGATGCAGCAAAATTTAGTGGTTGTTTTACTATTATATAGGAATAGATTACTTTTCAATTGATTTAGTTGATTAACTTGTTGCAAAATGTTATACAAAACATATTTTTTGTAATTTCGCCCATTTTGCTAAAAATATATATTCCCTTTTCAATTATCAGAGCAAATAGGTTGCCCGGACATTACCTCAACTGCTATTATTCTAATATACGGTTTTCGGATTAAATCTGAATATCTTTCGTTCATAGAAATGGATGTTATGACTTTTGGCAGAATGAAACAGTCATAATAAACTCAAAAAAAGTTAGTAAAATCGGCAAAAAATTTTGCTGAGTCTGCAAAATTGTAGGAGGGTGATTGCAGAAAAATTCAAATGTCAGCAAAATCGTATTGGTGAAAATCAGGGAGCTGATTTTAAACAAAAACAAAAAAAGAATAAATTCAGCGATGTTTGTACTAACACTTAGATGATTGTAAATAAAAAAAAAAATCTTGCTAAAATAAATATAATTTTTTGCTTGATTTTAGTAGAATGCAAATAAAAAATGTAGAAAAATTATATTTTAGTCAATTTATTTTCTGAAAATTAATATATTGTTTTTTCGTTTTTTCTGTGATTCTGAAAATAGTTTACAAAACTTTTCAAAATATAACAAGAAAAAAAAAGGCTTGAATTCGGCTGTGCCAAATCTTTGATTATCCTCCACCAATATCATAAGAAATGTTTGCTACTGGGTTAGATACAAAAAATGTAAAAAACTTTTGAAGTACATAGAGGTGAAACAAATAGTTTGAGGTTAAAACAAACAAATAGTTTGATGTGAAAACACATTTTCTGGAGGAAAAAAAAAATTTGAGATGAATAAAATTTTTTTGGTGAAAAAAAAATTTAGTGGTGAAAAAATTGTTTGGAGTGAAAATATTTGAGGTGAATACAAAACATTATTCACCTCTAACTGACTGATGAAAAAATATAAGAAAATATATTATGTACCAGTCTCTACTATTAAATGTCCAACAATCTGGGTGTTCGCGCCGTGATCGGCATTTCAACAGACAGACAGTCAGACATCGCTAAATCGACTTAAAATCGCATAAGGGTCACGAATATATATACTTTATGGGGTCTAAGACCTATATTTCATGTGACCTCCGAGAAAAGGGACCTAGTGTGTGAAAATGAAATTTTGAGAAAAACGCATTTAAAGTTTCATAACGCATTAACACTGTGAACACACTTTTAGTTGGGAGATGCGATTTGGTATGGTTAGTTATGATTGGGTGCCGATTTTGGTGACGTCATACCTATGTGGTGACGTATTTTTTTCGCTTTTAGTGTGACAATACCTTTGCTATTGTTGCTGCCTTGTTCGTTCTCAGCTATCTGTTCGCTCTCAGCAAAGGGTTGATGTGCGTATACTAATACGAAGAACATTGTTAAAATAACTATAAGAAAGGAAAAGAATAATGTGACGCTTCAGTCTTGCGCCAACTGTATAACAAGTGTTACTAATATCTCTCGGTTTATGGCGATGATGAGATGGATATGACGTTATCTGAAAGTGTCGGTGCTAATACTTCGAAACTCCAAAAAAATTCGAAGACTGACGAAAAAACAATTTAAAACCAAAATATAAAAAAAAGTAAAATTTTAATGTTTTTCTCATTTTTATCGATTTTACCAAGTTCGTTTTGTACGTTTTTATGGGGTAAATAAATTTTTATCAGAAATCTAACTTATTTCATCTTATTCTACACCCTCTTAGGTACCAGAATCTTATGTCCAAACCCTTTTTTTGACACCCTAGGTCCCTTTTCTCGGAGGAGGTCACATATGGTGGAGGGTATAAAAATATACAGACTTCCGCATTGTCGTCATGATTAAATTGAAAAGTCTTTAAATATATAACAATAGTTATGAATAAAATATGAACAAATTTAACTCAATTACTTACATGCTGCATATTTCTTTTATTTTCGCTAAATTCCATAAAGAATTTAAGACATTGTCTTTATTAAATTAACATTTTTTTATTTTGTCTATAATTTAAATCATAAAAAACTACTTAAATTAATCGTAGTTAACACAATACATATTTTATTATTATATTATTTCTAGATACAGACATTTTTGGCGTCCTTTTGTTTTATGCATGTATGAAAGATAGGTTCAGCAATCTTCCATGGTTGTATTTTTATGTCTTTTTGTATATTTAGTATTAATTTTGTCTGTACTACATTTGTATGCCACATCTACCTCTTTTTTAGCTGATTGTTGCCCCTATTAAAAATGTGCTGATCATCACAATTTTGTAAGCAAAAATAAAAAATTGGAAGAATTAGTTTAAAGTTGGTTTACTGCTAAAGTTTATTAAAGTTTTTGCTAAAACACAATTTCAACAAAAAAAATTGCTGGAAACCATTATATTTGATAACAACCCCTTTTACTAATTTTTCTACTAACTTATTTTTTTGAGTGTACCCATTGGTATTATCACGTTTCTATTGGGATTATGGGCGAAATGTCATGTATGATATTATATTGCACTTATAGAGTCATATTCCAGATGAGAAAATCTCTAATGCCCGGCCGAAGGCTGGCTATACAAGCCATACATGGGACTAAATAATTCAATAGACTAATTAATTGATAATTTCATTTGTATTGCATTGATATCAATTGTAATGAAATTATTTTCCTTAATATTTTTTCAAATAATGATACGGATTTTAATTGCTTGATATAAACTCAAGAAAAAGGCCTCTTTAAATTACTTTTTATTTGTTGAAATATAGCCTTCATTTAGTTTACGTTAACCAATTTAAGGTGTTATCCAATCGGTGATGCCAACAAATTTTTAATATTTATTTGAATTAAATAAAAGTTTTGAACAACTCAAGGACATATTTGATATATGGGTTTCAATATAGTTTTGTTTTTAACAAAAATAAAAGCATTTGTTTGTTTTCACTTTTAATGACTTAAATATATGTACATACTTACACATGCAAATACATAGAAACGCACAACACATCACACATACAAGTAATTAAATAAAGTTTGTTTAATAACATGAAATAGAGGAAATGTAATCAAGACTTACGGCAGTTAAAATTCAATATGTATCTTAAATAGGTCTTATATTTCTCTTAGGGCCATTTACTCTTTTCCTTGCTGTTTTTTTGTTTTTGTTGGCAGGTTTTGCCTCTGAAAAAAATGTTACTTACATTTAACCACACAGCGTTGTCTTCTTAATCATCATCATCATCATCACCAGCATAGAAACAACAACCAATATCTACATCATCATCATCATCAGCAGCAGCAGCACCAGCACCAACAGCGGTAGCAGTATAAGAAATGGAAACAACATAATTGCCTATAGAGAAAAAGTTTTTCCATTTGGGAAGTTAAATAGGAAATTATTATTACAACAACAAGAAAGTTACTTAAACCAAAAAAGGATTAGAAAAGTACAGAGTGAGTGCTTTTCATAAAAAATTTAATATATTTAAAATTACATACATATTTAATCATGTTTTTTTAAACACACAGTCACATAGACTCCCACACACACACACATACACACTTAAACACTGACACACTGTTTTACGTATTCTTATAAAACCATAATGTATGTATGAATTTAATGAGGCGAAACCATATCATTACAGTTTTAATTGAATTTATTTATATAAAAGGATTAAATTGATTATTTTTATACGGCAAAATGAGTAAGCCAATATTGTTTGTTTATACACATTCAAGCATAGACATTATAAGTATGTATTGGAGTATTTATTTTTGATAGTATATTATGTGGAAAAATTAAAACACACACACACACGCAAATGAATATTAAATTAAAGTTTTATGTGGTTTATATTGTGTCAGTAAATTATTTTCAAGTTGAATTGAAAATATATTCATTCATTTTTCATTTTTCAAATATTATTTAAAATAGAATATACATTTTAATTATACCTAAATACACACACATATGAGGCTTTTTCATACAATTTTCTAGCGAAAACATGTTCAACTTGATACGAATAAATTTTTTTTTTAATTTTTCCAAGAACTGGGCGGAGCATACGTGGTCATATGTTAAAAATATAGCTTTAGTTTTTAATATATTTTTTTTATAGTTTAATAAAATTTTTATATGAGCAATTTAAGAAAACAAATTTCATTCCTAATATTTAGTGTAAATAACTCAATTAATCTAAAAACTGGTAACATTTTATTTATTTTTTTTCCATATGTCAAAAATTTTTACATGTTGTTCTATAGATTTAAAAAGTTTTATTGTGATACGTGACTTCAATTTGTAGAAAATGTTCATTTAATATTGTACATCTTAAATATTCAAATCAGTTAAAAGACTATAGTCGGGCCTGGCCAACAAATTATACCCCACAACAAATTGCTTAAAATTTCGGGAAGTGATCCAAATTTTTATTAACAGTGCGGAAAATATAGAGCTAAACCTGAAAGAAAATGCGGAAAATGTTAATTTTAAATGTTAATTTTAAACGTTAATTTTAAATTTGGACAGATTTCCTTTAAATTTATAGTCATTATTTAAGGTCCCATATATCATACACAACCCAAAATTCCAACCAGATACCATTTAAATACCATTTAAGTCAAATTCAGAAAGAACTCTCTTATGGAAGGTAGGTCTGAATACGGACAGGTTCTAAAAACTTTCAACAGTGTACATCCTTGGGGCAACAGTAGTTTATGTGCTAAATCTTATTAATAAGTCCGTGACCTTTTGAATTTCCCGCCTTCTAACTGAAATGTCAACCCTGCTCCTGTTAACAGGCATCATCTGTCAGTTAATTTCTGTAAAAATTTGAACAAGCTGCGTCATTTAGTTTGTGTTTGGCAGCTATTGATAGCAGACTAATTCGTAATTTGAGGGGAAAAAAGTGGATTTCGTGTGCTCATTAAACATTATTTTATTGCGGAATAAAAACATTACTCAAATCAAGGCTAAGCTTTATAAATAAATTGCACCATCAATTTCAATGGTAAAAACGGTGTTTAAAGAATTTCGTTGTGGCCTTACAAGCACGAAAGATGCCGAAAGTTCTAGAAGCTCAGTTGAGATCTCTACACCTGAAACAATTAAAAAAATTCACGATATGGTGTTGGTCGATCAGGGATTAAAATTGAGAGAGATTTTGGAAGCTATGGGCATCTCGCATGGCTCAGTGGTTTCAATTTTTTTTCAAAGATAAAATCATCTCACAAAAAAATACATATTTTGATGACTTTGACAAATCTTATTTTTTGGAAGAGATAAAAAAAATTGAGACTATGTTGAAATATAAAATGCTTTTTTACCCAAAAACTTGTGTTTCATTCATTCATGACCCGCCCTCATATTGGCGACCTGTAGTTTAAGCAAATACCTGAATAATGGGTTAATATGGAGACAAGGTATACAGTCATGACCCGCCGAATTTTACCAGCGTATTCTTTGGCTTATTTGATGAAAATATGTTCACTACGATCATCCTCGAAAATGCAAGTGTGCGAAATGGCAGCGGTTTGAAAATTTTCGGCTGAGCGAATTGAGGTTGTGTGCAGGTTCTTATGTCTTTTTTCCAATTTTATTTAAAAGCTCTGTAACTAGGCGAAATAATCCGACCACTGGTTCAGAAGTTAGCAATTTTACCCTACTACCCTCCGACCACTAATCCGAAAATTTTCAAGCCGCTGCCATTTCGCACACTTGCATTTTTGGGGATGGTCGTAGTGGAGATATTTTTATCAAATGAGCTAAGAAATACGCTGGTGAAATTCGGCGGGTCGTGACTGAATCACCCTGTATATAGTATAATTTTCTTAAAACTTAATCGCATGATTTATGCTCCTATATAACATTTACAACCCAAATTTTAACCAGACCACTACGGTTTTTTGTGTCTGATTTTACTTAAGCCCAATTCAGTGAGGTAGGTCTGAATATAGACCGATGCTAACGAAATTCAACAGGCTGCGACCCTGAATAGAAATAGAGACTAATGTACCAAATTTCACCAAAATATCTTTATTTTTGCGGCCTGTAATTTGATAACAAAGTTAATATAAACACAGGGACAGACGGACTGACATCGTTAAATCAACTCAAAAGCTGATTCTAAATCTGATATTTTTGGAAGTTACAAACATCAGCATAACTTATTTATAGCCTGACCACCTAATTAATAATGATAATTAATTGCTCATAAAAACTCTATTTACATTTTCCACATTCCATTAAATTATAATAAATATTATATTAAAAATACGCTAAATTAAACAATATATCACCACGCCTTCATTTTATGAATTTGTAAATTATTACCCAAATTTTTATTTGTATCATTCGGACAAAAATTGAAGTTTAACATAATTGATGCTTCGAAATTATTATAATATGATTCTAAGTTCCATAATTAAGATTCTTACTGATCATATTATGAGCACTTTGTATTATTTTATAATTACTAGGATTCTAATATGATACTAAGAATGTCAATCATACTATTAAAATAATGTAAGCTTGATATTAATCAGACATAACATATGTACTACTACGAGCCGGTCAGTTAGTATGGAAAGTCTTATATACGTATGAACAACTAGTAAATGTTTTGAATTAATAATTATATAATATATCGGCGGTCACAAATTGACACCTCTTAATTGAAATTTATATATTATATATATTATCAATTTGAAATAAGTATGCAAAACGACAGTTCCATTACGCTTAATTCATTTGATAACATTAATTCTAAAAATATATCTTTAGATAGGCGTAATCTTATGACCATTGATGTGTATTTTAAATGGGCGTAGACAAAGAGTAAAACTATATTCCTTAAGGCACCTAAAAATATTGTTTTTCTATTTCGATTTTATTTAAAATTTTATTTATTTAAAAAATTAAAACAGCTGTCAAAATAAATAACAGTAATCGAACAATAAAATTAAAAAAACCAAACTAAGAAAATAAATGACAAAAGTAAATGAATTTAATAACCATCAGCTCTTAAAGAGCATATAATTGTCATCACTTCGTACACTCAAAAAAAAAATAATAATAATAATAATAATAAGTTAGCAGAAAAATTTGTAAAATGGGGTTTTTTTCAAGTAAAATAGTTTTCAGCATTTTTTTTTTATAAAACTGTGTCTTCAGCAAGATCTTTATTTATATTATTATTAATACAATAATACAACTCTTCCAAGACAAAAAAAAAAAAAACAATACAACCGTGGAAGATTTTTGTACATATTTTTTTTTCATACACACATAAAACAAAAGCACGCTTAAAATGTGTGTATCAAGAAAATGTGAATATAGATAAATAAAATATTGCTTAAGTTGTTAATGATTTAAACTACAAAAAAAATCAAATATATTAGTTAACAATGATCTTAAGATCTTTTTTTTTTTTATAAAATATTAATATTAATTATAATTATTAATTTATCCAAATATTTCGTGACTTTTTCAGGGGACTTTTTTTGTAGAATTATAAATGAAAATTTAACATTATTTATTAATTATAGAAAAAAAAATCACCTGATGAAGTCATTCAATGTGGAGACGAAATATTGGGATAAATAATAATTAATAAATTATAATTAGATTCTTTATATAATTTAGCGTAAGCTTGTAAGCAATTAAGATAATTTTGTTTCTATATTATTTATAATTATTTTTAAGTATTTTTAGATTTTCAATTAATTTTATTTCGACATTACGGAAGTCTAGATATTTTTATGTTTTACAAAGTTTTGTAAATTATTTTCAGAACCACATCAAAACAAATCATCGATGTCTACATTTTCAGCAATTTAGTTAACTAAAATATAATTTTTCAAAATTTTTTTTTTTTTTTGATTTTTTTTCTAAAAAAAATTTATTTGTTTTAGCAAGAATATTTTTTATATACAATCGACTGTGTTAGCACTTTTGCTAAACTTACAATTTTTCTTTTTGCTAAAAATTAGATCGCTGACTATTTTTCTGATATTATAATTTTTTTGCAAGCAGCCGCCATCCTAAAATTATGCTGACTCAGTAACATTTTTTGCTGACTTTACTAATATATATTTTTTTTTGTTATATATTTTTCTACTAAAATTTTACTTGTTTGAAAGTTTCTTACGTAAGTTATCTTTATCACAAAAATCCTCCTTACATAAGTGCTGACTATAGTACTATGCCTGAATCTTAATTCTTTCAATAGTCTTGGAGACTATTACTATACTTTAAAAAAAGTAATTGGTAATTATTTGTTTCTTTTTTTTGTTAATAAACTATAGACAAAGATCTTTTGAGCCAAATCATAAGTATTATATTCAGAAAACGAAGTCAAAGGTCAAAGACGAAGTTTTTTGATTCTTTTGTTTTGTTTAATGTTGACTTCACGATTAAAATAAATCGAAACTAATTGTTATTTGTACATGGGGTTAAAGTTACCTAAAATTTTTGAAACACTTAAATGAGAATTTAGAAAATATATTAAAAAACTAAACAAAATAACTTAGTAAATTTTGTACATTATTTGATCTATCTGTTTTAATTATATATTTATAATTTTTTATCAGGCTCAAGATCATAATTTTTAATGTTACTAACGAATAGTAAACACTAATTTATTTTATTAAATGGAAAAAATTGTAAGGATCAGCGCTAGAGGGAGTGCACACTTTTGACCCGAACGACCAGGTCATCTGCAGCCTCCTTCTGAACCACCCAACACAAAATAACTTAGTCTCATTATTACAATATCAAGTTAACCCATTAATGGCCGAAAAAAATCTGGCAGAGAATATTCAATAAAAATATATTTATGTTGTAGGCAAAGGTGTAAAATAGGATAAAGCAAAATCGATATTGAAAAAAAATTAAGATATGCTTGTAAATTGTCAAGGAGCAAAAAGTGGAAACCGACTCTCCCACACACACCGTTTTGAAATTTGTTGTTGTAAAATTTTATTGAACAGCTTCAATTAGTACCTAATTAAATAATGAACACTTATTATATATATATTTAAATTTTTATAACAAATTTAAAAAAATAAAATTTTACTTTTATGAAAAATGTTGCTAAAATTTAATACTTTTCAATAGCCACCAAACTATGTGAATTAACACAATAATAACAGTATTAGATTAGAAAAATCTTTTGCTTTAGTTGGCTCTACGAGCGCCCCAGTAGGCTAGTTGGTAGCATGCTAGCTTATCAGTGCGGGGGTCGTGGGTTCGATTCCCACCAGAGGCTCTGGTGTGTTTTCGCTACAACGAGCCGATGGCCTTTGTTGCTAGTGCTCGGTTAGGGTATTCGGATATAATTTGTAATTATATGATTAATATAAATAAATAAATAGTTGGCTCTAAAAAAATATTTTAGTTAAATAATAGGACGAATAGAGTCACAGAAAAAGTAAAAAATCAAGGTGTACCAATACTGGTACAGTGGTCATTAATGGGTTAACTACTAAATGGAACTTTAATTCACACATTTGTTGTGGTTTTTTATATAAAATTTGTATATAGCTGTTAGTTTAATTTTAACGTCACGTTCAGTAATCCCATCTAATCAAATATTCAATCGATTTCCGAGGCTTCACAAACGGAACTCTTAGAATTAATTGTTAAAATAAAACTAAACATTTCTACATTAATCTGTGTTTTCACATAGTTTGGTCGTTTAAATTTGGGTACAAAAAGGATTAGTCCAGCTTAATACTTTTCCTATCGAAAAGCTGCAAAAATGTGGGGCTAATCGATTTAAATATTATGCAAATTACAATTGGTATTATTTGTTTATTTTTTCTAAATTTATTTTAAATTAACTATATTCTTAATTAGTTATCATACCTATCAATTTTCGTAAGTCATAGCAATATTTGGTAAAGGTGTTGAAAGGAATTTTGTTTTTTTTTATTTGATATTTTAGGGTCTTATTGCTTTTTTATGATTTGTTGTTATTTTATTGTAGTAAACCGAGGGAACATGTTTTTTTTTAATTTATTTTTAATTTTATTTAGTTTAACATATAAATAACCCGTCCCATTTATTATATAAACGACGTTCTTAATTCTTATATAAAAATAATTTAGTAATTTGCTTTTTTTTGTTTTATTTTCAAATTAATAATATTGAAATAAATACATGGTCTATACGTTCTACAAATTTCATACAAAAAGGTTTAATTTACATTGCGTACACTAATTTAAATTTTTAATTTATTTTATCTGGCCTTCACCTACGCATCAAGCCATTTGTACCTAAATTTACCTGATAAGGGGGAAAAAATAATTTTACAGTTCAAATCATTTGTAAAATTGATTTTTCAGTTCATTAATATTTAATTATACTTCCGGTTTTGTAGCAACATTTTTTTGGTTAGTTTGTATTTAGTTGGTTTTCAATAATATACGAATTTGTAGTGTTGAGGATTACCCAGTTAACATATGTATATATTGATGAAGTAATCTCAGTATATCTAAGACTGATATAAAGTATCTAGGATACGTTAATATTACACATACGATATCGAGTTTAAGCTAGATTTCGAAAGCTAGTTCATCTATAAAAGTACACAGTGTCATATAATCGAAATCCAGTTTAAACTCAACTTTATACAAAGTGATTTTTACCTGATATTTCTAAAGTGAGTGACAAATGGAAATAATCTCTATGGTTGAGTAAATCTCTATTTTCTGCTTCTGTTTCACTTCTGGATTAAATTATTATTTTTATTTTTTGACTTTTACATGCAGTTAAAAAGTTTACCTGGTTTTCTTCGGACTAACTGACTGACATGTGTATATTTGTAGACACCATGTAAGTCATTAAAATTGTGTGCGTCTGTGTATTAGTGTGAATTGTACGCATTTTGTGGCCACTAATACTAAATTTACATTGCAATACATTATAAGCATGTGAGTGCGTATGTCCGAGCGTGTATTAATGGCACTAAACTGAAATTACTTTCAAAAATAACCACCACCACTGTACTAAAAATATTCTAATTATTTATTTACAACAACACCATAAAAAACACATGTATTGAAATAACTGCTTGGTACTACTATTTAACCACTGTAAGTGAGTACATGTGGGTATTTAGTTTCACCGTGTACATAGATGTGGGTTTTATTATGCTTAACACAATATCTTAATTGTTATTTGTGGTTAAATTTTAAAACCATACTGCTTCCCATCTACATAAATATGTTTGCAGATTAAGTGTCAAAAAAAATTAAATTTTAGAAGTTTGGGTTATAAAAATTTCTTTTGTTTGCATTTAAAAATTACTAATTGCTTTATCCTTGGAAAAAGGAAAGTTGACGCAGAAATCGATTGTAAATTTTATAAGTCGCAAAGATTTTTTTAGTTTTTCCAAAAAATATTTTTTTGCTTATAACTTTTACACTAAATGATTGCAGAATCGTAATATAAAGGGTGTCCCAAGAAGAACGCAATTTTTAAATCTGGCAACATTCGAAGTGTCATTGTTTGACATTTGAACAATTTTTATTGTTTGCTAGTAGAAGGTACGAGGTTAGTAAAAATGGAGCGCTACACGAATGAACAACGCATTCTCATTGTGAAATTGTTTTACCAAAATGGTGAAAGTTTTGCGGCTACAGTTCGCAAATTGCGATCAATTTGGGGTCACAATAATGCTCCAAAAGAGTCAACTGTAAAGAGATTAATGGATAAATTTGCCGAAACTGGGTCTGTTAGTGATGTAAAGACAACAACACGCCATCGACCAGGTCGATCGACCGAAAATGTCGCAGCTGTACGTAATGATGTCGCTCAAACTCCATCCACCTCAATTCGACACCGAGCTCAGCAAATTGGTGTCTCCAAATCCACTTTGCAGCGAATTTTGACGAAAGATTTGCATCTTCATGCATACAAAGTTCAATTGACTCAGGAACTGAAGCCAGCTGACCATGGACAGCGAAGGGAGTTCGTTAATTGGGTATTGGAGAGATAACATGAAAATGCTGATTTTGCCGATAAAATCATCTTCAGTGACGAGGCCCATTTTCATCTTGATGGCTTCGTCAATAGGCAGAATTGTCGCATTTGGCGTGAGGAAAATCCTCGAGTGATTCACGAGAAGCAAATGCATCCTCAACGTGTCACTGTGTGGTGTGGTTTTTGGGCTGGAGGAATCATTGGACCTTTTTTTATGAAAATGAGGCAGGTCAAGCGCAAACAGTCAATGGTGTTCGGTATCGTGAAATGATAACCAGTTTTTTCTTGCCTAGAATTGAAGAAATTAATGTGGAGGGCATGTGGTTCCAACAAGACGGCGCCACATGTCATACAGCCAGAGAAACAATTCAATTGCTGCATCAGTCATTTCCCGGTCGTGTTATTTCGCGTTTTGGAGATCAGAATTGGCCGCCTAGATCGTGCGATTTAACACCATTAGATTTTTTTCTTTGAGGTTTTTTGAAGTCGATGGTTTACGCGAATAAGCCGACGACGACTCAAGCCTTAAAAGAGGAAATTGGACGCTGCATTAATGAAATACCGCAGCATTCATGCAAAACGGTCATTGAAAATTTCATTAAAAGATCGCGTGCATGCCAGCAAAGCCGCGGCGGCCTTTTTTTTAAATATCTGTGTTTTATTTAAAATTTAAAAATTGCGTTCTTCTTGGGACACCCTTTATAATCAATTATGTTTTGAAAAATATATAAAAAATTAAAAATCTATTACAAATTCCTCAAGCCATTGAACTAATAATTTTCTGACCTTACGTTAGTTTTTTATTCTCTGGAATAAAAATTTCTAGGATTTTTTATCTTTCTAGGATAACCTTAGCCTAAACCTTCCCATGTGTAATAAATATCTTAACCCTTTCGACCCGACATTTGAATAGCAATGCTGCAATAAAATTTTTGGTGGCAGTAGGTTATTTAAGTAATAAATAAGGAATAAAATCTGAAAAGCCATAATTGGGGGGCTGGGGAAGTGGTTAAGTGGTACAAATACGTACCAAGCGTCTGTTAAAACAAACTAAATCGAAAAGAAGTATAGCAAATAATATATTTTATTGATTTGTTATGTATTGAAAAAGAAAATGATAGAAAGGTTATAAAATTTAATTTATGTAAAATATGGTGCAAAGAACATTTTGCAAAGTGCCACTTGGCATTTCTTCCAGATTGTCTTACTGCGTGTCTGTTTCTTTAGAGTGTTGCAGTTGGTATAACGACGTCGGGAAGTCCCTTCAACAGGAAGATGCATTGGCTTGCGATTGGCAGTATGTGGTGCTGGGCCTGGTTTTATTGATCGACGAACGGCTGTAGTTTTTAGGCCTTCCTGGATCAATGTCTCTGCAAACTTAACTTAAAACGACTTGAATGACATCTTTTTCGATTGAGATCATTATAAATGACCCAGGAATTCACGCCTGTCATCATTATCAAAAGATAAAAAGTTTACTTCCATCACATATTCGATTTTTGATCATATTCATAAAGGCCAGGCATTTGATCAGCCAAGTCAACGCCTTTCATGATCTCGCTATAAAATTTAATTTAGTTCGGACATGGGACTTCAATCTTTTCGCCTGTTTTCAATGTTTTTGTAACAGTTATTAATGTTGCGTCGTGGCAATATCTTAGTACCAAAACTTCTTTGGTGCACGCAGAGAAAAAACATGGTTGCGACATGATCACTGCTAATATATTTTGCTTGCTGCAAATTGGTATGGTTGTCCCAACCATGTTATTGGGTTTCTAACAATCAACATTGTCGCTACCATCATTAATATAGTAAATATTTTACTATTTTATGATTGAGACCTTCTTTTTCATAACATGATTGGCTGTAACCATGTTGTGGTAACAAAAACTCTGACTATAAAAAAATAAGATAATTATGTAACGATAAAATGCTGGTAACAATCAATAAATAATTATACATCAAATAAAACATGACTTTGAAATTTACAGTCATAATATTGTCTTGTTCTCATAAAAACCAAAACTTTATTAGTTCAGTCAGTTTGTTTTTACTACAAAATGTCTTAAAAAAACAATCATATATTGTTAAATGCTGGGATTTTATATTTATAAAATATATATATGAGAATCGTAATATGCTTATTAATGTGTTATAACATGATATTAGATAGTCACATTATGTATATTAATAATCGTAATATAATAAGAAGCATGATATAATATAGTTATGGGAACTATAATATGATATTATTTTGTGTATACTATGATTACATGCGATCATATTATGATAAATTCAAGATTATAATATGTTTATTTAGAATCATAATATGGTAATTTTTGAATCATAATATAACTGTAAAGTTATGGTTATTTTATTTACATAATATGATAACCATATTATAGTACGACTATGGTTGGCACAATCATAAACCCAAAAATATATGATGCTCTTCGAATATGATTGTCCCAACCATGTTTTTTCTCTGCGTGTGTCTTGTCATTTTGCGCATTTTCTGCAAAATGAGACAAAATTTAGGCTGGAAAAGAAATAGTGTTTAAAAAATTCACAAAAGTTTGAAGATGATGTGGTATATTTCAGAACACAGCAACATTTAATTTAAAACTTTTAGAAACGTTTAAACTTTTAAGTGGTACACATATGTACCATCCGGGTCGAAAGGATTAAGGCATTTTTAAACTCGGTATAAACTAACAAAATATCTCAATACATTTTCTTCAAAACACGAATTATCCACACATTTAAATTGTAGCCACGGTCCTCCGATTTCTCAGATTTTGGTAAAATTTTTAAAATATAATCACTATGATGGCGACATGACATGACCCCAACTAACGTTTTCCCAATTTTCGGCCTTTGAATTGTGTGCGGAAATATTAAATAAAATTTATTACCACAACAGTCAATATCCCAATATCATTATGACCACTTCTATTGCACTTATGACCAAAATAGAATTTAAATTTGTATATTTAAGTTCAAATGACAGAAAATACCACTTAATAGAAATTATATTTTATTTAAAAACTTGTCTATTTATTTTTAATTTAAATCAAATGGGTTTTTGTTATTTATCTTTAAATTTTATTTAAACAACTGACACATCAGTACAAACAAATGATTAATCAGTTATTAATCAGTTACCAATTCCGTAAAAAAATAACTCATTATTCATTTATTTGGAATTTTTTCCGTTTTTTATATTTTATTTAATTTTTAATCTAGGAAATGGAAACTCACACAGTCTAAAGACACATTTTGTGTGTATGTGTTTATGAAGTTCTTGTAATTTGAGTTGACATAATTTTTTGTAAAGGGTGTCCCAATAAGAACGCAATTTTTAAATTTTAAATAAAACACAGATATTTAAAAAATCGTGAAACTTTATTATATCGTAAAGTAGACAGAATGAGGTTATGTATGGAACAATATATCGTGCAGATGGCCGCCGCGGCTTTGCTGGCATGCACGCGATCTTTTAATGAAATTTTTAATGACCGTTTTGCATGAATGCTG
The DNA here is from genome assembly GCA_949748255.1 of Eustalomyia histrio. Classification (NCBI taxonomy): domain Eukaryota; kingdom Metazoa; phylum Arthropoda; class Insecta; order Diptera; family Anthomyiidae; genus Eustalomyia; species Eustalomyia histrio. The sequence continues at coordinate 242,393,241 of OX456523.1, forward strand.
CGGTATTTCATTAATGCAGCGTCCAATTTCCTCTTTTAAGGCTTGAGTCGTCATCGGCTTATTCGCGTAAACCATCGACTTCAAAAAACCCCAAAGAAAAAAATCTAATGGTGTTAAATCGCACGATCTAGGCGGCCAATTCTGATCTCCAAAACGCGAAATAACACGACCGGGAAATGACTGATGCAGCAATTGAATTGTTTCTCTGGCTGTATGACATGTGGCGCCGTCTTGTTGGAACCACATGCCCTCCACATTCATTTCTTCAATTCTAGGCAAGAAAAAACTGGTTATCATTTCACGATACCGAACACCATTGACTGTTTGCGCTTGACCTGCCTCATTTTCATAAAAAAAAGGTCCAATGATTCCTCCAGCCCAAAAACCACACCACACAGTGACACGTTGAGGATGCATTTGCTTCTCCTGAATCACTCGAGGATTTTCCTCACCCCAAATGCGACAATTCTGCCTATTGACGAAGCCATCAAGATGAAAATGGGCCTCGTCACTGAAGATGATTTTATCGGCAAAATCAACATTTTCATGTTGTCTCTCCAATACCCAATTAACGAACTCCCTTCGCTGTCCATGGTCAGCTGGCTTCAGTTCCTGAGTCAATTGAACACTCAGAAAAAAAAGTTAGTAGAAAAATTTGTAAACGGTTTTTAATCCCACTCTACTATTTTTGTACTGATTTTTAGTAAAAAAATTATTATCTAGCAAATCTTTTTGCTATTTACATTTTACAAATTACAGAATTTTTACAGAATATTTACAAATTTTTGTTGCTAATTTCAGAAATCATTTTACAAATTTTTGAAAACCGATTTTACTAATTTTAAAAAAGTGGATATTGAAGGAAATGTTATTTCTAATTAAAATTTACACCTACAAACTTAAATTGCCTTAAAATGTTACATAGATTAAAAAAAGGGATCGTTAGTGAAGATACCGACTCATGTCTAAAAAGAGGACATCCACTTAAAATAGCACTAAAAAGGTTTTTTAGTTCTAAAAGTAAAAAAAAAATTTACCAAAATATTTTTCAAAACAGAAATTACAAAATTAAAACAAAATGAATTATTCGTTTTTTGAAAAATATAATCAAAATTTTTGATGCTTGATAAGAAAAATAAAATCCAAGCTTTTTACTAATATCAATAATATTTAGTAATTTTTTTTTGCTGATTTTAGCAAACAGATTTTAAATTCCACTTTACAAAAAGTCTACTAAAATTTAGTAGCGGCTACTAATTTTTCTACTAATTTCATTGCACTACATGTCAGCAGACATGTGTTGCTAAGATTAGCAAAAAATACCGCTGGGCTCAAATTAGCAGAATTTCCCGTAATAACAGCAAAATTTTCAGTTGCCATTACAGACTTTTTTTGGTGAGTGAACTTTGTATGCATGAAGATGCAAATCTTTCGTCAAAATTCGCTGCAAAGTGGATTTGGAGACACCAATTTGCTGAGCTCGGTGTCGAATTGAGGTGGATGGAGTTTGAGCGACATCATCACGTACAGCTGCGACATTTTCGGTCGATCGACCTGGTCGATGGTGCGTTGTTGTCTTTACATCACTAACAGACCCAGTTTCGGCAAATTTATCCATTAATCTCTTTACAGTTGACTCTTTTGGAGCATTATTGTGACCCCAAATTGATCGCAATTTGCGAACTGTAGCCGCAAAACTTTCACCATTTTGGTAAAACAATTTCACAATGAGAATGCGTTGTTCATTCGTGTAGCGCTCCATTTTTACTAACCTCGTATCTTCTACTAGCAAACAATAACAATTGTTCAAATGTCAAACAATGACACTTCGAATGTTGCCAGATTTAAAAATTGCGTTCTTCTTGGGACACCCAAGAATGAAAAACAAATCGGAAGTTTTTTTAAACAGACAGCAAACAAAATTTAAATTTATAATATCTGCAACGGAAACAAATAAACGACAAATTTCCGTTTCGTGGGTAAATTTTTATTAAATTTCAAACAAATAAAAAAAAACAAGACAGTAAATCATTTTGAACAAATGTATAATAAAAGTTAAAATAAATATTTCTTTAAAAAGTAGATCCTTTATTTTTAACTAAACCGATTTTTTTTTTTTAAAACAGTAAGCTACATAATATTCTGAGTGCGCTTATGTAAGAAAATCTTTTATCAGCGCAGCCGATATTCGACACACCCCAGACGCAAAAACCACCTGATTACAGTCAAAGGATAACCACCCACGAAAGCCTTATCTAGAAAAAAAATCGACAAACATAATACATAATTCAGAAATATTATAGGGTTTAAGACTTTTAATTTGGGCTTTATGACCATTTTCTTCTGGGGCGTACGACTAAAACTGTTTTGGTCATATTCAAAATATTTGCAAATGTTTATAACCCCCATTTCAATTGTTGGGATTATGACCTGAGTTCTTAGGATATAAAGCCAAAGCTGGATATTGGAACCGTTGTGGTAATGTCCAGACACCGCTATGGTTGTAGGCCAAAAACTTTTGTAGAATTAACTAAATTTTGTTTATTTTACGAAAGAATTTTTTAATTTGACATTTTTCGAATTTGATATTTGTTTCCACCTTAACTCTCAGAATTCATTTTAAAATTTATTTATACATACATCGTTAAGCACCTCTAGTATGTGTATATCAGCAAAACTATAAAACAAAATAGAAAAATTATACAAATAAACAAATCAATATGGATGTGTTTTTTGAATTATTGTTTATTGGATAGGGAAACTAATATTTTCGTATACTTAAATAATTAGTAAGTAAAAAACCACTATAACAGCTTATAACTCAGTTTAAATAATTGTCTGCTAATTTTGCTTGAAATACTGTATGAGAAGTTTAAAAGCTAGCTAGTCACGAGCATGTTATATAAACCGTCAAATAAAATTTTTTTATTTTATTAATAAAAATTAAACAAAACATTTTATCTAAAATCCAATAAAATAATATTTATTTATTTTAATATTTTAGATATTTGTAGTTTAGATTACATGTTATATGTAGATGCTTTATTTACATACACACACACCTACACATAAAACTAATATAAAAGATTTTCAGTTTATGAATAATAACTACATACAAATACCGAAAAAAATACAATAAAAAAAATTATAACCAAAATGAAATACATGGAAAATAACTGAAAAAAATGGAAAACGATAAATTTATTAAACGAATTTTAGTAAATTTTCTAAAAGACACATACAAATACATGCTACTAATACACTCTAACACAAACGCACTCATTCAAATATTGTTAATAAACACACACACATTCATGTAAACTAACTCTCTATAACTGTTTTTCTGTTTTTGTGTGTCCTTGTCACATGGAAATTTATTATCCTTTGTATTTACAACACGAGCTTTTATCGGATTAAACTAGGCTAGAGTGAAAACAAAGGTATAAATGTGACAACAACAAACAAACAAACAAACAACAACAGTATTACAACCACTACTAACGTAGAAAAATACATATACAAACAATTGTGCAAAATAACAATGGATAATAAAAAAAAAAAAAAAAACATACACAACAACAAGAAATAAGAAGATGAACAATACAAAAAAAAATATATAAAAAATCCCATGTAGTAAGATACATTGTTACTCATAACCAGCATAACATTATAGTAACACATCCTGTATATAATCCATTATATGCACTGGGAACAATTATTCTCTATAGAAACTTTAAAATAAGTACTTTATATTTCGAATATCTTACCTCAGTACTGAAGAAGAGTTTTATTGGGATTATAATTAATTTAGAGTAAATTATATACTTAAAAAGGATAAGGCGCCTTATTAAGAGATATTAAATCACAACATTAAGGTCTATTGGGATATATCATTATAAGTTATAATCTCTTTTGTAGAATTAATCATAATTATTTGCAAATTAAGTCATTATGTACGACATATCCTTTTGTTTTTTAACTTAGTAAATTTGAAGAGATAAAATTTTTTTACTGAATAGAGACATTCAGGTAGGGGTATTTAAAAAAAAAAATAAACCTAATACATATAGAACTTGCAATGCTTCCATCCGATCGGTACGAATTAAATTGGAAAATGTAGAGAAGGTATTAGTCGTTCTAAGTAGTGTAATTGACTCAACACTGTTTTTTTTAAATAGCCCTCTGTCTCGGCAGAAAAAGTACTTAAAGAACACTGATTTTTTCAGTATCACTTAAAAAGTGTGTTTTCGCATGGTGCACCGCGGTGTAGAAATGCTCTGAGGAAGCTCATGGTTGCATTCACGGTAATGCTGTGTAGGGTACCCGGACACTGCAAGGTGGATGGCAATGAGGTGGCGGACGAACTCGCGAGGGAGGTTGGGGTGATACGGGAAAGGTTCCGTGATGCCGTTAACCGGTCCTGGGGGGATAGAGTGGATTCTACTAGTATTGGATCGGGGTGGTCTCAGGACCCTTATGGGGTTCTTAAAGGGGCATTGTTCTGTTAGGGCTCTTACGAGTAAATGGGATAATGCCATACCGGACTTCTACAGACTGTGCGGGGATGTTGAGGAGCTAGAGACGGTAGAGCATGTGCTGTGCCACTGTCCTAGGATGCTGGGTCTCAGGTAGAAATGGCTAGAGGATAGGTTTCACGACGAACTGGATGTATCGCTGTATGTAATCCAGGCGATCTATTGGATTTTTCAGAGAAATAGGACGGCTGTTTCTGACGGTGGGACTGTAGAGGGGTTATGTCCTACGTAGCTTCTATATTTCTTCGGACCTCTCAACTTTTTTCTTCTTTATTTCTCTTTTTCTCTCTCTCTATCTTCTTCTTCTATACTGAAGGGATTCACAATGGAAATGCGTCCCTTGGGCGCATAACCCTTCTTAACCTAACCTAACCTAAAAAGTGTGTAATCAGTACTGTTTTAAAATTTTTAATATTCCCACGTAGAAATCGAAATATATATATGTACGTCCATGCATAGTTTCGATAGTTCCATTTATCTGCGAATCCGAGATTTGAACATATGTAATCATATATGGGCATGCATAAATCATATATAAGCATACATGAATATTAAACGAGATTTTATAAACATATATGAAAATATACGCTCATCAAATTTCAGATATATCAGATCATGTATGATCATATATTGAACTTAGCATGTTCGGCATACATGACCTTGTATGATCATATGCAGAAGAATATATGATCATATATGTTCATATATATTTCCATTTTAAAATGGGTTAACAATTTTATTTAATTAAGCTATTTTAATATACATTAGAATCCTGGTTTTAGGGATACTGTCTGTGGCAATTATATTAATCAAAAATTCTGCTGGGTTATTTCAAGTGTTTCATATTTTTTAAGTCTTTGTTTGCATATATATGAGTATGTAAATAAAAGAAAAATATATAGTTTTTTTAAGTAAATGACCAGTTGTGGATAAATGTTAAGCTAAAACGATTTTTTTTTGTAAATTCTATTCTTTATGTGAATCTAACAAAACTAAGAAGAACTTAAAAAATACAATTTTTCATTATAAATTCTTTAGCCGAAGGTAATAAAAATAACTTTTCAATTACTATAAGTGAGGTTAAGCAAATTGTTGTCCTATGTGGTACTTGAATTGCTTAAGGATTTATTAAACTCAAGTAAGGTATAGCACTGAAGTTAATATTCTTTATCCAATAATTTAAACTACGCACTTTTTATGTAAAGTGGGTTTTTATAAAAAAAAAGCACTAAGTAGCCCTTGACAGCCTTGATCAAAGTAAAGAAACAATCCCTTTTTTTACTTCACAAATGCCGACAAATATCATTTCATAATGTTTAGCCAAAACTTTAGAAAAGAAGCTACCTGTCTGGCCAAAGTATAAGACTGTTTTAACAAAGACATCTAACAAAGCTCAAGAATATTTACTTGAAATTTTGCACTACGCAAACTGTAGACATCTTATGGTAAAGTAGCAGTAGTTGTAGTGTAACTTAATACTTAATACTCTTAATAAACGTAGACGTTTACCTAGACTTATAGGGCCAATAGACAACACAAGTGACTTGCACAATATTGTAATAGTTTAGGTGAATTTTAAGTGTGTGTGTGTGTTAAGGATAATTTAAAAAATCAAAATTATTTTTTAACTTGCGTAGTCTATTTGCCGCCTTACTACAAGCATTAACTAGTTATGTTGCTGTGTTAAAATAAGTGACAGCACCGTAATTACTGCTTGTGTTGTCCAAGTGTTAAAGAACGCATTAATAATTTAAAAACGGTAAATTTTAATATTTTTTTTTTTTTGTATTTCGTTGTCTACCGTTTTAATGGAAATTAAGTGAATTTATAATTTATTCTATTACAAAAGTTCACAAATTAAATTCTTAGAAAATCGACTTTTTTTCCTTTCTTCATTTGTTTCTGTGTTTTTTTGGTACATTTTATTTTTTTAATTAACTTCTTGTACTTTCGACTTGATAAATTCCGACAAAAGACAAAATAAACAATAAAGTGTTCTATATTAAACCAACCACCTAACTATACAAATGTAGTCAAACAACAATCAACCAACCAACCGAGTCAACTAACCAAACCAACCAACCAAACATTTAAACTAACAACAAAAACTGAAAATGTTAACAAATATTTTAACCTTTTTCACTCCGTTCTAGATAAATATGTACATATATATATTTTTTTTAGTTGATGGTTTATGTTATATGCATGTAAGTAAATTAGGGCGGACTTAATTGGTAGGGGTTCAGTTAATATTGAACACCCTACGATTACAAAAAAATTTAAAGAGTTGGAAATGATTAAGGGCATTGTGGTGTAGTGCTTAGCCCAACACAGGGATGCAGCTTTAAACCTCAGCGACGGCAACATTAATTTAGAAAAATATGAAATTTTTTTAATTCTCATGCATATCGTAACGACCTGCTTTGGTGGTTCCATAGCACATAACCCCACCAAAATAAAATAGTATAACAAGGCTTTAATGTAAAAAGCTTCTACAATTTCACCAACTCTCAATCTGATGGCGGCCAACAACTGTTCCAAGATCTATCATCACTCGCAATTACAGTACTGCGTTATTCGAATAACTTTTTCATAAACCACTTCCTAACCCCTAAACATGAGAAAGGGCCATAACATATTCGAAATTCATTTAAATCAGAATGAACCCATTGAAATGGCTTCCTTGTTAGTACAGTCGAATTCTGATTTGTGCAACAACACAAAATGGATGTTGTGATTTTTTAGGCTTTCTTTGCTTGAAAATACATTTAACATTTTTATACCCTCCACCATATATGGTGAGGGTATATATCAGTTTGTCATTCCGTTTGTAACATGTCGAAATATAGGTTTAAGACCCCATAAAGTATATATATTCGTGATCCTTATGCAATTTTAAGTCGATTTAGCGATGTCCGTCTATCTGTCTGTTGAAATGGCGATCACGACGCGAATACGCTAGCGGGGGTGCCTATTTTTACCCAGATTATTGTACATCCTCCCGAGCAGTTTGGTATTGAAAATGAGCAAAATCGGTCAAGCGGTTAAAAAGCTATGGGTAAAAATGTGAAGATACCTCTAAATTTTCAATACGAATTGCTGTATTTTAGTACAATTTCATAGTAGCGACATATTTTTTCACCAATCGCTTAGAAATTATTAATATTTTGTACGCCTCAAATATTTTTCACCTCAAAAAATTTTTTTTCACCACTAAAATTGTTTTGGCCACAAAAAATTTTTCTCATAAAAAAATTTTTACACCTCAAAATTTTTTTCACGTAAAAAATTCGTTTCCGCATCCAAAAAAGTTTTTCACCTCAAAAAAATTTTTTCACCTCCATAATTTTACTTCAAAAGTTTTTTACAATGTTCGTATCAAAAACAATAGAGAACATTGGTGGAGGGTATCCAAAGATTCGGCACAGCCGAATTTAAGCCTTTTTTACTTGCTTTTATATAAAATTTACATAAATACTCAATCAAAAGTTGGCCGTGGTACAAAAAATCAAGAACTTGCAAACCAATGAGTTCACGTCAAATTAAATATTTATCATTTGGAGTACACTTTTTAGCACGCATTTGTCAGAAAGTTCTGATTTTAAGCCCTGTTACAGGCATAGAATTTTGTTTATATTTTAACAATTTTTAAAATCTTTTTACAAAATAGATTAATTTCTGTGGAAAAGCTTTTTTAAAACCAAGCTTTTTATTTTGTTTTTCCAACAAAATTAGCCAACAGTAATCATTCATTCGTGGGTAGAGCTCTTGTCGGGCAATCTACCATCCTCCCTAAAAACAAAAAGATTTACATATAAACCTTTTTAAATTTTATTTTGGAAAATCTATTTTTAGAGGACATAAGTTTTGTTTTCCCTATCGTTTTGCCGATATTAGAAACTTTGTTTTCCCAATGCTTTTTGAACAGCCACTTTTTTGTCTTAAGATGTTATCGTTTTGGGATTGGGAAAGCATTTTTTCTTCCATCTGTTTTATTTTCCTTAGTGGGCAATTAACCCAGCAAAACTTTGGTAATGGGTGCGATATTCTCATGCGTTACCTTGTAATGACAGCTTGTTACCTTTTTCATTATTTGCAAGCATAAAGTAATAAGTTACAGATTATTGAATACATAATATATGATTTATAAATGTAAAGTAATAATTGAAATATTTTTGAAAATCTATTTTTAGATACATTACCTTCTGTTCTATTGTAAGCAAAAGGGTAATGTATGTTTGTTTTGATAACACTAGCAAAAAAACGAAGTGCAACAATTCATTTAAGTTTAAAGCAATCAAATACTATATGCGTCGATACTCAGTGGGTAGAGCTCTTGGTTGGCAACCAGAGTTCCCTGGTTCGATTCCCATCTTGAACACATTATTTTTTATAACAAATTTTTTAAATAAAATCTTTGTAATAATTTTTTTTAATAAAATTTCCTCTTTTTAAAAATCTATTTTTAGACATATTACTTTTTCCATTCTCGTAACCATATAAGTAACCCCTTACATTATCACCTCTAAAGTAATGGGTATATACATAACTTTGAGGCTCATCGACTGTAAAATTCATCAATGAAGTAAGGTGTAAAGTAATCCATCGGCCCGTATGGCTATACATTACTTTACCCATTATTTGGTAATGTGTGGTTTTGCTGGGTACTTAAAACATATTGTGTTCGTTGATTTTTGAAGTATGGTTTTGTGCTATTAAAGATTTAGTAATATTTTTAGACGAAAAATTAATTTTTTCGAGTTTAACCCATTAGGATACAATAAATTCTTTTAATTTTTAATAGGGGTGTAAATTGAATTTCTGCCTAATTTTTTAAAAGGATTCAAACTGGGGGTAGCGTAAACCGGTGTTCGGCTGTACTCTGGAGAATTTTTTTTTTTTTGGAAACTTAACGCTGTTCATATTCAGTTTTAGCTTTGTACTTTTAGAGAAATCTACCGCATAATGATATTAAATTCGAAACTATTTGTGAACACTTAACAAGCCGGCTTTCGTGCTTAACACGTTGACTGCCAACTACGAGATAACTCGTAGATTGATTTCCCTTCCAGGAAGCCAACTACGAGTTATCTCGTACTATCTAAAACTGCCACTTTTTGTGTAGTTACGAGTAAAACCGTATTATATCAGTGCTAGTATCGATAAATGGCTTCTGAGAAAAGAAAAAAAGTTAGTTTTGGCTTGCGTGAGCTGAAAAATTTTATGGAGAAATTCATTCAATATAATGTAAAAATTCATTCAATATAATGGAAAAATTAACTCAAATAGAAGAAATAAAGTAATATTTTATTATTTGTGGTAGTTTTATAAAACAAAATATTATAGGAAGCAAAAATTATGTTTTTTTAGGAGAAAAAGGACCTACGAATTAACTCGTATTTGGCTTCTGCGTAGCGATTTCTGTCACAGTAGCCAATTACGAGATAATTCGTAGGTCCTTTTTCTCCTAAAATAAACATTATATTTGCTTTTTCATGATACCTATCATCTAGAAATAGAGTTTTTAGTAATATAATGTGAAAAAATCAAAATGTAATTTTTGGCCAGTTTTCTGAAAATGGCCTTGGCAGTCAACGTGTTAAGTGTATGTCATATTTTTGAACATGAGTCTAAACTAAGATTTTCTGTTTAAAGGTTTAAGTAAAAATTTTACCTGCAAGAGTGATATCTCCAGGGTCGAAGAGAAAATTATTAAACAAACATTTTTGTTAAATTTTATAGAAGTTTTTGGTGAACAAAATATTTTAAAATATATTTTACCAGATGCTTAAAAGTGAATAATAGGTATGTTTTTTAATCACCAGATTTATTTTTTTTATTAAAAATTCAATATTTAAAATAAATTATTATTTTATCTAAATTTAAATTTTTTGAAAATACAATTACTGGATTAAAATTAAACTAAATCAAAGGATTTATATATTTTTTTAATTATTTTTGGATTAAGCTTATTTTAAATCTTCAAGTTCTTGCTTTTAAAATATATTAGCGAGTATGTGTTAGATTTATATAAAAATATAAATTTTTTCTAATCAAAAAAAAAATAAAATATGAAAATTTTAACGAAGCAAATATATCCAGAAATAACTTCGGTGATCAAAAAATATGCCTAGTATTTCTAATTAATGAATTGCTTTATTTATTTATATTTACCTATTTTTTTAAATTCAAAAATTTGTTTACCCCAAAATTTATTTTATTTTAAAAATTTCTATTAATCTCGAAACAAATTTACAGGATATTAAAGAAATTAACGCTTTTACTTGTTTATTTTTTTATAAGTGTTACCATAACTGAAAGTGATTTTTCTTTTCTATAAATACACAGACTTGCACATAATCATACTACCATAAATCTTAATAAGCCACAAACAAGTTTACATTAATTTTTTGTTATCATGCAAAACGCAACACTGACTTACTTCTGTTACTTACGTCAGTCAGTCATAGTGAAAAAGTAACAAATAACTAAAACGACTTTGACGACACCGACTACGATGAGCAAGGAGAATAAAACCCACAAATAATTTTTTTTTACTTAACTGAACTTTCTTAACATTACTTAGTATGTACTACGAATTTTGGAGTAAATAGATTTTAGATGTTAAATATAAAATTTAACAATTATATTAGATGAGTGAAAAAGTAAGTGGTTTTTATAAGACTTGTCGTAGGCTTGCAGTAAAACATTTGTAACCATAATAATTGAGGTCGAATTCAGATGAATTTCCAAAGTTAAAAATTATAATGTTTTAAAACTAATACTAATACTTTTACAATAACTTGGTTAGCAACGAAATCTACTTTTTATCTTAACCAATATTTATGTATATGTTGCTCTTTGAACTTAAAAATCACACAAGCTCATATACATAAATATACATACTAAATAAAAATTTTGTTAACCATATAATATGAAAACACAAACTGGTTGGTATAATTTTTAAAGTTAAGACCAAATGAAATATGACTAAAATAACCATATTAAACATACGCCTCATGAAATTTTGCATAAACTACCAGAAAAACAACCAATACAAAAAAAAGGACCTAGTAGCAGCATATAATATGACAAGGACAACAATGAATCTTTGGAACTACCATATATTTCAGTAATAGTATTTACTTACCAGCAGCACAACTACACCAACAACAACAACATCAACAACCGATGAATGAAATTTGGTTGTGGACGCAATTTCACACACAACTGGATTTAAAAAGGAGAAGTTTTTTTTTCAACAGTTTTTTGTTTAGAGTTTGACTCTAAACGAAAATGCAAATTTGCCCCGAATAATATAACAAAATATAGAAAAAAAAAGTTTTTCTAACATTATATAAATGGTTAAAATATGGCATCTCATATTGCTTAACGTTTTTATACCATGAGACATGTAATGAAACAACAAAATTTATACAATGAGTATTAAAAGGCTAAATATTATTTTACTGAAATTTTCATATATAACACTGTGTATATTTTATACATACATAAACTCACACACACTTTGAGGCTTGGGTCGGACATCCTTTCATAATAAAAACTAATATATTTATATACACACATACACACACACACACACTAATACAAACTATCATCATCGCCATTATATAGAAAGACTCTTCGAGTTTCTATGTTTTTCCGTTATCAAGTTGGTTTAATAAAAATTAATAAAAATATAATGTATGAGGGATAAATTCACAAGTTAATGGAATAGGAAAGAAAATAATATTATTTATCTTAAAATTAGATTAAGGTTTTGTCATCAAATTTGTTGTCTAGTTTTTATATATGTATATTTTCAATATTAAAACAAAAGCAGAAAGCGACGGCAAAAAAGAAATATCCAAAAAGTACCTTAACCATGGTAGCAGTTACTGCAGAGAGCTTATATTTTAAAATTCTGAGCCAGGCCGTTAAAGGGGACACTTTATCACTTTTTGCCTCTTACGGTAAAAATTTCCAAAAACCCTGTCTTGAAGGAGGATCCTGATGTCACTTTTTTGTTAATAATTTATCTATGTTTAACCCATTTTTACTATGTTCTTATTGGGAATTTTAAAAATTATCTTCTCAGCGTATGCAGGTGGGACGTATTTGTCGCAGTAGTTCCGAAAGGGCTCTATTGCTTTTGATCGCCATTAGCATCATGATCCTGCTGAAATTTCCGAAAGTACCTTTACAGTAAATTAAACTATAATCCAGGCAACACATATTTAGAAATTTTGGGTTAATAACCAAGGGTGTTTGCTCAGTCGGCAAGGGGCGGACTTCTCCCCATTTTATACGCCCATTTACCACGTTTCTAATGTAAATTGCTCTTACTTTAGGTAAAGGTTGATTTTTTAGAAACTTTCTTTTTGGCAACACCGTTTTTGGCAGTTTTCGTGTAACATGTTACTGTGAAACATGTTCTGTTTGGTCTATAATTTAACCATGAATCGTCTTAAAAACGAACAACGATTGCATATTATTGAATTTTAATATAAAAATTCATGCTCGGTTAAGAAAGTGCATCGTGAATTTCTTCCATTTTATTGTCAGTTTGGGCGACCTTCTAGGGCGGCTATTCGGAACCTTGTGACTAAATTTCGCAGCAAATTTACATTAATGGACATTAAACCACGCATACGGAGAGTGCGGACAGAGAAAAATATCGCAGCTGCATCCGCCAGTGTTGTTGATGACCGTGCCCAAAGTGGAAGAGCTGAACTTGGCTGGCATGTGGTTTCAACAAGATGGTGCCACATGCCACACATCACGCGAAACAATGGCCTAACTGAGAGGCGAGTTCGGTGATTATTTTGTATGGGGCTATGTTTAGGTTCATGTCTAAAGGGACAAGCTCGCAACGGTTGACGCACTGGAAGCCAATATTAAAGAATTTATTCTTGAGATACCGGCCGATATATTGGAGAGAGTATGCCGAAATTGGACCCAGTGTATGATCCATTTGAGGCGTAGCCACGGTCAACATTCACATGAAATCATTTTTGAACATTGAATTTTATAGACCGTTCTATCGACTCAAATAAAGATTTTATAAATCTTTCTAAATTTTATGTTTTTTTTTTTAAACAAATCTTAAAAAATCACCCATTAATATATTAACATATAACATAATTTAAATATCAGGTTTCCCTCCAAAGGCGTTTGTTCAGAACGTTAAGGTAAATTGTTTCCCTTTTCTTAACCCCTGTTAAAATTTTTAAAAATTCCGTCTTAGTGAATATCTGCGCTGGAGAAAAAACCTACATGCCAAATCTCAAGTTCCTAGGTCCGGCGGCGCTTTTCCTCTTTTTAAACATTAATTTTTACCACATTCCAGAGGTCATTGCACAGTGTGGTGTCGGTTGCCAAAATTAAAAAAAAAACGCTATATTAAATATCGAAACAATTATTAATCATTTTAAATAATATATACCTTAACTAAGAAAAAACAAAAAGAATTAAATCAAATTATTAATTTCTACCAAAAATATAGATTTACAGATTTTAATTCCAGGATATCTAGCTGGTGGGCGTATTCTTGCTCCGATTAGAACCAAATTTTAATTTTTATATATTTAATCAATAGAAACAAGTGTATCAAATTTCATTTAAGTGCGACAACTCCTTCTATTTTTTGCCACTCGTTATATTAAATGACGACAATGTCCGTTATGGTGTAATGGTTATCGCGTAGGACTGTTACACAGAACGTTGCGGGTTCGATTCCCAGCGACAGCAACATCAATTTAGAAAAGTAATATGTATAAGATTTCTTACCTCATATATATCGTAGCATCCTCCTTCGGAGTTCCCATGTCACTTATTATTTTGTTAAAAACAACTTGAAATACATATTAAATTAATCGAAAATACAATCAAAAAGAGGACTACTGATTGTCCATTATATTCAACCCATTTTGTTGTTTATTTTTAATTATTGTTTTAAAATCGACAAAAGTAAAAACAATAGAAAAATAACCATCAAATTTTTACTGACAAAAAGTTAGAAAAAACTACTTTTGTGGTTTGTTTTTCAAATTGAAAGTTTTTTTATTTGTATGTAATTGCAAAACAGAACACAACACATGCAGATGTATATATTTTTATTGGCTTTATGTGTATGTATATCTGAATAATTTCCTATAATTTTTATTGAAGTAATTTTGTATATACAAACTATTTTGGTAAAAAAACAAAAAGGAATTATATGAATTTCTATTTTTTAAAGCAGAAAATATAAAATTTTACATTTAACTGAAAATATCAACTCCTACTAAATATCTGTAAATTTGTATAGTTTGTTTTTTGGATGACTGATTCAAATAGTTAAAAAATATATTTCTATGAATTTCAATTGATTCTTCGGAAAATATATTGTGAGTGAGGGCTATGAACTTATGGCGGGCACCAATTATTTTTTGGATTTATTATCTCACGCAATTACAGTGTTGCCATATCTGAAGCCCTTCATCTTTCACCACCTTTCATCACTCATCTATCCCCTTTTCAAAAAAAAAAGCTACACATTAAGTAGTAGGAATAATTTCTTGAGTGTCGCTTTCCTTAAAACAAAATTTTAGAAAGTTCCGTATCAATAAATTATATCATACATCAGGGAACACATATTTTAATTTTCAGATTTTTAAACAAAGTGGTAGGTCGTTAGTGGGTAGGATTTTTCCCCTTTGAGCCTCCATTTCTACGATGTTGCTGACGAAAATTCCAAAAAGTGTTTAATCAATGAACTGGCCCATACTCCAGGGATCATATTTCAGATAAATCTGGGATGCCGTTTAGGGTAATTTTTCTCTCTTGATCCCTCTTTTTACCACGTTCCTAGAGATAATGCAGTGAACAAGCATTATACCCCAGGGAATAAATATTTTAAGGTCACTAGTCAAAGCGAAAGCCTTTTCTCTTTTAAATCCCCAGTTTAACTATGATTTTGAGGAAAAATTCTAAAACGTACCTTAACAGTAAATTAGCCCCCATAATATAACATATGTTTTAATTTTAAGTTTCTATACAAATTAGTTGGGCAGGACTTAATGAAAGCTTTTCCTCTCTTTGCCTCTTCCCGTAAAGATGTGAAAACATTAGAGAAACCAACATGCTTAACATCCAGTTCATAGCTTCAGTGGTTTGGACTGTTTGATATTGAGTCATAAATTGCCAACGTTAAAAAAAAATACAGTTCGCTGGTAAAGGTCTAATTTTTATACAGTCAGAACACCCGTGTTAAAATCTGTTTAGGGGCATACTTTTTATAATAATTTTTTATTATTTTATTATTTAATTTAAAATATAAAATATTTTTGTTCTCAATATAGATTTTTAAGAAAAATATTTGTTGATTATTACAATGCCGATTTTTTTAAATTTCATTTTGGAAAATCTATTTTTAGACCAAATATATATATGTATTTTTTTTTTTTTTTTTGCTTTTTCCAACATTATGACAACGTTGGCAATTGCTCTTTTTCCAATGCTATACCGACGCTTTTAGCCACTGATACCTTACCAATTAACTCTCGTAAATGTATGTTATATGTTAAAAAAAGTAGAACAATTTTTTTTTTTGTCAGTTGGTCTATGAAAAATATAAAATTTTCATATGCATGTCTAGATATGCATAAAATGTTTTTGAACTAAAAAAGTTGCGAAAAATATGCACTACAAAACTCTACTTTTATGAACATATTCGGACATCTATAAATCATGTGGGGATTTTAGAAATTCACAAGAGAGTATAAAACAAAAGCGGGGAGTTTAAGTGAAATTAATAAAATAAAGTGTTTTTATGACCCAAATTATATGGCAAACAAAAAAATACTAACACTAACACTAACACGATGTATATAATATTCACACTCATTACATGTGTGAAGTCATTAGGACAGTTATTAAATAACCATGAAGAGTGATTACAAATAGATTATAAATCTAAAAATTAATTTAGAGTTTTACTTTTCAGTTTGTCTTTTCAATGAATATATAGTAAATATTGTTTTAATGTCCAAAATGAATTATACTCACGACATTTTGGTGTGGGCTAACGCAGTGTAATTCATTTTTAACCTTAATTAATCATGACCCCAAGAATTCATAGCTGTCGAAGTCAGTTGACATTAGGTGATACAATAACTACTTATATGACACAGGAAACTTTGACATATTTTATTTAGGTTGTATGCTAAGAATATGACGCAATCACATTAAAGTCTAATGCTAAAGAGGTTTTTCTTTTTTCATTATTTGTGATTTGTGCTGACATTAGTAGCAGTCGCAAACTATTAAAAGTTTGGGTTTGTAAAGTAGTTATAAAAGTATCCAAAAGCCTTTTGCAATTCATATCTGGAAAGGTACTTAACTTTTAATATGTATTCCTTAAAAAAACTTTAGCACTTTAGAGAATAAATACACATGAGAATTTTTCCCTTTTTTCTCTTTAATTGTTATTCTATAAGTAAAGTGATTCAAATAAAATTTTAAAAAAGTTTTTATGATTCAAAAGTTTGTTTTTTATTATTGAACAGTGTTTAATGGTTGAGAAATTATTCACTTAAAACATGTTTGGCAAACGCTAACACTAAAATACCGTTACAGATTCAAAAATCTTTTCAAACAAAAACTTTCGTTAACTAAAATACTACGGGAATAAATTAAAATAATGTTATCCTTAAAATATCCTAGCGATGATCCTCACAATTCTATCCATCTTCTCATGCAATTATAAATTAGTGTTTTCTATTCCATAGTAACATTTAATTATAATCTCGAACCTGATAAATTCTAAAATATATAAGAAATAACGTTAAATTTTCTACTGCATTCTCTTAAAAACCTCAAAAAATAAAAAATATAAATTGTGTCTTTTTTATCGCCAGCAATTGTTGTTGATTAGAAATAAAATTAACCTTAAAGCCAAGCAAAGTAATTTTTAAATTCCATTATCCCATAACACTAATCATATGAAACGATTGCCAATCCTGCTTTAAAATATTTTTACTTTTTCAAATTTGCTAATAATTCCCCATGCAATAAGAGAAAGGAAAGTTTTGACCCGAACTATATTGATGATGTCATGCTCAATGCATTTTTAACACTGGCCGTAATCAATTTTTTTTATACACAATTCCCAAAATTTCAATAGACTGTGTTGTTGATATAGTGAATGAAGTAGTTGGGGAACAACAAGTAAATACAATATAAAACATAAACTATAAATAAATTCAATATTGCAACGTATTAAATTAACCCTTTAGCTAACAGGTAAAATAAAAGTCACCAACTAAGCCACACACTAATTTTTACAATTTTCCACTTCACTAGTATACAAAACAATAGCAATTCTGTAAGGGAGATTACTTTTTATTCCACCAAATATATGAGTTTATATAATTTATACGTCACTCGATTTAAGCGAGGAAGTGTTTTGTCTTCTTTTCGGACTTAAGCTGAATTATTCCGAAGCATGAGTTTAGACTATATTTCTAATATTACAAATGGGTGGCAGCTCTGGATCTAATTTCCAAGTAATATGTATGAAATTTTTTTTTTTTAAATTTTATAACACTATTATTTTTTCACTAGTCGCTTACAATTAAATAATATTTTATATTCTCCTCAAATATTTTTCACCTCAAAAAATTCTTTTAACCACAAAATTTTTATTTCACCACAGAAATTTTTTTTCATCACAAAAAATTTTTCACCTCAAAATTTCTTTCCACCACAAAAAATTTCCTTCACCATAATTTTTTTTCCACCACAAAATTTCTTTTGACATCCAAAAAGTTTTTCACCTCAAAAAATTATTTTCACCTGCTTAATTTTAGTTCTAAAGTTTTTTTATAGAAATTGTTTTAAGGATATTGGTGGTGGGTATTGAAAGATTCTGCATAGCTGAATTTAAGCATTTGTTTACTTGTTTATACCTTCATTTTTCCAGCTTGACATGAAATATTTCACGTAAATCTTTTTTTTTAAGTGTTTTGGGCTGCTTAATAAATTATCAGTCAGGTTGGCAACAAATTTGATTACCAGCACAAACTTTATTTCTAGCTCTTATTAAATTCGAGGGTTAAAATAAGTCTGCGTTACATCGTCCTGCATTTATGAAATCCTGAAGTTATGGTACATATGCTTTGTTTGTACAAAGTTTGACCATGCAATAGTTTTTACTCAGATGCATAAGATAAATGATTTATTGAAAAGTTGGTAATATAAATTGTTTTATTTTTTTTATAGAGCAATTCCATATGAAAGCGATCACCTTTTGGACGACCCCTCTCCGATTTTAAAATAAATAGTCTCAATCGATTGCCCAGCAAAAAATAATGTACCTACATATTTTTTTTTTTTTTATAGTGACTGGTTTAGTGGTGGTGTACACCACTGTCATGTGACAAAATTGAAGAATTCTTCATAAGGGACCTCATTGAAAGTTGTTTAAAAACAACTAACTAAAGCGATCGCAACGAGTGATAGCTCGTTGGAAAGGTATTGAATCAGGCTTTAATTGAAAAATAAAATTTTCCTAATTTTTCTCAGAAATTTACCTTTTTTCCCATGAAAATTAAATTTTCACATGAAAATTAAATTTTCCGATTTTCCACAGAAGCTCCTAAATTTTCCGGCTAATTTTATTTTTTTTGGATTTCTCATAATTTTTGCTTTAAGAATCAGCAATAAAAAAATGGGCCCTGACTCCTTGTTTGGACAGGAGAAGAGCATTTAAGAGACCATCTTGTTCTCATTGTTTTTATATTTTTTATAATTGAATTATTTTTAATTATTTAACATTATTTTATTTTATTATTAAAAATACATTTTAAAAATTATTTTACAGTTAAAAATACATTTATGAAGAAAAAATCAATTTTTTTAAGAGCCCCAAGTTGAGTGTGTAGTGAATATGGTCTGCCTGCCTTCACAAGATCGGCCATAAATCCATGGATAATAGCAGCAGTGGCATGTAATGGCACACCTAACGCGACTGAGGCTACAGGTCATAAAATGTTTTGTAAATTTTTTAAATTACCAGGTAATAAATATTTCGCCTAAAATGACACGTGCAGAAGCAAGTCATAAAACACGGATTTTCCATAAATATGGCGAAATATTTATATATATATTAGTTTGAATTGAGCTTAAGATCTTTTTTTTATTTAAAAAAATTAATTATAAAAAAATCTTAAGCTCAATTTAAACTAATATACAAATCAAGAAGATCGAAGAAAACTAAACTAAAGTTATATTTTTTTAATAAAGGAACTCTTTAAATGAAATGAGGCCTTACGCAAAAGTAAGGACACATGAATTTTTTTTTTCAGTTTTCGCCAATTTATATCTGTTATATTTAAATTTTTAAAATATAATCTGCATAAAAATTTATCAAAAATTGGGTTAGCTGACGACTATTATTTTCAACAAGACAATAATAGCATACATCCAACAATATTAAAATGTGGCTTCTCTTTAACACTCTTTAACACTAATAACAACTCCACAAAGTCCTAACCTCAACCCCATTGAACACATTTGGAATGTTTTTGAAAGAAATGTGCAAACACACGAAATTCGAACAAACCCCAACTAAAACAGGTGGGACAATAGGAGTACTGAAACAACAAAAACCTTAGTTTATTTTATAAATAAACAATTAAAGGATTTATTCACACAATAAAAGCTATACAACTAAATATTAAAGAGGTAAAATATATTTCAAGTATGTTTGTTATTTTTAAAGGTGTGTCCTTACCTTATGCAAATTTCATCTGCTACACTAAAATTTTCTGTATTGTTCTGCGCTAATGAAATTAAGTTTCTTAATTTATAATTAGACTGAATAATTATATTTTATTTTTGAGTTATAAGTTAAGTATTTTTCTTTGTTTTTTTTTCTTATATAACAATATAAAGAAAACTTAAAAACAAGTTGCTGTGTACTTAGTTTTGCGTGCCAGTCTTCAGTAAATAAATTAATTTTCAAATTTACCTTTAAAAATTAAAAATTTTATTATTCCTACTAACAATTTCATATACAATCTTTTCGTTTTATTTATTTTGTGCAACTATCCTTAAACTTTTGTTTTGCAATAAACTGGAAAAACTAGTTTTACCCGTACTATTGTCAGTGGTATATTTTTGTAAGTTAAAATAAAAAAAAAAAAACATAAACTTTTCACAAAATCAACAAAAAAAAAAAATATTCTCAACTCGATAGTTTTATGAAACAAAATGTTATTTTTATTTTTCCTGCAAAAAAAAGTCAATATTGTTGTACAGTTTAAAACAAGTTAAAACTCGTTATAGTTATTGATTAGTGTTTGGTGGTATTCAAAGTATATTTGTTTGGCAGAAAATTTGTTTTTAGCAAACAAAATTTTATATAAAATGTGTTTGGACAAGTATAACACTGAAATTTTATGTAGCTGTAGTAAAGCATGAAAGAATTTTTGTATTTTAATCACAAAGAAATTCATAAAATAATAATATAAAAAACTAACACAATTTTATATACTCATAAAATTTTAAGTTAAAACCACCAAAATACTACAAAAAGAAGAAATTTATTCTCTTTGTGAAAAAATATATACAAACATTTAAAAGGAATTTCATGGTAAAGCTATATTTTGCATATCATTTGTTCTGCTATAAATAAAACCAGTCAAAATAAGTATTATTGGCATAGCTTTGGTAAAGCATTGATTTGTAATATTGACAGTTTTGTCAGGTTAGCCAACCGACTCGAACAAAAAGTAATTTTATATGGAATTCAAATTCATTAAAAATAATTAATATTTCCTCACAACACTTATCTGAACATAACATACTTAAGTCAGCAAGAAAAGGAGATTCGTTGGAAGTTATTTGAATTCTAGTTCAGGTTAAAGACACAAATGGGAAAACAAGAAGAAAATTCATAATTTTTATTATAAAAAGAATACACAGAAATAGTTATTAGAAACTAGGCGAATGGAATACATTTCCTGGTCAGCTTTGATCTTGTACCCGAAGAAGAATATCTCACATCAGATTTACGCACATCGATACTATGTCACAACACACATGGTACAGTGCAGATTCATTTGATATGTTCTAATACTTGAAAATTCTGCTAATATAACAGATAACACTACTTACCTGTATTTCCACCTGCATAATTTTCAATGGAGTTGAAAATCATGGCCTGCTAAATTTAAGTAAGCTAAATTTTAGCATACTACTAAAAACATGGAAATTTTTGTTAAATTATGAATAATATGAAGCAATTGTGTGTAAAATTTACTGAAATTTTGCTTTTGTGGTAAAATGGGATAACTTCAGCTAGTTAAATAACTGATTTAAGCGTAAACAACATAAAATAAAGGGTGTCCCAAGAAGAACGCAATTTTTAAATTTTAAATAAAACACAGATATTTAAAAAAAAAATTGTGAAACTTTATTATATCGTAAAGTAGACAGAATGAGGTTATGTATGGAACAATATATCGTGCAGATGGCCGCGGCGGCTTTGCTGGCATGCACGCGATCTTTTAATGAAATTTTCAATGACCGTTTTGC
Source organism: Eustalomyia histrio (assembly GCA_949748255.1). Taxonomy (NCBI): domain Eukaryota; kingdom Metazoa; phylum Arthropoda; class Insecta; order Diptera; family Anthomyiidae; genus Eustalomyia; species Eustalomyia histrio. Next base: position 242,415,356 of record OX456523.1, read on the forward strand.
ATGAATGCTGCGGTATTTCATTAATGCAGCGTCCAATTTCCTCTTTTAAGGCTTGAGTCGTCGTCGGCTTATTCGCGTAAACCATCGACTTCAAAAAACCCCAAAGAAAAAAATCTAATGGTGTTAAATCGCACGATCTAGGCGGCAAATTCTGATCTCCAAAACGCGAAATAACACGACCGGGAAATGACTGATGCAGCAATTGAATTTTTTCTCTGGCTGTATGACATGTGGCGCCGTCTTGTTGGAACCACATGCCCTCCACATTCATTTCTTCAATTCTAGGCAAGAAAAAACTGGTTATCATTTCACGATACCGAACACCATTGACTGTTTGCGCTTGACCTGTCTCATTTTCATAAAAAAAAGGTCCAATGATTCCTCCAGCCCAAAAACCACACCACACCGTGACACGTTGAGGATGCATTTGCTTCTCGTGAATCACTCGAGGATTTTCCTCACCCCAAATGCGACAATTCTGCCTATTGACGAAGCCATCAAGATGAAAATGGGCCTCGTCACTGAAGGTGATTTTATCGGCAAAATCAGCATTTTCATGTTGTCTCTCCAATACCCAATTAACGAACTCCCTTCGCTGTCCATGGTCAGCTGGCTTCAGTTCCTGAGTCAATTGAACTTTGTATGCATGAAGATGCAAATCTTTCGTCAAAATTCGCTGCAAAGTGGATTTGGAGACACTAATTTGCTGAGCTCGGTGTCGAATTAAGGTGGATGGAGTTTGAGCGACATCATCACGTACAGCTGCGACATTTTCGGTCGATCGACCTGGTCGATGGCGCGTTGTTGTCTTTACATCACTAACAGACCCAGTTTCGGCAAATTTATCCATTAATCTCTTTACAGTTGACTCTTTTGGAGCATTATTGTGACCCCAAATTGATCGCAATTTGCGAACTGTAGCCGCAAAGCTTTCACCATTTTGGTAAAACAATTTCACAATGAGAATGCGTGGTTCATTCGTGTAGCGCTCCATTTTTACTAACCTCGTACCTTCTACTAGCAAACAAAAACAATTGTTCAAATGTCAAACAATGACACTTCGAATGTTGCCAGATTTAAAAATTGCGTTCTTCTTGGGACACCCTTTATTAGTTCAACTGAACTAGAAAGTTTTTAACAGATTTTGTAATAACTTTTTGTATGAGTGTATACATTGAACAGCAAAAGAGAAACAGAAAATAAGCAGATGACTTTCAATATCAGTTAAAATCTGATTGGACATAATATAATAATAAAGATTAATAAACACAACTAAAGTTCGTGAGTAAATTTAATCTTATAATAAATCAACGTATATAGTTCTCATGTAGTTTTTTTTTTCTCAAATTCATACATTTGAGATCAAATGGAACACTATTTAGGGGGCTAGTATTGAAATTACACAATTCGTCTTTGGTGATACATAGCAAAATTTATAGAATAGATTTAATTTCGACTTTTCGAATTTTTTTTTTAATTAAAAAAAATCCATAATTTTTGTTTATCAAAAAAATAAAAAATCACTGTGAAATTTCAAGGTAGCTATTTAAATAAAATGAAGCACACTTGATAGCTTTTTACATAATTAATATACTATATTTTCATTCACCTCTACTACTACAATCCTATGATTGTTACATTTTGCTTTATATTATGACAATATTTACTAGATAAAATTGATTCTTTAGATTATATAAAATAACCACTATAGAAATTTAATATGAGTGTAAAAATTGGATTTATATTTATACCCAGTGTAAAATCAGTAGTGGAAAGATGAGCGAAATAAATTCAGTGAAAAAATAAGTTGTAAATGAAAATAGTGAGAGTGGCTCTAAAATGTATTTTAGTATAATTTTATATTAGCTTCTGGTGAGTAAAATATGTAATCACATTTTTCACCAGATGTTAAAAGGTGAATAATATTTTATATTTATTTCGTCTTAAGTTTTGTTTTTATTTTTTTCACCACAAATTTTTTCACTTCATATAATAAGGTTTTCTCATCAACTCATTTTTTGTATTTTATTTCTATTAGAAATACTTTGGAGGGTATAAAGAAATTGGTAAAATCGTATTTAAGGCTTTTGGAATTATTTTATAAAGAAAGAGAAAGAGCATCGATATATAAATGTGTAATGCTGGACTGCTGCAGCAAATCATTTATGTAAAGGGTGGTCCAACCATAATGCATGATGTTAATTGTGATTCACACCTTAATGTCAATTTTTTTTGCCAAATTTAATTTGACATTTCTTTGTTTCAGTGTTTGACAAATTCAACCATCGAGAGGTATACAATTGAACAGCGCGTTAAGATTGTTGAAGCCTTTTATGAAAAAGGGCCTTCAAATGGAAATGTTAAAACACCTGTGCATGACTGTTTCGTGCGGTTTATGAGCTGGCGGCGTCATCGGGCCGTACTTCTTCGAAAATGAGGTCGGTCAAGTAGTTGTCGTGAATGGTGTTCGCTATCACGAGATGAAATTGAGGATATGGATCCGGACGATATGTGGTTCCAACAGGTAGGTGCCACTTACCATGAAGCCAACAAAAAAATGGCTCTTTTGCACAAAAAATTCAATGGCCGTGTTATATCACGTCATGGCGATGTTAATTGGCTGCCACGATCATGTGATTTGACACCGTTGGACTTCTTTTTTATGGATATTTAAAAGAAAAAGTATACGTCAATAAGCCAAGAACAAATCAGGATCAAGGATGAGCTAATTCGGCACATTAACGATATTAAACCTCAATTATGTCTCAGAGTCATTGAAAATATGGACCATCAGAATGAGTTATGCCAGAAAAAATTTGGTAATTTCTGTTTTGAAAAATATTTTAAGTAATATTCCTTATCGAGCTAAAGATCCTTTATTTATAAAAAATTTAATTATAAATATTTATTTATCCCAATATTTCGTCACCACATTAGGTGACTTCTTGTGGGGAAATTGTCTTTTTTTATAATAATAAATTAAAATTGTAATTTTAATTTATTAAAATTATAAACTGATCTGAAAACTTATTATAAGTTTTCAGTTTATAATTTTAATTTATTAATTATAAAAAAAAGACAATTTCCCCTGAAGAAGTCACCCAATGTGGTTAAATTTTTTACAAATAAAGGATCTTTAGCTCGATAAGGAATATTACATGAATAGAGAAGATCGAAGAAAACTAAAATAATTATTAAAAATATTTTAATTTTAAGGTCAAATTTTAGGGCTGATTTTTAGAACTAAAAAAACCTTTTAGTGCTATTTTAAGGGGATGTCCTATTTTCAGACATGAGTCAGTATCCTCACTTCCAAACCTTTCTTTAATCTATGTAATATTTTAAGGCAATTTAAGTTTGTAGGTGTAAGTTTTAATTATAAATAACATATCCCCCAATATCCACTTTCTTAAAAATAGTATTTTTATGTTAATCGGTTTTCAAAAATTTTTAAAATTATTTCTGAAATTAGCAACAAAAATTTGTAAATATTCTGTAAAAATTCTGTAATTTTTTAAATGTAAAGAGCAAAAAGATTTGCTAAATAATAATTTTTTTACTAAAAATCAGTACAAAAATAGTTAAGTGGAATTGAAAACCGTTTACAAATTTTTCTATTAACTTTTTTCTGAGTGTAAGCTAATTTTATAAAAAAATAAAAAAAATTGTTGGTCTTATTAAATTTTGTTTTTTTTTTTTAATTTAAGATTCATTAATTTCTTCAATATTTGCAAAGCACAAATAATGGGTATCTGCCCATCCCTGGTAATGGAATATAAAACCCATTGTGTGTTAAATTTTTTCTATACTGGGTATTTTATATTATGAAGTATATCGACAATTGTTTTTATAGTTACGACTTTATACAATGCAATCAATCTGATAGTTATATGACACTATATATGACAAGCACAACGTATAAGAAAATATTACATTGCACCTTGTAAAAGTGTATTGCGTTGGACTTTTGGTAATGACATGATGGATTTTACAGCACAGTGTGCAGCAAAAGTTTATAAGAAAAATAAAATATATATAATTTCTAAAGTAAGATTTAAATAACTCATATATGGTAACTAAATATTACTCAATAGAGTATTCCTACATTAAAGGCTAGTTAATATTTAACTTAAATTTTTGTTAAAAAATATATTTATAATGTTACAGATATTCAATATTTTTTCCCCCATGGGGATATTGCAGCCCTAAAGTGTAAATGATTTCAGTTTTTCAATTTTTCAACACTAGCTAAGCTCGAAAATAGCAATGACCAGAAACTTTCACACAACTCTTGGTAAGTATAGTTGTTATACAAATCTAATCGTTAATACGGCAACAACTCGGCAAAATAAAATTGTTAATTAATTTAATTAATTATGTAGGCGTGTTAAAGTGTGGTAAATTAAGTTTCTGTGTGTAATTTTATAAATAAAGGGTTGCAATAGAAAATGTCAACTGTCATATATTACTTTCAATACAAAAAGAACTCGATTTATTTAGCTAGAAAATAAATCAACGATTTTAAAAGATTACATTAAAAATACTTACTCCACTCTAAAATTTATATTCAATTCAAACCGTTAAATAAATTCAAATAGTTTTTTACAATTATTTTTTATTTATTTTTTTAATTTTTGATATTTTACGCTGTGAAAATTCTTATATTTAAACCTTTAGTGCCTAAATTTTAATAGCAGATTATTTTAAGATCAAACTTTGTGAAGATATGAAACTAAGAATATCGATATTTTTTGTTACTTTTATCAATAGATTTCGTCCCCTAAAAACTGAGGAAATATGTATTTTTGACTAAATATTTAAAAAGTGATGCAGAAAGGGTTAACATATATAAAATGTAAATATTGATTTATTTTTTTTGCCATTGAATAAACTATAAATTCCTTTTACCGAAAAATGTGTATGTTTATAAATTTTGCATTTGTATATTTAAAAATAATAAAAATAAAAAATAAAATTAAAAAACAACAACAACAGAAAACCTATGCACAAAAACCATAAATTGCTTAAATTGGTAAATATTCATTTGTTTGTATGTGTGTGATTGTGAATGCGGATGGAATATATGGCCAAAGGGGTCAGCAATTAGAGTGACCAAATGTATGATATTGGAATAAAATTTTAATATCAAAATATCTTGACCTTTTTTGTTAAAAGGAAATTAAAGATTATGTATTTTATTTCGGATTTCAAATTTTCGCAATAACAAATTTAAGATTTTTAATTTTTTGGAAGCGAAACAGCCTTGAGATAAAAAAATTTAAGGTGAATATAGAATATTATTATTAACTCTGGGTGTCTGATGAAAAATATTCACCAGTATTTATATATCTTTACTCACAGCTTTTAAATTCCTGAACCGATTTTTCTTATTTGCAATACTAAACTGCAATGACCTAATCACATAATGGTTTGGATGGTCTAAAAAGTCCCACTAAGTAAAGGTGTTGATTGAGATTTTAATTGATTAAATCACCAAATTTATTAATGCCCAGCAAAACCATGATATCAACTACTGCAAACAGCCTATTTACGCGCTTAATTACTTATGTTCGCGACGCCCAAAAAGTAATGGGTACTAATTATTTTTTGAATGTTCGTAAGCGAGAGGGTAACGATCACCCATTACTTTGTATATTTTGTAAGTGAGAAGGTAATGACCACTCATTACCTTTGAGCTCATAGCGAACAATAGTTATTAAGCGAGTAAATAGGCTGGTAAGTAGTTGATACCTTGGTTTTGCTGGGTGCAATTAAATACTCCATTCATTTTTATAAATTTATTGTATTTTGATTTCACAGCTATTTTAAACTTTTTAATACAATTTGACTTTATTTCATTTTCACTATGGGGGCTGCGACTTTCACAAAATTCCAATAAATTAAATAGTGAATTGTTTCCTATGCAATGTTGTTTTTTTTCACTACCTCAGGGAACAAAATAAATCTAATGAAAGTTGATATTTTTTCTGTGTATATCTGAGAATTTTTTGTATGTTGGTAACTTTATTGTCAAGTCATCCAATATATCAGCAAACATTTTTACATACAAATTTGTCAAAATTGTATTATTATTTGAATTTGGTATTTGTATGTATGAATAGTTTATACTTTTTACCACTTTTGCTACCCCATCAATGTATATTTATGATCATTAAGCTGACATTTATGTTTGAAATATAATTATTGGCATTTGAATCGAAATAGTATGGGCACGTTCGTAAATGCAGTAATTGCGCATAACTGCAGCATAATAAAAGTAAAGCGTTCAAAAAAGTTTCACTTGGCAGCACTAATTTATGTCAAACGTTTTTTTATGCAAACAATTGACAGTGCTGCCGCAAATTTTTGCAACTTTGGCTTCATTAAAGTTTCTGATGCAATAGTGCGAAATTAGTCTTCTTTTTTGTTTTAATTGATTTTTAATCATCAAAAGTCGTTTCATCTTTCTATTAATTCTTTTTTTTTATTATAAGTTAACAAAAAGTTGTCATTTTACCATCAAGATTTTCAATAATATTTGTTATTTGTTATTGTGGTGAATATATTTTTATCTATTGCAAAATCTTCTAAAAAGCAAACTGTGCAGTTGTTAAGCAGTAGCAAAGCATCTGCAACATATGATTACTCATCAGCAACAAAAATTGGCATAAATGCCGCAGTGATGCACAAATTTTCTGCATTTACGAACGTACCCTATATTTATATAATTTGCATATCTTTTTTAATAATTGTAATAATTCATGTAAAATTTTACCACATTTTGAACGAATATTTGTGAAATGCCTGGAAAGCTGCTTGCTATTATTTTTAAAATTAAAAGTTTTTTTCTTTCAATATAAATGGTTCTTTAAAGGCGGTCAGAATATTTTTTTTTTATATTTTCCACAGTGTTTTGTAACAAAAATAATTATTTTTTTAACTCCACCATAGTTTTTTAAAATTCAAAAATTTTAAATTTTTAAATTAAAATTTTTAAATTTTAAAAAATTACACTGAAGTTGAAAAAATAATTTTGAGTTCAAAAACCTTTTTTAATGTGAAAACAATTTTTGTGGTAAAAAAAAATTGAGGTGAAAAATATTTATAGGTGAATACAATATATTAATCTCTAATAATATATCTTATGATTCTAAAAAATAGAAATTTGAATGGAATATTTATGTTAGGTATCTTCACATATTCACTCACAACTTTTTTGCCTCTGGACTGATTTTAAATATGAATAACAAAACTGGAATATTTAGTAAAAATTAATACGTTTACTCTGTATATTAGGGACACCTGAATCGTTAAGAAGTCATCTGGCAAAAATTTTGCCTATTTTCAGATATTTAATATATATAATAAAACTTTAGAATTACTTCTGAATGAGAAAAAATATATAAAGGGTGGTTAAATTTTAAGGGCCGATGTTGAATGCGAACCACACCTAAACCTTAAGTTTTTTTCTGGATTTCATTTGACATTTCTCAATTTCAGTCTAACTCAATTCGAACCATTGAAAGATACACAATAGAGCAACGCGTTAAAGTTATTCAGGCTTATTATGAAAATGGGCGTTCAAATCAAAATGCATTTCGTGATCTTTTTTGGTCAGCATAATCGACCAAATGTGTCCACAATCGGGAGAATTGTGGGCAAATTTCAGCAAACCGGGTCTGTGAAAACACCTGTGCATGCTCGCCCAGCTCGAAAAACATTGCTGTTGTTCGCGATAGTGTGTCATGAAGTCGGCCGTGAATGGTGTTCGCTATCGCGAGAATTGAGGATATGACCCTGGACAATATGCGGTTTCAACAGGACGGTGCCACTTGCCACACAACTAACGATGTCAATTGGCCGCCAAGATCATGTGATTTGACACCGTTGGACTTCTTTCTTTGGGGTTATTTGAAAGAAAATGTGTACGTCGATAAGCCAGCAACAATTCAAGACCTAAATTATGAGATAATTCGGCACATTAACGGCATAGAACCTCAATTATGCCTCAGCGACATCAAACATTTGGACCATCGGATGGAGGTGTGCCGCCGAGGTCGCGGCGGCCATTTGGCCGATATTTCGTTCCATAGATAATTTAACCATACCATATTATCATCATAAAAAGAAATGACAATAATTTCCTAAATAATTTGTGTTTTATTCAAAATTTAACCACCCTTTATATATGTCAAATTGCCCACAAAAACTTTATTGCCGTACTCATGTAAAAATCAAAATATATTTATATGATCATACATGTTCCTTTATAACATACATCTATATGGTCATATATGGGCAAACATGACCATATACTTTTATTAGTACCATGTATTTTAAGATATGGAAAATTAAGGTTATACAGCCATATATGGTCATGTATTGTCATATATGGGCATATATATAGCAAGTATGAACATCTCGATATTTGAAGCCCTTTAGCTTTCACCAAGTTTCATCTTTTCCCTAACCCTAACACATTAATTAGTAGAAACACATTAATAAATGTTACTTCTCTTTAAAAAAAAAAAAAAATGTGGTCAGATATGACGTCAAATTTTGTATCCGAAGATATATGAAGATTGTCATAATTTGAATTATGGGTGAATCTTGTATGTCCATGTTATCTTGTATGTCCATGTATATAAACATACATACAGGTTGGTTGAAAAGTTTCTGCGCTCGAAATGAAAGAATACTGTTTTTGTTACGAAATATATTTTTTATTCAATATAATCTCCTAGAAGCTCAATACAGTGATCTTCTTATAATTTTATCCCACTCTTATAATGGTTTTCCGGAAGCTCTGCAAAATAACCGTCTACGGCTGCTATGGCCTCTTCATTCGACGAAAAATGCTTTCCACGAAGGAATTCTTTGAGATTTCTGAAGAGATAGAAGTCACTGGGAGCCAAATCTGGTGAATACGGTTGATGTTCAAGCAATTCGTACTTTAATTCTTTGAATTTAGCCATCGTCAAAACACTTTTGTGAGCAGGTGCATTGTCTTGATGAAAAATGATTTTTTTCTTCTTTAAACCAGGTCTTTTCTCACGAATTTTTTCATCCAGCTAATCCAAAAGGCTGCAATAATATTCAGAGTTGATTGTTTTACTTTTCTGAAGATAATCAATCAACAAAATTCCTTTTGCATCACAAAAAACTGATGCCATAACCTTCTTTGCTGATCGTTGTGACTTCACATGCTTTGGAGCTGAACAACCAGCTTCAGTCCACTGTAAACGTTCTTGTTAGGATCATGGTGGTACATCCAACTCTCATCCATAGTTATAAAACGACGCAAGAAGTCGGTTTTATTCAGCTCCAAATTACTCTGAGAAATTTGTTTTCGATCCAGTTTTTGTTGAATTGTTAATGTGTGCGGCACAAACTTTCCAAACAGTTTTTTCATACGTAATTCTTCATGTAAAATATGGATTACTCGATCGTCTGAGATGCCTATGGCAATAGCAATTTCACGCTTAGTCAAACTTGGATCTTCACCAACCATATTATGTACCTGCTCAATGATTTCTGCTGTGGATGCAGTTTTTGGTCGTCCTTCTCGTGGATCGTCTTTAAGGCGTTTAAATTCACCAGTTCAAAATTCAACGGTGCGTTTTGAAGGTGAGGACTCCTTATACACTTCTAACAATTGTTCATAAATTTCCTTTGCTTTTAAACCCTTCAAAACAAAGAATCTAATGACTGCACGATATTCAATTTGTTCCATATTAAAAAAAAATCAATGACACGTCAACTTCAAATGGCTTGTAAATAAAGAAAGAATTGACAGAATGACTTTTAACTTTGCATGTGTTCTTAGGACAGTTATACCAACTTGAGAAAAAAAGTTTGGAGCTGGCAGTGCCATCTCTTGGTGAGCGCAGGAACTTTTCAACCAATTTCTTTTTTTTGAAATAAGAAGATATTTAACATTTTTTTTTTTAATTTAAATTGTTGTTAAATTCTAATTTTTTCTATATATATCTTTTTCTGAACCAATTAAAACATAATATTAATGAATTACCCTCCGAAGAATATCTGAAAAATAAAAATTAAAAAAAAATCAAGTTCAGCTTGTCAAAATACATAAACACAGAAAAAAGACAATTAATATCAAAGAGAAACATTATTAAATTACATAGAAGTAGATTTGAAATCTCATTAATTTTTTTCTGTTCAATTTGAATTCAAATATATTTCTAGTTAAATACAAAATCTTAAAATATTCATTTTAATACGAATTTATGTATTGGAGCAAAAATCATATTTACTTTAATCAAATTTGTTCCTAATTAAAATATGTATGTTCAAATATGATATAATAATTTAGTTTACTTTAAATGAAGGCACAAAAAATCTAAATCATTTGGTAATCTAATGTTGTTTATAAAACATGAAGGTTTTGTTTTAAGAAAAATGTCACTCTAATATGTATATATTTTTATTAACAAATTTTGCATTCTTCACAATTCACAATATTCAAATGCAAATATTTTGAATTTGATGAAACATTTGTACAGTTGTCATGTGTTCTTTTTATTTTTCAATCCAAATCTGAGGTTTTTACTACCAACATTGATACAAACATACATACATATTTATAACCAAAATTTCCAAAAAAAAAAAAAAAATGTTCGAATCAATTAATTACAATTTATTTGGTTTTTTAAATTTTATTATGGTGTTTTGGCAGATTTAAAGCATTTCAGCGTTTTTTTTTGTTGTAATTTATATCGTTGTTTTTTTTTTTATTTAGATTGTTTATTTATAAAATTTTCACAAATATCCTTTTAGGGCATTTAAAACTATGTACACTGAGTTATTGACGAATATTTGGTATAATTTGTATATTAGGGTATGGTGCTGTTGTGTGATGGGATGTTGTGTTTAGTACTTTTGCTTAAATTTCCACTTCAATAATTATGTTGTAGCCTTCTCTATAACAAATATTGAAATAATTTGATATAATACCCTGAAGTGTAAATACGAAAATACAAAGCAGTTGAACTGAAAACAAACAAACGAAGAAAAAAAAATATAATGAAATCTAGAAGCTAAAAACAAAATTTAATGTAAATTTTTATTATTACTGAATTTCCTTTAAAAAGTAGACAACCCAAAAAAAAATGAACAAGGACCAAGGGCAAAATGAAATATACAAAATGAAATGAAATACTTGTATCAATTCTGACAAATCAAAAAGTCCATTTTGTCCATTGAAATTTTTTTTTCAGTTTTTTTTTTCTAAATATACGATTTCAACAGAAATTCTCCACTATAGAATTAAAAGTGTTGGTGGTTGAGTTGGTAAAAATGGAACATCATGTAACTTTTCATAGTCAGTTTTATTTTCTACCAGTAGATATTTTACGACATGTTACAGTTTTTAACTTTAACTACGTGATTCAGTTGTTTATTGTATATAGATTTGAAATCCAACTCAAACATATTGGACCACTTTTTTTTTTTTTTTTGTATGTATTAGTGCTCTTTTGGTATGTGTATGTATGCGTGAATTATAAAATCTATAAAAATTCAGTAGCTGAACGTGCTTGAAAAATGTATGTGTTTTCTATTTGAAATCCAACGCACACTACAATAGTACTGGGTATAATAAGACTATGATCGTGATAGGAGAATTCACTTTCTTTTTTTGGATCAATATTTATGATGTTTCTTCTGTCCACTATATATAAGTCTGGCATAATAATAGAAAATTGGTCTGCATTCAGTGTATGCATAATAAGTGAATATGTTTTTTTTTAAATATCCCAGCCAGATAATGAATACTTCCTTACATTCTGAATTATTGTAAAACAGTAAATAGCGGTTCACTTTATAATTTATTTATGTCATTATTTCAGATTAAAAATTTTGCCCTGGTTATTTTTGTTAAAATTTTATAAACAAGAAATATTTGCTGCAGCAGCAAGTCCCTCGATTTGGCTTAAATGAAACTCCATTTTTGATTTTGAACACATTTGATTTATTGAACTGCTCACACCGCTTGGACTAGATACCTGAAATATAAAATATGTGTTCCCCGAATTATGGGCTTGTTGACTGGAATTGAAACATTAGACAAGAGGAATGAAAGGGGTAGATTTGAACTACTAGGCAAGGGTTTAAAAAATAGAACGAGGACCAAGTGGAACTGAAATACTAGATAAGGGGAATAAAATGGAATGAAACGGCAAACGAGTGCAATCGATACACTAAGTAAGAAGAATTAGATTTAATGGAATAGGGAACGATTGGAATTGAAACACTTGCTAATATGATGAAATGGAATGGAACGGGGAACGTGTAGAATTGAAACTCTAAACAAAGGAATCGAAAATGAAACGCTTGACACAGTGAACAAATACAAATATGTACTAAAGTAACATATATTTGAAAATTTTCTGGACTACTTCCTTGAAAGGTACATTTAGGAATTTTTCACGAGGGACGTGATAAAAAAGGTAACCTCCCTGGCTTAACAGCCTGCTCAAACCTTATTGTGTTCACTGATGTATGAAATCATATACTGATAAAGTACATTTTTTTGACATTAACGTGGGAAAATTGGTGTTCAATTTAAACGAGCTGGCAAAACCGCTTTTGACTAGAAACTTAAATTTTAAAATATATTTTTCCCCAATTTTTGCCATGAACGTACTAAAAAAGTTGGCTTAAGAGGTTCGGAGGCTCCCTCTCAGAGGCTACACTTAAAAAAGTTTGTAAGTTAAAATAACTGAAAATATCATTTAAAAGAAATGATATTTCATTTAAAAACCGGTCTACTTAATTTTCATTTAAATTAAATGCCATTTGTTATTTATTTTTAAATGTTGATTAATCAACTGACACATCCGTTAGAAACAAATTATATAATCAGTTAAAATAAATGTCAAAATTTTACCTACCAATCCTTAAAAAATAAATGTTTTATTCATTTATTTGAAATAATTTCCATTTTTGTATTTTTTGTTTTTTTTTTTAATATACTCGTACAATACAAAATGTATGTATGCATATGAAGCTATAGACACTTTTTGTGTGAATGTATTTGTGTATGTATGTGTGTTTATGAAGTTCTTGTAATTTGTATTTAAAAATTTTGTATATATACAACCAATTTAAATAAAAAAACAAATTGAAATTTTTTGAATATTTTTTTTTTGAAACAGACAGCAAACAAAATTTAAATTAGTAATAACTGTTACGGACACAAATAAACCACAAGTTTCCGTTTTGAAGGTAAATTTTTATTAAATTTCAAACAAATGAAAAAAATAAATGAATCTGAAACAAAATGGTAAATGATAGTAAATTATTTCGAATAAATGTATAAAAAAGTTAATATAGTTATTTCTTATAAAAATAAATCTATATTACTTTATTTTTAAATGGAACGGAAAACTTTTTTATTCAACTACAAACAGTTAACTACATAATATTCTGAGTGTAGAAATATGAAATTTAAAATATGTGTTCCTTGCAATAAGAACTTTTCTAACGGAAATATACTTTCTATAATTGTCAATAAGGAAGTGGTAAACATAGGGGTACAATAATATGGGAAAAAACGTCCCCTTGATCACCCAGCACAAAACGCAAGAGTTAGGAATTTTAAATTTGGCATGTGTATTATCCCTTAGGCATAGACATCCACTAAAAAGTTATTTTTACAGCAGGGAGCCAAAAGGAAAAAAGCTGTTTATATCCTTTGGACTAAAAATTTCATTTGTGCTATTTCACCATAGAGGTAACTTTTGGAAGTTTCTGCAGGAAAGTGATAAAAATAGGGATCCAAACCGGAAAGGCTCCTTTATTAACAAACTGCTTTGGTATAGTCCTAAAATTGAAATATGTATGTGGGGCTACTTTCTTGATTTTTGTTTTATTTTCGTCAGGAATGTTGTAAAAATAAAGAGTTTTAAATGGGAAATTTACCAATAACGAGCTGCGCTCAATTTAAAATGTGTGATGCTTATGAGATGTGTTAATTTATTGAAAAACTAATCTTTGCAATTTCTGACAACCAGATAATGGGGTTAAAAATGTAAAAGGTGACCTGGCCCAACCGCTGGACCTAGGAACTTTAAATATAGCTTTCAGGTGCTTACTCCAGAGAAGACGTCTACTGAGGTGGGATTTTTGGAAATTTTTTTCGGGTAGTGACAAAATAGGAGAAAATCTTTGAGTTCTGTTAAAATACCTCAGGCAAGATATCTGATATGAATATGAATATTGAAATTTCATATTGAAGTCTGGTAAAAAGGCTTTAAAAATTCGAATAGTTTCCATTTAATTATCTGAACCCCAAAACTTAAAATTCTACTACAAAAGAGTAAACAAATATATTTAAATAAGAAAGTACTTGAGAATAAAGAATTCAGTATTTTCCTTAATATACATATTTTGATATTAAAAACTACCATCAGTATCAGGCTTTTAAGCTTGTATAGCATATTATAGGTTCGGTGTTTATCATCAATAATTTTATTCACATTTTATATTGAAAACTTTAAACACTCGCTCACTCTATTCCTGAGTAATTTTGTTATGAATTTGTAGTTAGGCGAAGAAATGTAATATAAACTTATATGTTTTATATACATATTGACACACATGTTTGTACTAAAGGTCAACATTAGTAATGGTAACAACATGAATATTTACGTTGCGTATTTTGTTAAGGGGCGATTATGTGCGAAAAATATTTCTTAGATTTTTTTTTTAACAATTTTATATATTTCGTTTTATTTTTTGTAAAAAATGATTGTGGGTCATAAAAACTTGACATAGACTTAAAATAGAAAAAATTGTGATAGTAGGTGTGTGTGTGTGTGTGTGTGTGTGCAAGAAAACATGTACATATTAGTAGATGTGTATGTGTGAAGATATTAAAGTTCATTTGTATTAGCACGTGTAACTGTTATAAAACAATAAATATTAATAGTGTTTTTGTTTTTTTTGATATGTTTGTATTGGTTATAAAGGTTATGTTGTTCGTGTTAAATGTTCATAATGATGATTTGAAATGTCCCTGTTTGATCGGTTTAACGATTTAGTGTTTACGAAAATATATTTATATCTTATAATATATAAATTTTGTGTAGTGATACTTTTAATCCACTATTAATTGGTTTTATATACTCTAAAGGTGATAAGGTAATAAAACTTAACTATATGAACATTAGATTAATGGTGGCACAGTGGTTTGGAAATTATGAAAATAATTAAAAAATAAAAAATATATTAATATTCAATTTTTTAATCTAAAGATCTTTTTTTTATAAAATTTCTTATATTATTTTCGATATTTAGCTAACAATTTGTTAGCATCTTCAGGAAAACAAAATTTTAAAATTTTTTTAAATATCGAAAATTATATAAGATATTTTATAAAAAAAGATCTTTAGCTTAAAAAATTGAATATTAATATTAAAATAAGAGCAAATAAAGTTATATAATTTTCAAATAAAAAATATAAATAAAATTGTGATATTTTATTAAAGAAGTTTTCTAGTTTTAGACACTTGAGCGTATGATTAATATAAATTCAATAAAATATTTATAATTACTTGTGTGAGCAGTCAGTTAGGACTTGCAATTAAATTTTATATTATAAATATAACTTGTTTTAATAGATGCTAGTGATTTCTAAATTAAATTCTATAGATTTAATTAATTAAATAAATTCTATTAAATTGTTTCCTTTTTATAAAAAAATTCTTCTTCATGTTACTGTAACAAATACATGTGCAATTAATATTGATGTATGTATGTGATTATAAGGGATTTCTTTCAATCATATAGCTTTTTTTAAGTTTGCGCAATCGACTTTAGTCTTGGAAGAATGTTACAAAAAAATATTCAAAAATAAACAAATTTTCCAAGTTTTACCCCTTCTACTTCACCATTTTTTTTTTTTTTTTGTAAAATATTATTACAGTTAATCCATACTGTCTTATAGGGCAATGCTTCCACAAAGTTTTCCAGATTATACTTTTATAAAAAGCATAAGGATTGAAAAAAAAACTTGTCGTATGTTAGCTTGGTTTATTTATTGTACTTTCGTTGCTAAAACCCGGGTATATAAATTGTTTCATATACAGCTGCCATTATGGCTTTAATTGACAACAGTTAACTGCAATTCGAACCAGTATAACTTTCAGGCTAAATGAACAAGAGCATAAAACAAACCAACTATAGCAACAACATGAACGTACAATACAACAACAACAACAACAACAGATACCAAGTAACATCAATATCAATGACGCCATGAAAATCAACAAAAATGTCAAATATGCTACACAAGCTGAGAAGACAACATAAATCCCATTTGAGTGTGTGTGTGAGTATGCGTGATAGTCGGTGTATGTATGTGTGTATTAAGCATGAAATATAAATTATTATGAACGTATGGCCACAAAAAAGTAAAGAATAACCAACATACAAACAAACATATTTTGTACTAAAGTGGTATTCAATTTTAAAAGGGGGACTTTTTGGTGAAAAATGGATTTTTAATAACAACCCAGCAAAAACTGACATTACCAAATAAGTCGCTGTTTAAAGAAACTAGTATTTTTGTACAACTTATTATTTTATTTTAGTTGTTTTATTAGCAGCTAAGCTTAAGGCCGACTTACTTACCCAGTTTCGAGGCATCTCTTTTATTCGAATTTTTTAGACTATTCTTCCCAAAATAGAAAGGTTTTCAATATTACTAAAGCCTTCATTTTTTAATTCTCGCACACATAATTTTTTCGAAATTTTTATTGATTTCGATACTTTGTCAAGTCTAAATTTCTTACTTTTCTATGTCATTTTTGTCAAAAAAAAATCATGTTTTATAAAATATTATAAAACATGATTTTTTTGAATTAAAAAACAATTTACCATATTAAAGAAAATAAAGAAAAAATTGTAAAAATAAAAATAAAATTTTGACCGTAATGGAGATTTGAACCATGATCCTCAGTGTCGGTCCAGAATAACAACGTTTTGTATTTTTCCATGCAAATTGATAATTAAAACGTACAGAGCGTTGCAGCTGTGAAATAGAATATATTTATGTTTATTCGCTTGTTTTCGTTTATAATTCTTTTAACACATTTTAAATGTTTTTTGTAAACAAAAAACATATGATGAGTAAATTAACATACGATATTCTATGGCTCTTATGTTCTCTTTGTATACTCACGAATGAACAACGTTCTATAAAGTATTTTAGTACATTCGTTTCTAAAATTTTATTGTTTTTTTTATTGTTTTTATAAAATTAAAATGTAAAACCAAAAAAAAAAAAAAAATGGTTCATTAATATGAAAAAGAGACACTGGAGAGTAAAGAATCTCTACGGTACTCTTTACACAAAAATAAATATGACAGCTTGTGCAGTCATCGTCGTACGTGGTTATTTTGGGCGCGTTTCCTTTCACAGCAACAATCGTTGAATATCGCCTTCTTATTCCAAGCCGACGCTAAAATAGTAAAAAGTTATAAACTACTGACCATCCAGACATTTACGCTGCAATCAAATTTAAAGTTGTATATTTTGAATTTAAATTTAAACCTCTTAAATTTGACATATTTATTTTTAGAACAAAATTGCATTCAAAGTGAGTTTTTATTCAAAGTTTTTAAAATTTTGTTAAGGTTTAGCCTTAACGTTTAGCCTCACGTTTCAATTGAGTTGTGGCTCATTTGCATTAAGTCAGTGATAATAATTAAAATTGAAATTAATTACAAAAGTTTGCAAAACAGATCATGCTCGTGCTTTTGTTTTTTAGGTGATTTGATTTTAAAAAAGGCAGAGTTAAATAAAATAAAAATATTCTGAATTACAAAAAAAAAAACCAGTTACACAGCTATTCGTATCAGTAGTGTTTGGCCCAAAATGGTGAGGACTTGTTAACAAAGGGCAGCTGTTTCGATCCGAAGTTGGAGGAAAACAAAAAATCTTCAGTGCAAAAAAAATAATTTAACCCAAATATGCCCAATTACCTATATATAGTACACCAAAATTCTTATTTACATGATACGTCACGTTTATGAAAGTACCGTTCACATACTCAGTATTCATCAATACCTCGTGGGAGATTGTGTGATCGCATTAAGTTTTGCTACTATTTCTGAGTAATTGAATTATTAATTTGTGATTTCTTCAAAATGACTGAATATGGAGCCACGTTTGTACGGAAGGTAAAATTTTCTACATTTAAAGGTGAATTAGTACTATATTTTGTTTGACTTGACATTTATTAGGAGTAGCTTGATTGTTTTATGCGTGAACCTTTCATTATTGTGTTTTAGTTTTGTTGTTGTGATACCTTAAAGTTTGGTGACCTATATGTAGGACATTGGGGATATAATATGCTATGTATTTTCCATGGGGGATTTCTTCTCCATGAAGCTTTGCGCGTTGACAGAGGATAAAGACATTGATGTGGATAATATAACTATATTCCCACCCAATAATGCTTGTGGAGACATCACAGATGAAGATTCCGGCGATGAAGACTACGTCGATATAAATAATTTACCGGCTTCGCTAATGCAAAATGAGGTGGAAATTGTAAACAAAATCAATTTTAATAGTGATTGGGACACAGAGGATGATATCCCTCTCTCTCAGATCAGAACAAAAGCTTATACCACAGTGCCATAAAAAGAAAGAAATGATATTTCCCCTCAAAGCACACTGTGTGTATATGGTGGTACATAATGCCTGGTAGATTCACAAGCATAATGGGGGAACTATGGATCAATTGTCTTTTAGGGATACTTCACCTAACTCTACTTGTTCAAACTAAAAAAGTGCTGGTTCACCAAAGGGGTCATATATCGCTAAGCCTAAATAATGATTTGCGTTATGATCGATTGGACCATTGGGTAATTTCACAGGAAAAACAAACAAGATGTGGAGCCTTTCATCAAAAAACCTTAGATGCCGAAAATGTGACATAGGATTAGATGTAAAATGTTTTTTGTCGTATCACACCCAATGAGTTATGTGCCCAATGTCCTATATATAGGACGGCTTTAAAAAGCCCTTTTTTAATATTTTTTTAAAAACCTTTAATTGTACTGTTTTTTTATTTCTCATTTACTTCAAAAATAATATAAAAGTTTTTTAAAAAGATCATGTGTAAGCAATGAGCGATTGCGTGTTAATTTTACAAAAATTTTAATTCTTTTTCGTGAAAAAAAACTGATTCTTTTTCGAAAAAATGTGATTTTAGGAAATAACTACTTATTTTTGAATTGCTGATAAATATAGGAGATTCCTAATAGTATAACTTTGGTTAATAAGCACATACTTCTGGGAACACAAATCTTAAATATTAGTTTCCAACCGAAGGCTTTTGGACATGAAACTAATTTCCTTTTAAAGCCTATCACCAAAAATGTCCCAAAAAATCCAATCATATTCCAAGCTTCTAACTCCATTAACTTTTTACTGGGGATCTCATATTTACCAACATCCTTTTGTAAATTCCAGAAACTATATCTTCAGTAAATTAGCTCATGTTCTAAGGAACACTTGTTTTAAATTTTAGCTTTCTCGCCAAACGTGTTAAGGGGGAGACTTTTTATATATTTAACCCCGTTTTCACAACGTTTCTGTCTTATCAGTAAAACAGGCACGTTCCTGTTGAAATTTCCTTAAGGTATTTATTTATTATTATTGTAAGTATTTTACAACGAAAATTCAGAAATATTCCTTATGAATTTACACATACCCGTTGGAACACATATTCTGCACTTCAGGTTTCTAAGAAAATCGGGTTGGGCAGGTCGACGAGGTAAAGGCAGGCTGCAAAGGCAAAAAATTTCCCCTTTTGCCTCTCTCCATAGCAATATCCAAAAAATCCGACTTAGTGAATGTCTATGCCATACAAGGAACCAATATTCCAAATTTCAACTTGCTAAGTAACAGCATGTGGGTCTATCAGTTAGTCACATTATTATTATTTTTTTTTATGTAGAGACAGAAGATATGTATATGATAATATTTTGCTGCTGCTTGCTATATTTCGATTAATCTCTTAAGCAACTAATTCTGTCAAGCAAGTGGCATACTAATATACGTACACAACATACCTTTATAATTCGTTGGTTAATTTAATCTAATGTTTATGTGGTTCATAGTACATACATTGACATTTTTAGTCTTTGTCATTAAATTGTGGCATTTTAACTGATGGATACCCCTGCTGTTTCTTAATTTTGTATACAACATTTTTGCGTTGTTTAAAAAAAAAAAAAAACTCATCATTTAATTAAAACATCATGAATGTTTATTAAAATTCCGTTGTTGTTTAATGATAAAAATTTGAGCGGGGTCATGTCTCGTTGCTCTGTGTACAAAGAACGAAAGGAATAAAAAAAAAATATTTTTACCAGCCCGTGTAAAACAATGACCTGGCGCAATATTTAACCCTTTCGACCCGGATGGTATATATGTGTACCACTTAAAGTTTAAACGTCTCTAGAAATTTTTAATTAAATGTTGCTGTGTTCTGAAATATACCACATCATCTTCAAACTTTCCTTTCCAGCCTAAATTTTGCCAAAATTTTTTTTGGAAATCTATTGAAAAGGGGTGAAACAGAAAATTAAAAGACACCAGGCAAGTTTTGGTACTAAGTAATTGTCACGACGCAACATTAACAACTGTTACAAAAACATTGAAAACAGGCGAAAAGATTGAAGTCCCATGTCCGAACTAAATTAAATTTTATAGCGAGATCATGGAAGGCGTTGACTTGGCTGATCAAATGTCTGGCCTTTATGAGTATGATCGAAAATCGAATATGTGGTGGAAGAAAACTTTTTATCTTTTGATAATGATGACAGGCGTGAATTTCTGGGTCATTTATAATGATCTCAATCGAAAACGATGCCATTCAAGACGTTTTTAGTTACGTTAGTACACTTAAAAAAGTTTGTAAGTTAAAATAAATGAAAATATCATTTAAAAGAAATGATATTTCATTTAAAAACCGGTCTACTTAATTTTCATTTAAATTAAATGCCATTTGTTATTTATTTTTAAATGTTGATTAATCAACTGACACATCCGTAAGAAACAAATGATATAATCAGTTAAAATAAATGTCAAAATTTTACCTACCAATCCTTAAAAAATAATTTTTTTTCATTTATTTGAAATTATTTACGTTTTTGTATTTTTTGTTTTTTTTTTTTAATATACTCGTATAATACAAAATGTATGTATGCTTATGAGGCTATAGACACTTCTTGTGTGAATGTTTTTGTGTATGTATGTGTGTTTATGAAGTTCTTGTAATTTGTATTGAACAATTTTGTATATATACAACCAATTTAAATAAAAAAACTAATTGAAATTTTTTGAATATTTTTTTTTGAAAAAGACAGCAAACAAAATTTAAATTTGTAATAACTGTTACGGACACAAATAAACCACAAGTTTCCGTTTCGTGGGTAAATTTTTATTAAATTTCAAACAAATGAAAAAAATAAATGAAACTGAAAAAAAAGTAAATTATTTCGAATAAATGTCTAAAAAAAAGTTAATAAAGATACTTCTTTGAAAACTAAATGTATGTTCCTTTATTTTTAAATGGAACGAAAAACTTTTTTATTAAACTACAAACATTTAACTACATAATATTCTGAGTGCAGAGACTTTGATCCAGTAAGGCTTAAAAACTACAGCCGTTCGTCGATCAATAAAACCAGACCCAGCACCACAAACTGCCAATCGCAAGCCAATGAATCTTCCTGTTGAAGGAACATCCCAACTGCAGCGCTCAAAAGAAACAGACACGCAGTAAGACAATCTGCAAGGAATGCCAAGTGGCACTTAGCAAAATGTTCTTTGCACCACATCTTACATAAATTTATATTATTATAACCTTTCCATACTTTTATTTTTCAATACACAAAAAATCAATAAAATGATATATTATTTGATATACTTCTTTTTTATTTAGTTTGTTTTAACGAACGGTTCGTACTTATTTTTTCAGATTTTCTTTCACCGATACCTTGTTTATTACTTAAATAACCTACTGCCACCAAACATATTGTTACAGCACTGCTATTCAAATGCAGGGTAAATCATATCCAATTTGATATTCTTGATTATCTGCTGCAATATCTAGCTGATCTTATTCGATTCAAAAAAAAGTAGATCAAA
Organism: Eustalomyia histrio; assembly: GCA_949748255.1. Taxonomy (NCBI): domain Eukaryota; kingdom Metazoa; phylum Arthropoda; class Insecta; order Diptera; family Anthomyiidae; genus Eustalomyia; species Eustalomyia histrio. The sequence goes on from OX456523.1 coordinate 242,437,548, forward strand.
TTATAGATTATACGGGATCTAGTTTATTAAAAAAAAATCTTATAAAAATTGATAAAAAAAATAATTAATAATAAAATAATTAAAATTCCAAAAAAAAAACACAAAACATTCGCCAAGATTTGAACTTGCCAAAGCTCTACCTGACCAATTTTCCAAGCCCTGCTGTACGTAATGGCCAGTGACGTATCCAGCCCTTGCTTTTGGTGGCATAGGGGGGATAATTTTTAGTTTTTACACTACAAGGATTTTTTTTTTTTATTTTTTTTTTTTGTAGAACTGAACTAATACCTATATTTCAACTTCTTGCTTCTATGTTTCGAAATCAAAAAATACCAAACTGGTGATTTCCAAATTATTATCATGAAGATGGCACTTAATATTTTAAATAGCTTAACTAGTTTCAAAACATTTCAAGTCGCAAAGTCTCTTTTGTATTACATTAATTTTTTTATTTTTTTTTAATCCCCACCCTCATCCCTCCCTAGATACGGCCTGATAATGGCTGACTTTTTTAGACTGCACTGTTCTTTAAATATTTATATATAACGACATATTTGGGAATTTGCAAAAATGCTGCATATTATTACTGAATTAATAAAATAGCATTTCTTTGCACTTATCTGGTTATAATTATATATATTATTATATATAATTATATTTAATTATATAATTATATATATATAAACATATCTTATGGAATGAGAAAAAATGTAGAGAAAATATGTTACTTAAAGTAACCCAAAATATATAAATTTTTACCACTAACAGAACTTTTGGAAATAAAGATCATTATAATTATAAGAACCCAAAATTTTCTGGGTATTGTTGCACCGAAATGGATTAAAGTTTTAAAATTTTGAAAAAAATATGACTGAGAAAATAAAAATAAATTAAAAAACACAAAATAAAATATTTCTTTTTTATCTCCCTGGCTGGTATTCTAAACCATGAACATGGAACCATATATTTAGGGTCATTCCATGTCAAACCGCACAGAAAACTGTCATTTTCGGAACCAAATGAGTCTCCACCTTGAAATTTTGCCACAAATCTAGAGAGGCCTTAAATATTAACATATATTTTTTTCAGAATTTTAAAAAATTGGATTTTGAGATATGGATCTTTAAAGATTAAACTTAAAAAAATTACCTTTAACCTTTTAATACAAAAAAACTTTTGGGATGCCATCTTTTCACCTTTAAAATGGTACCAATAGAAAAATTTTAGGTTGTATGGTTCAGAAGTTATGGGCGACTTTGTATGGACACTTTTTCGATATTTTGACGTTTTTGCCAATTTTCATGACGTCATATTTTCGAAAACCGATAGGGTTTGGGGTCGAAAGGTTAATGATTTGATAAACACTACCCATTTACAATATTTGTGGCGAATTTCATTAAAATCGGAGATGACAAATCCGAATGCTGTGCGGTTTGACATGAAATGACCCTTTATCTAATTATATCTTAAAAAATATAAAAACTTAATAGGTCTGGTTTATATAATTTCTTATCCCGAGAGCAAAAAGTACATAATAATACCCTACAACAAGTAATATTTGGATCAAATTTAAGGAAGCGAGCCAATTTCCAAGAAGTGTTCTGGTCTTTGAACGAAATTGACGAAAAAGTTTTTTTTTTATAAAATACGGGGAAGTTGGGGAGTTAGCTACAAATATGGTCTTATTTTCTGTAAATTTGGAAGCATAATTTTTGCTACCATATAATTTCAGCAGATATCTTCAGTTTTGTGGATCCAAACCATTTAAGCTTAATTCAGAAAGGATCTATCCGTGGCAGGAAGCAGTGTAGTGTTGTTTAGAATATTCATGAGTGTGTTAAAAAACAAGTAAAATCATAAAATTCGGCAATTTAAAGGCTGCACACGGTTTTTTGTTATAAACACTCTAATTAATTTCTGTTGAAATTTACCCAACTTATAGTAGGAAATTGTTCTCCTACTATTTGTTGGGTAAATTTACTCTGTGTGCGTAAATAAAAAATAAAAAACACGAATTATGCGCAAGTTGATAAACACAAAATATGTAAAATTACATTTAAAGTGCGTAAAAATTCAATAAAATTTTTAAATTAAAGAGTAAATTCACCATATTTGTGCGTAAAGAAATGCGATTTTCCTGTAAATGTACACATAAAATGCGAAAAAATCCTACAAAAATGCGCACATTTTCTACCATGATATTAAAAATTAAAAAGCAAAAATATTTTTGTTTTGTAATAAAAAAAAGCAATAAATTTATTATTTAGTAATTCACAATAAAAATAAAAACCATAATTTTATTGTTTGTTAACTCACCGCAAGAATAAAAACAATAAATTTATTGTTTAGTAATTCCAAATAATTTAAAAATTAAAAAAACTAATAAATCCATTTAAAAGGTTTGAAAATTTTATCGATTTTTTTTCAATTTCAAACTATCATATATTTTTTTAACTACTATAAATTAATTAAAAATTTTACGCACAAATATTGTAAATATAATATTTGTGCGTAAAATTTTTATTAAACAAAATAATACTAATTTTAGGCATAATGTGTTTAATTGTAAACACTAGCAGCGGTATTCATAAAAAAATCTTAATTCAAGTTTCAAATGCATTTTAGTTAAAAAACATTTTAAGCCTCAAAAAGGTTTATTAAAAATTCGTATTCATAATCAGTATTTTAACTAATAAACGATTTAATGATTTTTTAACTTGAAAATGGCAGCACTGTATTTTTTTATTTGTCATATTAATCGTAATGATGCAAATCAATGATTACTTAACCATACGGTACTCGTTTCTATCTATTTTTTTTGTCGTTTTTCAGAAAAATATTGTTTTTATAAAACAAAAAATTTATGAAAAATTGTTTATTAACTAAAAAAAAGAAAAAGAGTCAAAACAAAATGCCCAATAAAGGTGTTACATAGATAATGTTTTTATTGTAGATAAAAAAGTATTCAAATAACCGGTTTTATTTTCTTTGTTTTGATTAAACAACACACCACTATAAAACACAATAAATAATATCCAAAAATATTATTATTTTTGCTTAAATTTTTTATCCGGAATTGAAAACGGGTCGCTCCTCTTTTTGTAAATTTTCGTCTGACGATTGTTTGAAATTTGGGCAATAGTTTCTATTATAAACAAAATACAATTAAAAATATCAAATTTTCCATATAAAAATGGTTCTTACCAATTCTTTTCATCAAATATAGAGGGTCCATTATTTATTGAACAAAAACAAATAACTTCTTTTGTTTAAATGACAATTTTTTGCAAAAATGTTTTAAATGGAAATAAACACAAAGCAAGAATGTCATCTTAAAATAGGTTTAAAATAGGGTCGAACCAATTTTAAAATTCGTTTATTTAAACAAGGTTTAAAAAAGGTATTTTAAGCTAAAATTCGTTTATGAATACAATTTGAGCAAATTTTGCTTTAAATTGATTTGAAATACTGTTTAAAATTTTTATGAATACCGCTGATAGTGTCTAAAAATACTGCGTGTGTGTATTATTGTATATGAAAGTGTGCACAAAACATTTTTACTTTGCCCATTTTGTAGTAGTCATTTTATAAGCATTTTTTAGAGTTAATAATATAAAAATTATAAAAAAAAAACAATTTCGTGGTGAACAAAATTTTGAGGTAAAAAAATAGAGATGAATATAAAATTTTATTCACCTATAGGCTACGGGTGAAGAAAATATTGCAAAATATTTTATTCATTAAAATATACAAATTTTTATGGAAAATTATTTGTTTACAATTTTTTGAACGCAGAACCGATTTTGCTCATATTGTATTAAACAAAACTATTCGGAAGAATGACAAACAATTTGAGAAATGAGCAACTACATTTCAACAGACAGAGAGACATATATACTATATCGGTATAAAAGGATGATATTTATTTAGAATAAGGATAATATTTTTTTTCTAATTTCTAGATCCTTAGATCTATATTCGTATGTATTTTATATTAATATAGTGTAGGTCGGGGTCAGCCTGGTATAATATTTTTTCTTCTTTTTTTAATATTGTGTTTGCATTTTATTGTGGTTATTTTTCCAAAAGAAACCAATAATATTTATATTATAAATCATAGCAATCAGTGTACAAATATTTAAGCAAAACAAGAAGAAGAAGAAGAAAAAACCAAACATAACGTAAATAATTTGAATTTCTAATGCCAGCCATGCAGCACAATATAAACACTGGTAGGCTGGTATATCCTATGAACTGACATTTTAAACCTTATCATTATCCATGTGTTGGGAGCAAACAGGATTTTAGTGTTCTATAAAAGCTATAATCATTTTATACTCTTCGCATATAAATATTTCCAATGGCATTTTGCCATGACATTTTAGCATGAACATAAAATTGGAATACATTTAAAGAAATCTACATGAAAAACTCTCTTTTTTGCTCTCTGTAATAATCCCAAATAAAAGCTTTTTTTTTTTGTGTGGGTCATTTTTCTGATAATGGAAAGTGTTTACTCTTATTGGAAGCTAAAAAAGAAGAGTACTAAAGAGTTTGAGAGTTTAAAAAATAATAAAGCTTTATCAATACGGTGTATTGTTAATAACTCTTGAAAAATTATAAATTTAAACTCTTGTTTTTTTTTTTTGTTAAATATTTTAAAGTTTCTTTTTTTTTGTGATAGTTTTGTTTTTGTTATATTTGAATGGATTTTTTGTTTTCCTACGTCTTATGCTTCTTCAACGTCTAACTCTTCCACTTTGGCATTTTCCATAACTCTGGGTCAACATTATACTATATGGTTGTATATACGAGTATGTATGTATGTGTATATAATTTACATATATTTAAACATACATTTTTATATGGAGCAATATATGTATGAGTGTGTGTGTGTGTGTTTGGATGTATGTTGTTATTGTAGTTTTTGTGCCAGTTTAAGTAACTTTTTTATATGTGTTTGTTTATAAAATATTAAAGAAGTTTTTTATTTTTAAATATTTACTTAACAGTAAATATATTTACGTACGCTAATGTATGTATGTGCGTTTAGTAGCTGTATACTCACACATGAAATACAGTACAAAGTCAAGTTACTATAATATATAGCAATATTAATGCTAATTTGGAAATATTTAACATTTTTCCACATAAATATTTGCTATAATGAACTTGAAGAATGCTCATGTTTACAATCTTTATGAATTCTTTGACATGAACACTTATTGTTGTAATGACAAGAGTAGTTAAAAGGTTTTGAGAGAACGAGACAAATTTTATTATTTATCTTATACTTTGAAATATTTTTATTCTTTGCCTACAATTCAATAATTTTCTTTTTTTCAGATTACAACTCTTGAATCTACATTATTTTATTACTTTAAGAAATTTTCAAAAATTTAAATACCATTGAAGCCTCCGATTTAAAACAAGATTTGAATTTATTATTTACAAGTTATATAACAAATTTATTTGGCAACAATTATCGCAATTTTTTTTTTTGCTTATTTCAAGATTTATAACAAAATCAGATTTATTTCGATACGTTTAAGAAACATTTGTAAAATGCCTTTGGCGTAAAATTCTAAATTCACGGGAGGTTCAAGGAAACCCACTTTTAAATTAAGAATATTTAGTACTTTGGTACCCTGTGGCTAAATACCCAGCAAAATTTCAGTAATGAGGTCACGTTTCTAATATCTTAATAACACTGTTCAGTTTTTAATTTTTGCATAGTTTTTTCTTTTATTACATTTTTTTTAAACTACGGTACATGGAAACCGAATCTGAAAAGACCACTTTTTAATACGGATCATTTTCGATTAATTGCTATTTCAAATTTTTTTTTTGCAGTTTTTAAACAAAATTTTCCGAAAAATTTATGGTCAAAGTCAAACAGCTATTAATCTAAATAACTTTACCTTTCAGTTAAAGGTTGTCAGTAGGCATTCCAGGATATTTAAGTAAAATGTTTCTTTTCATACAAGGAAGGTATATAGTAGGGTATCCCACAGATTTTTATGAAACTTGAATATGGTGTTGAGAAAAATTAATAATCAATTTTTCTTCAAATTGCATGGAATGAGATTAAAATAAAAATGCATGAAAAAGCAATCAATGAGTTCAATTTAAGTTTTTATAGTTTGCAAAAATTTCTGATATGACCCCGTATCTCTATAAATTTAGAATATTTTGTAGTTTATTAAAAAGGTTTTTAGTTCAGTAAAAAATAAAGTACCTACATTTATTTTTCAAAGAAATATTTTTTTTATCTCTGTTATACATTTTTTCAAAATGATTTACTATCATTTACGGATTTTTTTTGGTTTTATTTATTTTCATTATTTTTTTCATTTGTTTGAAATTTAATAAAAATTTACACACAAAGTGGAAATTTGCAGTTATTACAAATTTAAATTTGGTTGCTGTTTCAAAAAATTAAAATAATAATTGCAATTTTACTTTTTTATTAAAAATTGTTTATTTATATAAAAAATTATTTCAATTCGAATTACAAGAACTTCATAAACACATAAGTCCTTTCACACAACAAGTGTCTATGGAAAATACAAAACTGGAAACAATTGCAAAAAGTTAATAATTATTTATTTTTATAGATTTGGTAGGTAAAATTTTTATATTTATTTTTAACTGATTCATTATTTGATTTTACTGATGTATCAGTTGTTTAAAGAAGATTGTATCAGTTGTTTAAAGAACATTAAAAATTAAATAATGAAACCCATTTGATTTAAATGAAAAGTAGACCGGTTTTTAAATGAAATATCATTTCTTTTAAATAGTATTTTCTGTTATTTTCACTTACAAACTATTTTAAGTGTTAACAAAAATGTCTGACTAAATGACTTTACATTGCCCAGCCCAAACTGCCGGACCTACAAGTTCAAATGTGGTATATATTATTCTCCTTTAGCGTAGACATCATATAAGATCATACGATTTTTGGAAATTTCTGCGGGGACCGACAAAAAGATCAAAGTCGCCCCTCTACGACTGCTTCTCATAACACTTTGGCTGGAAGCAGGAAAATTTATATATTGAATTTGGGAAATACGTATTTGCATTTTCGTAATGACCTAAACAACATACTGTATGTTATAATGAATTTATAATGTTGTAAGTCTGTGCATACGAGTAGTTCTTACTACTCCCACTGAGAGTCATACTAGAATGTACAAATTCTAGTAAACAAAAAATATTTTAACATTTTTCTTTTATTTGTAATGAATATTAAAGTTTTTTTGGTTTTGTGTTTTTTTTTTTGTGAAATTCATTTTTCATTTGATTGTTAATTTAGATTTTATTGCGCTCCTGTTTTTTGTATTTACAGAGAAGCTTCACCGAAAAATAATTTTAAGATTTTTTTACAAAGTATTTTAATGCGGAAGAGTCGATATAAATGACATTAAATATTTAGTGCAAGACAGATCAAAACTTAGTAGAAAGTATAAAAAAAATTAAACTCATACTGGTGATGATGACAATAACAAATTTTAAATTGATAGGACTCTTCGGGAAACCTTCCCTTCTAGATGTTTGCTTTTTGTTGATAAGGTCTGGTGTCTTTTTACGTATAAACATTAGTAAGGAAAGTGTTTCAAAATGCACAAAATTTTTATATGTCTAAGTATGTCATTAATTGTGATTAACCATACCATATCTTCGCTTTGGAAATTAACCATGTGGCGAAAGAAAATATTTAATTTTAGAAATTATTATTATTTTTTAAAACTTTCCATTTATAAAAAATTAATTCCAGTAACAAAGTATCTGGATTTTAAACTGTTATAATATAATTATCACAATAATCCCCAATTTGGAATTTATCCAGGGATTTTCTTATGATGATTTCTTTGATCAATGAGTGGAAACCATGTTTTTTTTTTAAACCGATTTTATTTAAATATTTAAAAAGTGACAATTTTTACAAATTCAGTTTTCTTTAAAAAAAATCCAATGAGATTTTAATGTCAAGCAGACATAGCCTCATCTGTGATTAAGGAACCAAGGAAAATTGCAACTATTATTGTTAGTACGTCCATTAAAAATAGGCAAAACCCGAATATCGTACTACATACCTAACTTTTTAAGCATAAATAAATTTAATTTCGATATATGACAACACTTTCAAACAACCTAAAAAAAAAATGTTCCAAAATAGATTATATTCATTCGTACACTCAGCATATTATGTAGTTTACTGTCTGTAGTTTAAAAGTTTTCAGTTCAATTAAAAATAAAGGAACATACATTATTTATTTTAACAAAATATTTATTTTTACTGTCATGTACCGATTTTTTTAAGTTTCATATTTTTTTTATTTGTTTGAAATTTAATAAAAAATTTACCCCTTAAAATGCAATTTTGTTTCCATTACAGTTATTACAAATTTAAATTTTGGTTGTTATATTTAAAAAAAAATATATATATAAAAAAAACTTCCAATTTTATTTTTATTAAAATTGTTGGTTTATATGCAAAATTATTTTAATTTAAATTACAAGAACTCCAAAAACACACACACACACACATAACACCATTCACAGAACATGTGTTTGTAGACTTTGTAAGTGTTAAAAAACTAAAACAAAATGCGAAAAACCGAAACAATTTCAAATAAATGAATAATCAATTATTTTTACGAAACTGGTAAGTAAAATTTTAACATTTATTAATTTAACTGATTACTCATTAGTTTTTACTAATGTTAAAATAACATCTAAAAACATATGACAAAACCCATTTGAATGTAAGTAGACCGGTTTTTAAATCTTATCTTTTAAATGGTATTTTCTGTTATTTTAACTTATAAACTGCTTGTAGTAAGTCGAATGGTTAAGTAAGGTTTACTGATTTTTTCTAAAATCATTTCAATATAATTTTACTATGACAATAGAATTTTAACTACCTCGATAAGAAAAATCCACAAATTTGGACGAATCTATATTCTGGTTGTAACGGCTTCAATAACTTATATGACTAAAACTAAAATGACCTCTTCATATGTGATAAATTTTTCACTAATTTTGTAATCACCAGTATACAATATATACCTATCGTTATAAATTGTAAAAAGTGTATTGAACCCAGTTAATTGAAATGTCTCCTTCCTTTTCTTAAGGCTTTGAAGTGGATTAGCTCTGTGATTAGTATTTTTTGTATTATTCATATTTGCCACTTCATTTTCCTTATTTGTAGATATTTATACGTTCGCGAGTTCTTTTTTGCAACCTAACATGCAATGACTTCATTAGTTTTATAATTTCCCTTTTTCTTCATATATCAAAATTATTATGCAATTGTAAATACAGTAGAGAATAATACTGCTAGAACTTTTAAATTTAGATCGAAAAAATATTAGGTTTTGGTACCAGATTATACTTTTTGGCGGGGGTAGTTTATATTAAACAATATTCTTTTTACGCCAAATTAAATTATTACCTTTTCTCGTAAAAATGCTATTCAAATTTTGTATTGCCTATTAAAGACTTGAAATAAGATTGTTGATAAATTCAATAGTTTTTTTTTAATTTAGTATGTGATCTGACAATACACAGGCCTAATTATAAACTGAAATTTTAAATTTTAAGTCTACTTTATTTCTAAATATTTTATATAGAAAATATTAAAAAAGTATATATTTTTTCAAAAAACTTTAAAAAATCAGCAAAGTCAAAGTATACTACGGGATGGGGCAAAACCCATCATCTGATTTCCTTTCAATATAATTTTTTGTTTAAGAAGAAAACTCATTTGGCTTTTAACTTGTTATGTTTTCTAGTTTTTGTAAATTTTTATTTTATTTAATTGTAGAATATTATGTCCGACAAATGGCCGCTTTCGGCCTTAATGTAAATTTGGGTTATTTTCTATACATTTTGTATAATTGTATGCAGCACGTGGTCAATATCAGCTCGAATGTTGTTCTTTAACTCGTATACCAACGACTTCAAAAATTCCCAGAGAAAAAAGTGCGAGACAGTGAAATCGCGAAATCTGGCTTGCTAAACTAAATCACCGAAACGCGAAACTACATAAGCTTTAAAGGCATTCTTAAAAACATGCATTGTGTCTCTTGCGGACATCACACGAAAATTTTGTTTTTTAAAATAAAAATGAACCACATCGGTCATGATTATTTTTGATGGAAAATTATCCACTTTACGGTTGTGCATTCTTAAGCCGTATAGTGTTTCGTTGTTATCCATTATAAATTTCGCACATATCTACTTCACGAATGTTAAAACCAATGCAATTTGCAAAAATGGCTGCAATAGAGTGATATTTTTTGCCCCACATTGTATATCTGTATACGTGACGTATGATTTATTTTTAAATTGAATTAATAATACTCATACGCAAACAATTCTCTTATATGCGAATTTGTTTGGCAGAAAAAAGCTATTTTAAATGTTTTACAAACATTTTGAAGGTAAAAGAGTAAGAGTAATTATTTTAGTTTTCTTCGATCTTCTCTATTCATGTAATATTTCTTATCGAGCTAAAGATCCTTTATTTATAAAAAATTTAATTATAAATATTTGTTTATCCCAATATTTCGTCACCACATTGGGTGACTTCTTCAGGGAAAATTGTCTTTTTTTATAATTAATAAAATAAAATTATAAACTGAAAACTTATATATAACAATTTTTTTAAAAAAGGCGGTAAATTAAAAATTATTTTTTTTTGTCAATATTAAAAAATAAAAATATCACAGAAAACAAAAATAACAATATTTGAAAAATTAAAATATTACATGAACAAAAATATTTTATATACATGTCATTTAACATAATAATATTTATCCTAGTTTTTATTAACTAAATGTCTGTAATTTTGTGCAATATTTGCTATGTCTGTTTTATAATTAGTTCGTTGTGTAGATGGTACCTTCATAATTTGTAACATTTCTAACATATATCTACGTCTGTAATTATTTTCCGTGTTTAAAATTGACGTCCTATCAAAATCAGGATAATGATAAAAATTCGTGCAATGTAATGATAATGCTGTTTTCTGTGTAGAAGTAGTGTTCCTGTATTTTTGATCAGATCTGTGTCCTGCAATTCTTGTTTTTAATTTATTCTTTGTTGTACCTACATATACATTACTACAATTCTCATTATCATTTCCACTACAAAGTATTTTATAAACTAAATTGGACATTTCAGATTTATCTATTTTATCTTTCGTTTTGCTAAATAATCTAACTAATGTGTAATATGTTCTATGTGCTACTATATATTTGTTATTATCATAAATATTTGATTTTTCTAATCTTTCAGATAGTTAGAGATTTATAAATTTTAGGTTCAGTAACCGTTCTCGTAACTAAATTATTCTGTTTTTTACATTGTCTTATCAATCTACAGATTAATTGAATTGGGTAATTATTATTTAACAAAATATTTTTAATCTTTTCTATATTAGTTTTATGAAATTTTGTATCGCTAATCTTTAATATCCTTTCAATCAAATTCTTAACCGTATTAAGTATGATTCTCTTCGGGTGTTTAGAAAAATAGTTAAGAACTCTTCCAGAAGCTGTTGATTTCTGATACCAATCTATTAATAAACTCTCACCCTTTCTTATTATCAATGTATCTAAATAAGGAATTTTAGAATTACATTCTTTCTTAATCGTAAATTTTATATTGTCATGAAATGAGTTAAAAGTTGATAAAATATCACTAATTGAATCATTCGAAATAATGCAAAATAAATCATCAACATATTTTGTGATGATTTTTGGTTTCACATTTAATATTTCTATACAAGAATCTAATAATTTTTCCATTACAATATCAGCTATAATTGGTGAAGCTGGAGATCCCATTGGAAGTCCTTGTTGTTGTAAATATATTTTATTATCATATTTAAAATATCTGTTGTCTATTATACAAAATTTTAGAATACGTATAAAAAGGTTCCTTTCAATTCCTGTATAATCCTTTATAACATCCCATTTTTCTTCGATAATATTCAAAGCTATATCAATTGGTATACTCGGAAATAAAGATACAACATCAAGTGAAATTAATTTTTCATCATTTTGTATCTTTAAATTTTGTATCTTTTCTCTAAAATGTAATGAATCTTTTACATTATATTAAGAGTTTTCAGTTATCTTTTTAAGAATGTTTGTAATATATTTACTAAGTTCATATGATGGGGAATTAATAAATGAACATATTGGTCTTAAAGGAAATTGTTCCTTATGGATTTTAGGTAATCCATATAATCTAGGTGCAACAGATATATTTGTCTTAAGTTTGTTCTTTTCCAAAGATGTTATAATCTTTAATTTGAAAAGATCTTCAACTAAATTATTGTTTATTGTCTGTAATTTGTTTGTTGTTTCTGTTATTTGATAATCTGTATGTGGTAATATCATCCACAATATCATTCATTCTTAAAATATAATCACACTTATTCATTGCCACAGTGGTATTTCCCTTGTCTGCATTTAAAATAAGTAGATCCTTATTATTTTTTAAGAATTTTTTAGTTCTATCTACCTTATCTAACAAAAATTTATCCCTATTCGTTAAACTTTCCCTATTTAAATGGCTACTTAAAATATTTGTAAATTTATTCCTCGCTATTTCTTGTTCCTCTGTTCCTGTTAAAGTTTTTATAAAGTCCTCACCATCTGCTTTCATTTTCAAAACCGGAAAATTCTCTCTTTTGACTGGGAGTGCGTGTTTCCGTCCCAGAGAAAGAACCCATTCTACATCAGTGGGAATGTGAAAGTTCGATTTATTCACAAATCATTTTTTATTATACTTAATATCTTATTCTTTCTGTTGTAAATTGATAAGACAATTAAATTTATTCTTATGTATCTCTTTTACCTGTAAACTAAATTTTAATGCTAATCTATCCTGGTGTCGAATAAATGTCTCGAATGTGTCCTGAGTTAAATTATCACTTAAATTGGTTCCGATCCTTTCCAATTCCTTTAAAACTTGTCTCAAATACTCATGTTTCCTTTTTATCGCCAAATTTAGAGTCTTATTCTGCGCAGATTCAATGAATCTCGTTATTGATTGATGAATTTTGTGGTCTCCGTTTTCCTCGGAAAGATTAAAAATATTTTTAGTTGAATTCCTAATAAATTTTGGAACTATTAATTATTTTTGATTTTATTAATTTTATGGCAGAAATTATGCTACTCACGGTTATCTCGATATATGTGCGAACTGTCCACGAAGAGAAATACCTATAAAAAATCCTATTCATAAAAAAACCCGACCACAAAAATAACAGTACGAGTTGAGTACATAGGCAGAGTCAAGTATGTCTAAACTCGATGGATACAACTGCACAACAAAAATCGATGGATACAACTGCACAACAAAACTCAAATAATAGAACTGATTTTTAGATACAATTCACATTTGAATTTATTGGCAGTTGCAACCAGTTTAATTTGGTTGGCAATTTATATTTCAATTTGAAAAATTTTTACTCCCTACTGTACATATACTCGCTTGCTAGCTTGCTAGTGTGTTTTGGTTAAAGTGCAAGTCATTTGAAATGTTGCATTTTATAAGGTTCGCCAGTTTGTTCACTCGTTCGTTAGTTTATTTGTTGGTGCGCGCATTTTCTGTGGCAACATTAACATTATGCTCATTAGAACCACATTCACGAATGCCATCATAACTCATGATGTTGATGGCAATAATTTTGTGTATATTGAAGCTAGTAATCAAACAACAATCCTTACAAACGAACATGTGAATAAATAAGTTGTTGTACAACATAACACAAAAAAAAAAACATACTCGTACCATATAAGAAATACTACTCACATTTTGTCGAGTTATTTCCTTTTTATGATTAGATTGCATTGAAAATATACCACAAAACACTAACACACACACACACACACAAACAAATACACATGTGTACATGAGCTCTAACTAACTCCCTTTATTTCCAACATAATGTAATGTTTGTTGTGGTCTAACTAGCGGGATGATGGCAACACCGGTAGACGGTTCGTGGAAGGTTCGATTTGTTGTGGGGTTTTGTTGTTTGGATTGTGTTATATTTAGTTCACATAACGAAAATATTATGCCAACAGATTTTAACCATCCTTTTCATATGTATTTATATGGCATTCATCATAATAAGGCTTATTTTAAGGTTTCATTTTATATTGTGAGTGTTTGTTAGTATGAGAATGTGTGTGTACATTTTTGTACATTCACGTTTTAACCCTTTAACGTACTATGCGGATTTTAATATCATTTTTTAGATTCCGATTTTATAATTAGTTAAAAAAATTTCTTTGTTTTAAAGTTTATTTGACTCGACATCAAACATAAAAAGTTTTTTAAATTGTGTTCTTTTACTGAAATTTCGGACTCACCAATTTCATGTTTAAGGGCCTGCTTCTGGTCAAGTATATTCTAATTAACTTTTATTAAAGTAATAAATTTGTGCAACTAAACTGTTTCCCTACTGTAATTTTCTTCTTTCTGTATAAATGAAAAAATATTACACATTCTGTGTGTAATAATAGATACAATATGTGTAACAAACTTTGTGCGTAATATTTAAAAATATTAACTACAATTTTTTAGCACAATATGTTTAATTTAATAATTTAACACAAAAAAAATTGTTTTTTTATAGAACACAGAGAAGACATATTTGTGTCAACAACCGAATTCCTAATCAATCGAACGAATCGGTCCGTTGTGATAACTTGATTGAGATAAGAAGAAGATTTGATTGCTACAACGGAATTTCAGTTGCCTAAATAATAATCTAGTACGAGCCGAAAAAAAATTATTTAATTAAACTTATGAAAATATCTGATACTTCAATGGGTTAATATGTGGCAAGCATTTGTATGTGATTGTATTTTGTATGTTGGCAATTTGAAAACCACTTATTTTTGTTTAAAAACTGGGTTAACGTTGGATTGTTTTGTATTCAAATTATGAGAAAAACTAATATTTTCACAACATTTACTTCATAAATACTTATAACCAAAAGGCAACAACCACAACAACGACATCAACAAATGGCAATTAAATACAGTTACTTACCCGTTTCAGTTTCTAAACTGTTTTATTTTCTTGTTGTTGTATATTAGAAGCGAAGTTAATTTCAAAGAAAAACGGTACTATGTTGTAGTTGGGTACTTTTTATAATATACTAAATACAGTCTAAAATGTACATGGTATTGCGGTTAATTATGTTATAAATATAGCAAATACAATGTAATATTGCCAGTACGTATGCTAAGCTGTATTAAATTTGTATACAAGTGAGTTGTTTGACTTGACTTGTTATTGCAGATGAATAATAAACAAGCGAAACATTTACAATTGTTTAATGATAAATTTTTTAACAATTTGAGAGTGTTAAATACTATGTAAGTTGCAAAATCATTTTAAATTACAATTACGTTTTAAGTTTTTATAAATAAAGCATTAAATTCGGCTTTACCGAATTTTGTTTATGCTTTTTTGTTATAGATAAAATATAAATAGAGAATAGAGGTGAAAAAAATATTGTGAAGAAAAACTTTTTTGAATGTGTAAAAATATTTTTAGTGGTTAACACAATATTAGGTAAAAAAATGTTTTTATGGTAACCAAAATTTTTGAGATAATAAAAAATTTTTGAGGTAAAAAAGAAATTTTAAGGTAAAAAAAAAATTTTGAGGTGAAAACAATTTTTGTGATGAATATAAAATATTATTCACTTTTAGGTATTTGGTAAAAAATATGACAAGTTGTTTTATTTATTATTAAGATAATACTCTGAGGGAGCGAAATCTGGGGAATAAGGTGCGTGATGAATGCAAGTCGAACTTTAATTCATTGATTTTGGCGAATTTTTTCTCTTCGGAATTCTTTCTAAATAAACTATTCAGATTCTGAGGGCTTTAATGCGCAAAAGAGTATTTCAAGTTTGAGAGTTTTTCTATAGAAAAATGTAATAAGATTTCTTTAGGAAACGTCTAGAGTTTTTCTGTTGAAAATACTATTAGGAACCTGAGGGTTTTCCTTAACTTAATAGTACTATGATTTTGAGAGGCTTTTTGTGGGAAAGTTTATTTAAATCTTAGCTTTTGAGGTTTTATTTTCTAAAAAAAAAATCTAAAATTCGTAGGGTTATTTTTGCTTAAAAAAGTCTCAGGTTAAACGTATATATTCGAACAAATACTCAGAATCTAAGAGATTTTTACAAAAAGTATGTTATTATTAATTTATGCCCTCATTTTGTAAATCACTTGAAAACAGTAGGTTGAAACAGCTGTCCGTTACGTTATTTGAAATTTTATATATACAAATTAGTATTTCATAAATCACTGCGCTGAAAAATTAATCACCTGAGATGTCAAAATCATCACTTGAATTGTTTGAGCGTTGGCTTGAATTTTATTTTTTTTTTTCAAACTATTTAAAAACACACAATTTATAATAAATTTGCAATGCATTTTATTTTTATTAAGCAAAAAAAGTAGGGATAAATGTAACAAATCAGACATAAATTCCATATATGCATAAATGCAGGTAAATTATTAAATATTGACCAGAACCATTTTATTAATTGTTTTTATCTCTTCCAAAATTAATTTATATGCATTTGTGCTGTGTAATATGGCATTTTTTCGGGCGTTGTTCAAAAAATATATATGGAATAAATTTAAAAAATTTTTTACTATTATTTTAATTTGGCAATTAAAGTGTAAAAGTCGAACGCAATGACGTAGTGATTTATAAAATTCGATTTTTTCACATTTGCGTTGGCGTTAGAAAGTGAGGTGTTGGTGAGGCATTGAACGCAGGGGATTTACAAAATTTGGGCTTTAATTAATTTTATTTTAATTGGAAAAGCAATTTTTTAGATTGTGAGTGAGTGATTTTATTCCAAAAAAATATTGAGTTATATCTATAAAAAGAAGTCCGCACTCAGAATATTATGTAGTTAACTGTTTGTAGTTTAATAAAAAAGTTTTCCGTTCCATTTAAAAATAAAGGAAGATACATTTATTTTTCAAAGAAACATCTATATTAACTTTTTTATACATTTATTCGAAATAATTTACTATCATTTACCGATTTTTTTCAGTTTCATTTATTTTTTTCATTTGTTTGAAATTTAATAAAAATTTACCCACAAAACGGAAACTTGTGGTTTATTTGTGTCCGTAACAGTTATTACAAATTTAAATTTTGTTTGCTGTCTGTTTCAAAAAAAATATTCAAAAAATTTCAATTTGTTTTTTTATTTAAATTGGTTGTATATATACAAAATTTTTCAATACAAATTACAAGAACTTCATAAACACACATACATATACAAATACATTCACACAAAAAGTGTTTATAGCTTTATATGCATACATACATTTTGTATTGTACGAGTATATTAAAAAAAAACAAAAAATACAAAAACGGAAATAATTTCAAATAAATGAAAAAACATTTATTTTTTATGGATTGGTAGATAAAATTTTGACATTTATTTTAACTGATTATATCAGTTGTTTCTTACGGATGTGTCAGTTGATTAATCAACATTTAAAAATAAATAACAAATGACATTTAATTTAAATGAAAATTAAGTAGACCGGTTTTTAAATGAAATATCATTTCTTTTAAATGATATTTCCAGTTATTTTAACTTACAAACTTTTTTAAGTGCGGTTCCAAAAATAGATATCACGAGATAGGTGAAGGGAGCACCGGTACCAAAAGTTCCTACCACGTGATCAGTTTAAATATCATGACATGTTCTTTTGCGTTGGCTCTGTGATATGTTCTTTGGGGTTAGTTGTGTGACCCCCTCCTAGGACAATCCCATGTTAAGGTGACTGGTCGTTTTCATATAAAAAACCGGTCACGTGTGACAGGTCCCTATCACAATAAACCGGTCACGTGACATGTTCTGGGGTAGGTCCTTTTCCCGCAGGGAAATAACAGAAAATCATACTTACCACCAAATCACCACTTGCGGGTTTGAACATGAGAATGAAAAATACAGCTTAAGATATTTTTTCAACCAACTACAGTTACCTTTGTTTTGTGCTATTTTATCTCTCTGATTTGTTATTTTCGTAATGGAAAATAAAAATATAGATTGACAATTGTTAGTTACGCACTAAATTTGAAATTAAACACAAATGCTTAAATATGTAAAAAAAAGTTTACTATATTGCACTTACACACTTTATTGAAGCTGTATATTTCAGAGTGTGGCGTATGAGTTATATTTATTTCATAGGTAGACAATTGATTAATAAGTAACTTATGATAAAAGTTCATATAAGGCTATCCAGAACAACCGATATTGAATAAAAATAAAAAATTCCAAAAGTGGAAGGCGTGGATAAATATTGATAAATTTAGCTTTTTTATATATATTATTTATTATAGATTAATAGAATTTCAGAAATATTTGTTTTCACTCATTAATTAACATCATTTAACAAATTTAAGACTAGTTCCCGAAATGAACTCTAGAGTATACTACAAGGTGGCGCAAAAGTAATCCTCCTATCAGAAATGCTATAAATTTTGCGATTGGCCCCTAATGTCAGTTCTGTTTTGACATTTGTGTAGTAAACACATGCGAAATACACGTTAATAAACAATGTTACGCTACACTGCTCCAGAACGCAGAATATTGGTGACTATTTATTTGAGCAATAATGAAGATGATTTTTCATCAAAAATAATCATGAGTGATGAAGCCCATTTCCATCTTATCGGGTACGTAAATAAGCAAAATTTACGCTTCTGGGGCACTGAAAATCCGCGTGTAACCCACGAAGAGCCATTACACCCGCTCAAAGTCACTGTATGGTGTGCTGTTTTCGCTGGAGGAGTCATCGGACCTTTTTTCGTCGCGGGCCAAACGGTTACTGTGAGTGGTGAGCGCTACAGAGCAATGATCAACGAGTTCTTTTTGCCGCAACTTGATGAATTGGGATTGGAAAACATGTGGTTCCAACAGGACGGTACAACGCCACACACTGCACGTGCCATAACCGATATTCTGAAGGATGCATTTCCCGGGCGCCTAATCTCTCGTTTTGGCGATTTGCACTGGCCAGCAAGATCGCCTGATTTGACCGCTCCAGACTTCTTTTTGTGGGGCTTTTTGAAGTCGCGGGTTTATGTCAACAAGCCTCAGACTCTTGCAGCTCTTAGAGACAATATCCGTCAAGAATGTGAGGACCTATCGCCGGAAGTTTTGGCCAAAGTGATGGAAAATGCCATAAAAAGGGCTCAAATGACAATCAACTGTGGCGGCGGCCATTTACATGACATCATATTCTCGACTTGATGTAAAAAAAATTAAAAGACCAAATAAAAATAATCCACAAGAAGAATCAAAGTTTTTCATTTTTTTTTTTTAAATTACAGCCAAAAAACATCGGAAGGTTATTTTTGCGCCACCCTGTAATTATACAACCTCACTTATTTGGTTCAAATAATGGATTTTAAATTTGTACTTTAAATGAAGAATATATTATTTTTAAAGCTTAATTGTAACGATTTTTTTTAACATTACATTTATATTGGCAGATCATAAAATATTTGCTATTTAAAAATAAAATATAAAATTTCGAAAACATTCAGAACAAGTTCTGAATTTTTTGTATAGTAGTATATTACTATACTACGCAAAAATCCAAATTCCGAGTCTATTGTTATAATAACATACAAGGTAGGTAAAACTACAATACACTCAGAATATTATATAGTTTACTGTTTGCAGTTTAATATAAAATTTTCGGTTAAAAATTAGGGAACACACATTTATTTTTCAAAGAACTATTAATTTTAACTTTTTTATACATTCGTTCAAAATGAGTTACAGTCATTTACCGATTTTTTTCAGTTTCATTTAATTTTTTCATTTGTTTGAAATTCAACAAAAATTTACCCACAATTAGTGGTTTATTTTTATTAAAGTTTAGTTTGCTGTGTGTTTAAGAAATATATTAAAAAAAAAACAATTTTGCTTTTTATATGAATTGTTTGTTTATATACAAAATTATTTAAATTCCAATTACAACTTCAACATACACACACATAAGACCATTTACACAAAATGTGTCCATAGACTGTGTGAGTATATATTTGTAGATTAAAAATAAAAAAAAAATATAAAAAACCGAAACAATTTCAAATAAATGTATAATCATTTATGTTTACGGAGTTGGTAGGTAAAACTTTTACATTTATTTTTAACTGATTAATCATTGGTTTTTTTACTGATGTATCAGTTGCTTAAACAACATTTAAAAATAAATAACAAAAACCATATCATTTAAATGAAAAGTAAGTAGACCAGTTTTAAATTAAATATAATTTTTTTTAATTATATTTTCAAACTTACAAACCATTGTGACTGTATTTTTTGTAGTTAAATAACAGATTTTTAATTTCACCGAATTTGGAAAAAATGCGATTTTTGATTCATTCTTTTTATAATAACTAACATTTGCACAAACTCTTTATACTTTGACCACGTAATGGTGCAGGTCAGGATATAATGAGTTTGTGCTGAAGTTTGTAACAATCAAAAATATCGGATTTGGATCAAAAATATAATTTTTTCTCTCAATTCGCTGTCATTTCTAAATTATTTATTTATTATTTTCTATAATGTACTTTTTAAAACCTTAAAACGCAATTTTAAAGTTTTTAAATTTTGTTCAAAGAATTTTTAAAATTAAATTTTATGAAAATATTTCAAATAAATTGGAATTTTTTTAGACATACCTATGAGTGGGTTATCATAAAGCGATAAAAATTAAACTATGAGTATGGTTAGATTTAATTTTTTATTTTGATCAATTTGTTACAATAATTTGCCCAATTGGATTTTTAAAAATGTATTTTGAATATTATCCGTATATTGATGAACACCTCTAGGACTTACGGTATAAATATAAATTAAAAAATGTTTGCAAAGAAAATATTAAGTTGCAAAATAATTAAGCTATTAAATATTTTGTATTTTTATATCTTAATCATTTACTTCACTAAGTGCTGAAAAATACTGTTAACTTGTAAGTAGTGAGCAGTAATTCAGCAGTATTAAATTTCCAAAATATATTTATTCTCATTTTTGCATTCATCTTAAAATAATCTAATTTCACTTTTATTACCTTTAAGTGCAAACATGACTCCTGCCCTCCAAGGTCTCTTGTCCTTATTTGACTTATTTTTTTTTAATACGGTTGACTACTTGCTGCATTGACAGATTGTATTGCTGCGACAATATAAACACAAAAGAGTATTAAAAGGAAAATCAAAAAACAAATAAAATAAAAATATTTATATCGATGTTTGTATGCGAGTGCCAGTGTACTTTTTGCAAACCAAAAAAATTAAGAAAATAAAAAAAGAAAATTGTAAAAATTATTATCCTTTTACTATGGTTTACAAAAAGGAACAAGACGTGGTAAACAACATAATCAATAAAGCTTTTATGCTATTATTAAGTAAATGTTAGTTGTGCTGTGCTGTGCTGTATTGTATAGTTCTTTATTTTTTATACAATTTGATTGAAATTCGTTTTTATATTTCGATCTCCATCTCTCCCCACCACCTTCATTTTGATGTGTCAATAATTCATTGTTTTACACAAGGATTGCACAAATAATATTATAAAGGTGGCGCTTAAATAATTTATAATATATAATTAAATTAAAAGTACTTATTTATTATCATTAAATAGAAATACCTTAAATATTCTGGCAAATATAAAATATGCCTAAATCAAGAATGTGTACTTAAAATGTCTTTTAATATTTGGTAGATATAAAAGTTATTAACTAAAAACTTGTTAGTTACAACAAATTTCGCATTGGACCGAAAATGATATTGTAAACATTTCTGTTAAATTACAGACATTTTAGTGTATACTGTTTATTTACAAATAGTTGTCATCCTAATACAAATGATTATCCCCGAAACTTACATTTGTAGGTTACATCTGTATATGCTGTTTTCTGGTTGCTGTTGTATTTCGGTCATCTTTGCTTTGACAATAAAAACAACAAAGACAACAAAACTGCATGAACAACATAATGTTGTTATGTGATGTGTTGAAATTTCCAAATTCAGATGTTAAAGTCATTTTGATAACCGCAGACCAAAGAGACCAAACCATAATGTATATATGTATGTAGACTGTATCCATTCATATGAACAGATGTATGAAAATGTATATGAACATTGGTGGCGTTCAACAATATATGGAGAATTTTCAAATAGAGTTTTTAGAGTTCGATTTAGACTTTTTTTTTTGTCACCTTCTTATAATAAGGATAATGACAGACGTTGGATAAGGAAAAGTTGGGGCAAAAATCGATTAAAATTTACCTAGGGCTCACAGGGCGAAAACATTACTTTTGTGCTTGGCGAGAAATTAGAGACATTTTCCGATTTTGCTAAATTTTCCAAAATATAATTTTATGAAATTCACTAAAATTGTTTGTATTTTGGTAATTGTTAATTGAAAATAGTAAACAAATTTTAACGTTTGGACCAAGTTCTCTGGCGTTAGCACAATTAGAATCTGTGATTGTGCAGATGGATCACCGCCAGTCAGACTCCTCCTGTGAACATATTGGAGCTCCCTCCGAAGCTTAAAAGTTGCAAGATGTCGGGACCCAAGAAATCACGGTGCTCATGAAATTACGCCGATTCCAGTCACTTGCCAGTGCTGGACTCGATCAGAGACAATGTTCCATGCTTGATGCATGAAGCTCCAACAGAAGTCGTGTGAAGCTACCTCCAACCTCTATGCGTGCGGCTATTACCATCACCAAATCTAGAGTATCCTTTCTGGATAGCACCTCAAAATAAGAGCAGAATAAGAGTTGCTAGGGGAATATTAACTCTTCCGAATTTCACAGGAACCTGTAGAGTGGTTTCCAGCCTTGCAAATTTATCAAATCTAGAATCCTCGGGTATGTCTCTGTGCCCCGGGAAACATAAGAGCTGTATATTAGTTTGCTTAATCATCTCATTGAAAGATGCTCAGCAATTATGGGCAGTTTTCATAGTCAAAGACGTAGATCACAAGTACTTGAGAGCAGCCAGACTATTACAGTAAATGTTAAGGCTTATTCTGGGCAGAGTTTGCGCTAAAACTAAGCGGAAACTTCCTATATATAAATACCCTCTTCCTTAAACACGATGCCTTGATCTAGTAATCGTCATTGTGACAAACGAATTTTTTGTCCACCAAATGGTTTGGTTTCAGCAACCAACTGTTGTTTGGGGCGAAACCATATATTTCAAAATAAACCCTAAAGCCAATTGCCAAGCTTTCATCCGTCCACATAAAAGTCGACACCATCCCTGCTTGACAATACGCCAACCGCCCAGTACTACCAGAGCGGTATATATGGACGGAAAAGATTCATTTATGCGCATATGATCTAAATTCGGCGGAAAAATGTAATTTACAAATATCACACTGTGGCCACACCCATTGCCAGCCCATCATGATGTCGATCGGAGCCCTATATCAGCATTAGCATGCTTATATTATATTTAAGATAGGTCATCATATCCAGTGCCAGCCACCAAACAATGATCCTAGACAAAAAAAAAACAGGGCGAACAAATGCTGCAAATATCCCCCAAGCGAGTCTGAGACTCACCCCTTAGCGTCCCCCGATTGCCTTCATATACACTCACCAACAAAAGTCTGTAATGGCAACTGAGAATTTTGCTGTTATTACGGAAAATTTTGCTAATTTGAGCCCAGCGGTATTTTTGCTAATCTTAGCAACATCTGTCTGCTGTCGTGTAGTACAATGAAATTAGTAGCAGAAAAATAAATTTACTAAGTATTTTTAATACTAGTACAATATTTGACTGTAGTATAAAAAATAGCAAACTGAATTGAAAAATATAGCAAACTTTTAATTAAAAAAAAAAATATTAAAATATTCAGCATTTATATTTATATTTTTTTATCGAACATTTTTTTATTTATTTTTTTTTTAAATATTTTAGACATAATTAAGAAAAAACTCAAAGACTTAAAAAATAGTTAAAACATAAACGAATTTATCATTTTGTTTTAATTTGGTAATTTCTGTTTTGAAAAATATTTTAGTTCTTTTTTTTTACTTTTGCTGATTTTTAGAACTAAAAAAGTCTTCAGTGCTACTTTAAATGGATGTCTTATTTTTGGACATGAGTCTGTTGTGAGAAGTATTTTAAGATCCCTTTTGAACCTATGTAACATTTTAAGGCAATTTAAGTTTGTTTTCATTAGTTTTAATTATTAGAAATAACATTTCCTTAAATACTCACTTCCTTAAAACTGGTAAATATGTTTGTTTATTAAGCAAATCGGTTTTCAAAAATTTGTTGTGTGATTTGTGAAATGTAAATAGCAAAAAAAATTTACTAAATAATAATTTTTTTACTAAAAGTCAATACAAAAATAGTAAAGTGCGATTGAACACCGCTTACTAATTTTTCCACTAACTTTTTTTCTGGATTTAAAAGTATAAAATAATCTCCGTTTTTTTTGTCATTTCCTAGACTTTATGTGGGAAAACATTTTTTTTTTTTGCAGAATTACACCAAGATACTTGGTTCTGTCAGAAAGTTGAATTAAAATATCATCCAGAGTAATCAGTGCAAAAGCAAAATTGCGATGCTTCTCGAAATGATTACAATATCCGTTTTGTAAAGTTTAATTCCAAGTCCAAGATGAAAGGGAACATATAAAATCGCCTCGTCAACAACATAGGCAAGCACATCTCTACCCTCCCTGCCCAAGGGCATAAGTGCAGAATTAAGTGCAAGGTTCCGCAGAAGTGTATACTGGACAACTCCCTAATGCGTACCTTTGTTCACCAATCGGGTCGTACAAGTACCACCAAAAATGCATCTATTGGTCAACAACCTCCCGACCATTGGAAGCACTCTCAGCCTCGAGTATGCCGTAAATAAATAGTCAAGCTGTACGGGCATACTGTTTCAGCAAGAAATAAACTCTCCATTGACCTTCCCTTGCTGTATTCATGTTTTCGTGTATACATCAGCATGGGGAAAGGGTTTTACTTCCAATGTTGTGTCCCTCTGTCTCACTGGTATGACATATACACCATATCTCTACAGCCAGTGTAAATTATATTTAAAAATTCTCCATACATCTCTGAAATCCCCTAATGAATATAAATATGTATGAAAGTATGCATGAACATATGAAGAAACCACAAACCCACTGCAGTTTTTTTTTTTTTTTTTGTCTTTGCATTTTATATTCTTTTTTTTTTTTGCTGTCCATTTCTGGTTAAAACCCACAACAACGGTTTTTTATATGTCTGTTGTAGATGATGATAATCCCATATATATATCTATATACGTATACCCACAGTTGTCTAGCAAGTATTTTTGCCAATTTCTCAAAAAAGCACTTTTTAGTTTACCGTATGTACTGTCAATGAATGAGATATTGTAAAATTCCAAAGTAAAACCATGTTAAGTGAATGACGGACAAACCAAAAGGAAAAATAAATATTTACAGAAATATAAACATAGTTCAATCATACAAATAAAATAAGACCAATAAATATACACAGAAAAAAATATGTTTCAAATTACATTAATTTGATTATTCTATAACTACGTGAAAATTTGTAATGTTCAAATATGTAACTGTGATATATTTAGCACAGATTGAGTCACTTACAGTCGAAGCCCGGTATAACGAATGATATATTGTCAGGCCCATTCGTTATTTTGAAATATTCGTTATATCGCAACAAATTTTTGTATGATTTTTACTTCATTTTTAGAATTTTTGAATTTTTTGAGATTACTAAAAAATTAAAAAAGGACTGCAATAATGGAACACGCTTACACTAAAAGGTTTAAAAACAATAAAGTCTCAAATTATTTTTTTATTTAGATTATTTTTTATTTTTTTTACTTTTTTTATATTTTTTTACCAATTGTTCGTTATATCGAGTATAAATTTTCAGAAATATTCGTTATATAAGGTAGTTAATGGAAATAATTACGTCATACGTTATACCGCGTTTTCGTTATACTGAGTATTCGTTATACCGGGCCTCGACTGTATATCAAAATTATATTTAGGTAACTTTTGTATATACATTTACGAAAATTTAATATAATGTGACTGTCGCTATCCTAAACATGGTAGACTTGCATATTTCGATGTGACTACTTTTCATATAGTTACGGAATAGCGATATAAATTTCAATATCGGCATAAGCATGTTGATGAAGTAGAAATTTGTATCAAATGTTGCCTTTAAGACTGCTAATTTTTTTCTTTATACTTTATAACAGTTATAAATATATTAGTTTCAAATCAGCTTAAGGTCTTTTTTAATAAAAAATTAATTATAACTATTTATTTATCCCAATATTATACAAAAAAAAAAAATACCCCTGAGAATGTCACCTAATGGGGTGACGAAATATTGTAATAAATAAATAAATATAATTAATTTTTTATAAAAAATAGATCTAAATTTTTTTCCAACTAGTGCTTATTTCGTGCATGGTAACACTTACCTCATGTCTGATTTGACAGATAATTAATTTTATCCTTCCGCTGAACGAATATGGTTGTGTATACGCTTGAATAACGCTGAGAAATATTGTGACATTACTTTGGAAATCATGGTAATGTTGCAGAATGTCATCTTTCAATGTCATCTTTTCAGATGAAGCTCATTTTGATCTTGGCGGGTATGTAAACAAGCAAAATTATAGCATTTGGGGCACAGAAAACCCGCACGCATACATTGAAAAGCCGATGCACCAAAAACGAGTCACTGTTTGGTGCGGATTTTGGTCCAGAGGCATAATTGTGCCATTTTTCTTCGAAAATGAGCAAGGAGTGGCCGTTACACTCAATGGCGATCGTTATGGGGCCATGTTGAACGAATTTTTGTTCACAAAAATTGAAGAGGAGGATATTGGCAACATTTGGTTTCAACAGGACGGCGCTACGTGCCACACAGCCGAAGCAACACTCGATGTTTTGCGCCCTGTTTTTGAAGATCGCATTATCAACCGCAGAGCTGATGTCGTTTGGCCACTTCGGAGCTGCAATTTGACACCGTTGGACTATTATTTGTGGGGTGCCGTCAAAGATAAGTGTTACGCCGACAAACCAGAGACAATTGACGCTTTAAAGGACAATATTCGTGAAGCCATTGGTGAAATACAGCTGCACACAATCGATAATGTGCTTAAAAATTGGACCGATCGTGTAGGCTACTGCATATCCAGCCGAGGCAGCCATTTGAATAAAAAATTTTCCATTATTAAGCGGAAGGATTGTACTTTCAAATAAAAAAAGAAATTTGAGAAAATATTCAGTAGTTTTTTTTTATAGCATTTTCAAAAAAAAAAAGTTATTTGGCAGACCCTATATTTGAAATTTATCAGGCTTAATTAAGATCATAGTTTAATGTTACTAACGAATAGTATACACTAATTTTTTTATTTAATGGAAAAAATTGAAAAAGAAAGATCTTAAGCTTATTTTTAACTAATATATTAATCAAAAAGATCGAAGAAAACTAACAAAAACGTCCATAACTATAAATATTTAGATTTTTATGGATCAAAATTTGGTTAAAGTAAGTGAGCCATAAGCTGAGGCATTTAATTATAGTTTCCTATAAATGCTTTAAATTTAACTCTTGGCCCTTAAAATAAAAATTTTAAAATTTAGAGTTTACTTTTGTTATTATTAGTTATAAAAATGTTTTATACTTTCTGACCATAATTTATGTAAACTGATCAATAACACCTGCATTGGACAACAACGACTACTGACTACTACTCACAATACCATCACCGACAGCAGCAACAACATAAATAACACAAAAGAAAATAAAAATGAACAGCGCAAGCAAACCAATGGATGTCAGCCAATGTGTCCAAATTCAGTAGAGAAAAAAAAACAACAACAACAAAATAAATATGAAAGAAATCATATTGTATGCTGTTTATTACATACTCTACTTACTCCGGTTTCATTTTGTTATAATGAAACATTCAATATTGACAAGTGTCAAGTGTTTGTGGTATTAGATTTCAGTAGCTGTTCTATATTAATGTTAATATTAAGTATTGGCTTTTGCCATGAAATAAATATTTTTTAATATTAAAACTATTTTTAGTTGATTTAAATTAATTTAAGAATTATGAACAGTTGTGATAAAATTAATCTCTCATTTTCATTCAGACAATTTTTGTATATAAAAAATATGGAAATGTGAAGCAAATGTTTATCGACTTAAATATTATGCAATGATTTGATTTGCATGATACTTTTGTAATAAAGCGTGTCCCAAGAAGAACGCAATTTTTAAATCTGGCAACATTCGAAGTGTCATTGTTTGACATTTGAACAATTGTTATTGTTTGCTAGTAGAAGGTACGAGGTTAGTAAAAATGGAGCGCTACACGAATGAACAACGAATTCTCATTGTGAAATTGTTTTACCAAAATGGTAAAAGTTTTGCGGCTACAGTTCGCAAATTGCGATCAATTTGGGGTCACAATAATGCTCCAAAAGAGTCAACTGTAAAGAGATTAATGGATAAATTTGCCGAAACTGGGTCTGTTAGTGATGTAAAGACAACAACGCGCCATCGACCAGGTCGATCGACCAAAAATGTCGCAGCTGTACGTGATGATGTCGCCCAAACTCCATCCACCTCAATTCGACACCGAGCTCAGCAAATTGGTGTCTCCAAATCCACTTTGCAGCGAATTTTGACGAAAGATTTGCATCTTCATGCATACAAAGTTCAATTGACTCAGGAACTGAAGCCAGCTGACAGCGAAGGAAGTTCGTTAATTGGATGCTGATTTTGCCGATAAAATCATCTTCAGTGACGAGGCCCATTTTCATCTTGATGGCTTCGTCAATAGGCAGAATTGTCGCATTTGGGGTGAGGAAAATCCTCGAGTGATTCACGAGAAGCAAATGCATCCTCAACGTGTCACTGTGTGGTGTGGTTTTTGGGCTGGAGGAATCATTGGTCCTTTTTTTATGAAAATGAGGCAGGTCAAGCGCAAACAGTCATGGTGTTCGGTATCGTGAAATGATAACCAGTTTTTTCTTGCCTAGAATTGAAGAAATGAATGTGGAGGGCATGTGGTTCCAACAAGACGGCACCACATGTCATACAGCCAGAGAAACAATTCAGTTGCTGCATCAGTCATTTCCCGGTCGTGTTATTTCGCGTTTTGGAGATCAGAATTGGCCGCCTAGATCGTGCGATTTAACACCATTAGATTTTTTTCTTTGGGGTTTTTTGAAGTCGATGGTTTACGCGAATAAGCCGACGACGACTCAAGCCTTAAAAAAAGGAAATTGGACGCTGCATTAATGAAATACCGCAGCATTCATGCAAAACGGTCATTGAAAATTTCATTAAAAGATCGCGTGCATGCCAGCAAAGCCGCGGCGGCCATCTGCACGATATATTGTTCCATACATAACCTCATTCTGTCTACTTTACGATATAATAAAGTTTCACGATTTTTTTTAAATATCTTTAAAAATTGCGTTCTTCTTGGGACACCCTTTATAATATATTTTTCGGTGTCATAGAATATTAGGATTTGAAAAATACTTATAAAAGAGTAGAGAAACTTTCTGAAATTCTTTTTATATTTTTTTGTAACTAATAAATAATTAAATATTAATCATACGCCACATATGCTTATAACTAAAGTCAATTACATATTACTCATACGTTCAGGTGTCCCATATTGGGGATGATTGCAAAATAAATCGTATTAAATAATCAACTTTAAAACTACTTCTCCGATCGATATGATATAAATAAATAATTGCCGTAATGATAAAAGACTTTGATAATATCAATAATAAGAAGGTATACTGTATATCACACTTAATAACCTGGGCTGGCAAAAATCTGCCACGTTTGACGAATATAGACTAATTTATTATTTTTTTTTTTTTTTTGTTTTTCAAAATGGGTAGACAACATTTCGAAATAGTTATTAGTTGTAAAGTCCTATAAGCAAATCATAACCCTTTATATGAATTATTTCCATTTTATTTCTCACATTCGTTGTCCAACAGTTTTTTAAATTTACTAAAACTGTGGATGTCTACACCGAAGAACAGCACATAAATTTTAAAATGCAAGACCCAGTGAATTGAGATGGGGCATTTAATGCGCACTTTTTCCCCCTTTTAGCCCCCATTTTCTCACATTTTTTTTGTAAATTAAAAAAATTCATTTAATTTATTAACTTAGCCCATACACTCACCAAATTCTGCTAATTTGAGCCCGGCG
The DNA here is from genome assembly GCA_949748255.1 of Eustalomyia histrio. Taxonomy (NCBI): domain Eukaryota; kingdom Metazoa; phylum Arthropoda; class Insecta; order Diptera; family Anthomyiidae; genus Eustalomyia; species Eustalomyia histrio. Next base: position 242,467,916 of record OX456523.1, read on the forward strand.
GTATTTTTTGCTAATCTTAGCAACACATGTCTGCTGACGTGTAGTACAATGAAATTAGTAGAAAAATTAGTAGTCGCTACTAAATTTTAGTAGAATTTTTGTAAAGTGAAATTTAAAATCAGCAAAAAAAATTATTAAATATTATTAATATTAGTACAAACTTTTAAATTTATTTTTTTTTATCGAGCATCAAAAATTTTGATAATATTTTTTAAAAAATATTTTATACAAAATGAAAAAAAAAATCAAAGGCTTAAAAATCTCAAAAATTGTTAAAACTTAAACGAATTTATCATTTTGTTTTTATTTGGTTATTTCTGTTTTGAAAAATATTTTGGTCAATTTTTTCTTTACTTTTATGGTTAAATTTTAATTGTTTTTAGGGCTGATTTTTAGAACTAAAAAATATTTTTAGTGCTATTTTAAGTGGATTTCCTCCTTTTAGACATGAGTCGGTATCTTCACTTTCGATCCCTTTTTTAAACCTATGTAACATTTTAGGGCAATTTAAGTTTGTATGTATAAGTTGTAATTATTAGAAATAACATTTCCTTCAATATCCACATTTTTAAAACAAGTAATTTTTCTTTGCTAATTTTAGCAAATCGGTTTTCAAAAATTTTGTAAAATGATTTCTTAAATTAGCAACAAAAATTTGTAAATGTTCTGTAATTTGTAAAAGTAAATAGCAAAAAGATTTGCTAAATAAACATTTTTTTACTAAAAATAGTAAGTGGGATTGAAAACCATTTACAAATTTTTCTACTAACGTTTTTTTCTGAGTGTACACAACGAAACACATATTTTAAATTCTACATTTTTAGCCGAAAAAGTTTTGCTATTTTGTCACTTCTTGTAAAAATTTCTTAAAATACCATCTTGGTGGATGCTTACAACAGAATATAATATAGCGTGTTTTTTTTAGAGTGTCATAACTTTAAGTTAGCATCACTGCTTTATTTGACAACCCATTTAACAGCTGATAGTTTGCCTTTTGCTTAGTTTGTTTTGAAATTTTATTATGAATCGATTTACACCAGACATGAATTGACTTACGCGTGCAAATTGTTGAAATTTTTAATCAAAATAATTGTTCTATTCATTAAATTCATCATGCACTTCTTCCATTTTATGGCGTACATAATCGTCCTTCAGAGCGGCTAATTCGAAGAACGATTGATCGTTTTCGGACCACATTTAATGTTACTAATAATGTGCATCCCTTGAGATGTCGAACAGTGCCGAATAAGCCAGTTCCTACCTCAACGGCTTGGGCTGAGAGTTAAGGGGGTACTTTTCCCTTTTTCACTCAATTTTTAGCTCGTAAATTAGCTAAAGCGGTTTGTGAAGTTATAGAGGAGATTTTCTCCTGTGAAACCCTTTTTTCCACGTTCCTGAAGAAAATTCTAAAAAGAACTTTATCGTTGAATTAGCCCATAATCTAGAGAATACATATTTTTAATTCTAGATTACTAACAAAAGCGGTGGAGGTAGGACTTTTAACTCCCATTATTGCGACATCCCTGGTATAAAGGTAAACCTCAGAACATAAGCCCATTGCTCATATCTTAAGGCTAAAAAATTTGATTATAAAAAGCGAAATACGAAAATGAATTCAACCAAGTTTTAAAAAATACAGCTATAGAAATTCCATCTGTATCTTAGAAAATCTACTGAAAAATAATTATACACAAATTCCTTATCCCAACTTACGAGAGATCACTGTATATATGCTACAAACACATAAACAAAATATATGCTTATAAGAAATTGTCTTGAGAATGTTTTTTGTTTGTTTTTATTTTCCTGTTATTTTGTTGTTGTTATTGGTTTTAACATCCAATATATTACCACCCGTTTTTATACACTTTTATTGCTTACAAACACTTGTAAAACTAAGCCAGCTATGAATATACATACATTTGTTTTAGTTCTTGTTTGTAGCAAAAGAAGCATTTCGAAATATGTAAACATTTAAAAATAAAAAAAAAAAATTTATGAACCTACAAAAAATAACAAAAAGAAAAAACAAACTTTGTTTTATCTTCCTTTTTTTGTGCTGAGTATGAATGTGTAAGTTTTCGATTTTTTTTTTTTTTTTTTGACTATAAATTGTGGAAAAGTATCTATACAATTGTATGTGTGTGTGTGTGTATGATTTGATTAGAAAGACAATTTCCTATGTATGTGTGTTTTCATATTTGTGGTTTATATTTTGCCTACGTGTTAAGAAATGTTAAAGAGCAAAAGTTGCTAAGTATTTTAAAGCTATGATGTGCTGATTTTCGGCATGATAATTTTAACCATAAATACTTAAGAGACTTGGCCATAATCCACTATGATTATTTATCTAATGAAGGTTAAAAATATACATTTGCTAAACTTTTACACATTCACGCACTCGTTATTAATTTATTGAAAAAAAAGATAATACAACCACAAAAAATATCTATGAATAAAAGTTTATTGTGAAAAAGAATACCATAAAATAAATATATAACATCTGAAAATACCTTTGAATTAAACTTTCGCACATATTTTAAGCCACAAGAATAACCAAATAAAATTTTAAATGAAACTATTCAATTATGTGCTCAAGTTTTATTAAATTATAAATAGGTTACACTATGGGTAGAAATCAAATAAAAATAACACTTTGTGGTTGGGTACCAAAAAAAGGAATTCAAAAACAAAATTATCAGATAACATAAAATTACATTGGTAAAATGATAAAAGGAGATATGTTGTTCCATTTTCTTTGATCTTTTTAATTTATGTATATTCTATTGGGCTAAAATAAATAATTATATATATTTTTTTTTTTGAAGGATCTCAATCTAATTTAAAACAGCGTATGAATGGTAAAATATAAAAACAAATCCTATATCGTGTAATTCGAATTATTATGTGATTTACAGAAATTTTGTATTCCATATTTGTTAGTTGTTATATTTAAATGTTGTTGTTTTAAATTACAAAAGCAGTTATTTACATAAAATAACTTTTACTTTATGCAGTTATTCTGATATTATAAAGAATAAAAATGAACAAAGTACATGTTTAATTTATTGGTTTTTATCAACCAAAATAACTTACAAAATAGTAACTAAAGTCAGTTCAATGCACTGGAACGACTCGTAATCCACCGGTTTTCGACCAAGGACTGTCCCCCAGCAGAAGCAGGAATCAAAACATTTCAAAATAGTAAAATTGCCTGTTTTAACATTTATTTTTACTACAGATATAAAATGACTAATTAAACTGTAAAATTAATCACATGTTCAATTGTTCTTATTGCAAACATGATACTAAATGACCCGTAAAACAGTAAAATTAACAGTTTTTCAGTTGTTTTGATAATTTTTTTCTAACTTGCCAAGATGGGTAAACAATCGGTAGGATATTAGAATTTGGTCTTAAAAATATAAAATATTGCTAGAAATTTTCCAAAATCACTAGTATTGGAAAAAAAAAAATTGCCAAAACTAAAAAAAATCGCTAAAAATTATGCAAACGCTAAAATTTGAAAAACCGTCTAAGTGAAAAAAAATTGCTGTGTTTAAAATCAAATTACCAGATCTGGAAAAATTGCTAAAATTTAAAAAATATTAAAAGTTTCAAAAAACGGCAAAATTAAAAAGAACAAAAAATAATTAAAAATTGCTAGTACCTGAATTAAAAAATCGCTTAAAATTCAAATATAGCAATATTGAAAAAATATCCAAAATTAAAAATTTTGCACAATTTAACAAATCACTGAAAAAGAAAAAAATCACATAAATTAAAAAAATCGCAAAATAGAAAAAAAAAAAATTAATTATACAAAATTGGTAAAAATTGAAAATAAATATTTAAAATGTAAAAAAACCGCTTAAATTAAAAAATAAAACAAATATGTATTGCCAAAATTAAAAAAGAAAAATTAAATTTTAAAAATTTTCCATGATCTCGAACCAGACTAGAATACATTTCATATATAACATTCATAAAGATCAAATAAAAAGAAAACTTATGAAAAATTAAAAAATATCGCTACAACGTAAAAAAATCGAACAAAATTGAAAAATCGTAATTATGAAAAATCACTAAATTTGGAAAAATTGCCAAATTGAAAGAAATGTATAGATTTAAAAAAAGTTGCCAAATTAAAAAGAAAGAAATCAAAATAGAAAAAATCACTAAAATTTCAAAAACTTGGCAGTTCAAAAAATAAAATCCAAAATAAGACAAGGATCACTAGAATATGAAGAAATCGAAAAATAAATAAAAATCTGGTAAATTAAAATTTTATTAAAGTTATTTTTGTATTGTCTTACTATGACTTTATAATATCATTAATTTTTTAAACATAGCGTTATTTTAAAAAAAGTCCTTTTTTTCACTGCATTGTTTAGGTTTCAAAATAAATACGTTTTGAAAATCTAGCCTAGCTAAACAAAATTTGATATCGGTGATGGGGTATGTGAATTTTTACCGCTGGTGTAGACATTTGTTTCTATGCAATTTTATTTAAGCAATTTTTGTTAATATTTTTTTTTTTTGACCAAGATAAATTTTGTTTTTTAACCCGTTTAAATAACTTTAGATCTGAACAGATCTGCTTAAATCTAGTTAGATATTTTATATTATCATCTTATTAGTCATATTTGGTTTCAATTTGTATTTTTTCTAAATTTTGGAGATTTCTAAATTGGTTTTTAACTTTTTTAGTTTTAAACTCAATATTATTCTACATAAAATAAAAATTTTCGTATTTAAATTAATATGACAATATGTTAGATTTTGTTATCATATATTAGAGTTAGAAAAACCTAAATTTAAAAAAATCTAAAAATTTAAAAAAACAATACTCTTTCTATTCCATTCATTATTATTTTTCTTTGGTTTTAAAATATTTTTCTTATTTACAGCTCTACATAATATACTAAATGTACTAATTTCATTTTAAAAATTATCACTAAACAATCATTCAATGGGCTTTATCGGAAATAATTGAATGGCTTTGATTTTATGAAACAAACTTAATCGAAGTTTTAACCCACAGTGCAGAGTATGTGAATAATAATAAATAAATATATTTTTGTGTATATAGAATAAGAAAATAGCAATAAACAACAATAAAAAAAGGTATTTATGTGCAAAAAAAAAATATATGTTTTGGAGTAGATCACGTACATGAGCAAGCAAAACACTGACCACAAATGTAAATTTAATTTTAGTATAAGCTAAGCTTTATGTCTTGCATTTACAAATACAAAAAAAATAACAATTTTATAACAAGAAATATGTACTCATATAGTATAAATCAAAATTTAACACACTTAGAATATTTTTGTTTTACTTAAAATAATAATAAACAAGTAAACTTTTTTTTTTACAAACTTTTTTAAATTATCATTTAGTTTTATATTTTATTTAGTTTTATATAGAATAGTTTTAACTGAATTGTAATCAATATAATAAATTTAAAATATTTTCCAAAAGTTTTTAAATGTTTTTATATTATTAAATATGATTTTTTTTTTTAAGTTCAAACTTTTCTAAAAAGATAAAAGGCTTTTAAATACTATGATATAAAAGTATATAATATATTTTTTTAAGGGATACTCAGAATGGTTTTATAGCGAAAACCGAAAATATGTATTCTATCCTGCTGGTTTTTATCGATTTATTTTGTATATTATTATCTATAATTTAATAATAAAATAAAATATTTTTGTTAGTGTAAAATTTTATTGGAAACATTTTTTTTTGTAATTAAATTAAGTCTTAAAGAAAAATATTTTAATATTATTTAACTATTCTCTATATATTCTCAATAAAATATTTTGTTTAAGTGCATCCCCACTAATAGACAAATGTAGAACAACACATTTGCATAAACACAAAGAAAACCTTAAAAATATTCTCTCTAAAATTAAATAAAATAAAATGAAATTAAACACTTTTGGCAAGTTTTACTAAATATACGAATGAGTTGAATGTAGATAAGCTTTTAAATATACATATTAACAGTTTTTAGGATTAGAAAATGGAGAAATATAGTAAAAACTTTTTGCAAAATTCTATATGCAAGCAGGATAAAACAAAACCAAGACTATGAATTTTAAACCGACAAAATATGTTTGAAATATAACATAATCATTTTTATATACTCATTTAACTTTTATAAATATTGTTTACCTTCTGACCCACAGATATGTGAACATTTGGAGATAGATAAAGAAAAAACACGATGATAGAGATTGCCGCTAGCAAAAATTTGAGATAATATAAATATGTATGTATAAGTGAATAAAATATTTAACACAAAAGCGTATGCGGTATGATATATCAACTGATTTCCAGCAATTATTATAAAAAGAACACCACTCACAATATCAATAGAAAATATGAGAAAATTAGTACTCTTCCTAAAATTATTTGACTTAGTTTCAGTTTAATTTTTAAGGAGTAGAATATCGAAAATTAATATGAACTACCCAGCAAAAATACACCTTACCAAATAATGGGTCTAGTAATAAAAACTCCAAGGTTTTCACCTATTACCCATTATATTATAACTCTAACTTTTTTTATATGGGATGCCCCAAAAGGTAAGGTGTTATGCTTACGTGCAAGCTTACGAAAAAATAAAGAATAATGGGTTACACGTATGCATATTAATAATTAATAATTGGTTACTAATAACCAATTATTATTTATTTTTCTGCAAGAAATTGAGTAACGCATTATTTCTTAACTCCTGGTAACCAATTATAATTTAACTTTGAGTAAGCAACAAGGAAATGCGATGCGGTGTTCTGAATCCCAATTTCTAATCCGATTTTCTTCCAAAAGGAAATATAGGGTCCGCAATCTAACGTTTTTTTTTTCAACTAGTGCTTATTTCGTGAATGGTAACACTTAGCTCATATCTGATTTGACAGATAATTAGTTTTATCCTTCCGCTGAACGAATATGGTTGTGTATACGCTTGAACAACGCTGGGAAATATTACGACATTAGTTTGAAAATCATGGTAATGTTGCAAAATGTCATCTTTTCAATGTCATCTTTTCAGATGAAGCTCATTTTGATCTTGGCGGGTATGTAGACAAGCAAAATTGTCGCATTTGGGGCACAGAAAACCCGCACGCATACATTGAAAAGCCGATGCACCCAAAACGAGTCACTGTTTGGTGCGGATTTTGTTCCATAGGCATAATAGGCCATTTTTCATCGAAAATGAGCAAGCAGTGGCCGTTACAGTCAATGGCGATCGCTATCGGGCCATATTGAACGAATTTTTGTTCAAGAAAATTGAAGAGGAGGATATTAACAACATTTGGTTTCAACAGGACGGCGCTACGTGCCACACAGCCGAAGCTACACTCGATGTTTTGCGACCTGTTTTTGAAGATCGCATTATCAGCCGCAGAGCTGATGTCGTTTGGCCACCTCGGAGCTGCGATTTGACACCGTTGGACTATTTTTTGTGGGTACTTGGGTAAGTAAGTGTTACGGAGACAAGCCAGAGACAATTGACGCTTTAAAGGACAATATTCGTGAAGCCATTGGTGAAATACAATCGATAATGTGCTTAAAAATTGGACCGATCGTGTAGGCTACTGCATGGCCAGCCGAGGCAGCCATTTGAATGAAATTATTTTCCATTATTAACCGACAGATGATAGTTGTTGCTTTCACACAATACTAACTATTTGGATCAATATGCTCTCAGAGGCAGTAGGATCACCAGAAATTCATAAAAAATATATTTTTGCATAATTTTTGGAACACATTTCCCTGAATCCTATTGGACAACACAGGGGATCAATATTTTGGCAGGACATGGTCCATTCCTTTAATTTTTAGAAACTTCGAGATATTTAGAATTGGTTCAGTTTATTTATTACAGGATACTGATACATTTTAGGATATTTATATGTATCCCATGGGTCATCAAAGGTCAAAAAGATGAAGTTTTTGCTCAGTTTTAAAAATTTTTTATTCACATTGAAATTCAAGTAATTTTCATTTGATTTTTATAGACTTTTTCTTCTGATTCTAAATTTGGTCTCCAAAATTTTCAATCTCTTTGCAATTTTAAAAAATTTAATAAAAAGGATATTTCGAAACTAGTTAAAACTCGATTTTTGCCCCAAGATGTTTAAATTTTTTTGTCATATTCGTGATCTGAATTACAAAATTAATTATATAAGATGTGTTTTAACACAAATAAGTTAAAATAAATTAATTCGGCACTACACTAAACTAATTAGTAGGCTTTTTCCTGTTCACTTACATGATTATTCGTTTTATTAAACACTTTAAATTTATAAATTGATTAAATACACATTAATAAATAAAATTATTTAAACAATTAACAATGACTCATTATTATTTATATTAAAATAATAGAAAAGGTAAGCCATTACAGGTGATTTATTATTATTTAATTTCAAATAATAAAATAACCCATCTAAAAATCGAAATATATATGAGCATACATGATCATACATGGGTCTGTATATGATCATACATGGGCATACATGGTCATATACGTCCATACATTGTTCAATATATGACCATACATGATCTCATATATGATCATATATCTTCGGATCCGAAATTTGAGGGTATATAGACGTATATGATCATATACGAGCATACATGAATAATATATGAGCATGTATGATAATATATGCACATATATCACCATATACCCTCAAATTTCGGATCCGAAGATATATGATCATATATGAGATCATGTATGGACGTATATGACCATGTATGCCCATGTATGATCATATACAAGCCCATGTATGATCATGTATGCTCATATATATTTCGATTTTTAGATGGGAAGTAACATATTATTGGTAATACATTTTTTTTATTTTGAAAATAATGCTGAATGTAAGGAGTACTCATTACAAAGTAATGTATAAAGTAATGATATGTCATTACCATGTTTTTGCTGGGTATTTTACAATTTTTGCGAAAAGCAATTCAGAAAAATTTTTGTTTATAAGAATAAAAAATGGTTTGAAAGAAAAATGATCCCAATTCAGCCGATTTCGGGAAAAATGGCAGAAATTTTCAGATATCACACATTTGCTCCCTGAATTTACAGAGAAGGGTCAGACATTCACAACTTTGTTAACAAATTTGTTTAAAAATGGTTTCAAATATATAAATAAAATTTAAAGATAGCCCAAAAAAATAAATCAGTACAAAAGGGGAACCTGAAGGGAAGACCCATAGATATGGTTATGATTTTTTTTCTTTTAAAATTAGGTTATTTTATGTTATTTAACATATATCATAATAGCTCAGAAAAATTTTTTTTACTGCTAATAGGTCAGTTCATATTTCATTCCGTATACGTTATATTAAAAAAATATGTGCAATAACAGAAATGTTTTTTCATAGAAATAAAAATGAGTCTTTGATGTAAAAAAGAGAATTTTTGTACATAAATTATAAATTTTCATATAACAATTATAAAAAACAAACAAAATTCAAGACTTATTATGTCTTAAGGCCTTATAAAGCCTTAATTATGCATAAACCTCAAGTTCTTAGAAAGATAAAGGAAATTATCTAAAAACACTTTCATTTGCAATCTTTGGTTTCGGATATTAGAAGGGCCCGCTTAACTTCTTAAATCTCCATGTAAAAATCAAATTTTATATGGACATGCATGATCATGTATTGACTGGTATATACATACATGGGCATACATAATCATATAATTCCAAATATTATTTTCATTTTATTTTATTAAACATATAATTACAAATTATATCTTAATTCCCTGACCGAGCACTAGCAACGAAGGCTTTCGGCTCGTTGTAGCGAAAACAGACCAGAGCCTCTGGTGGGAATCGAACCCACGACCCCCTCACTGATAAGCTAGCACGCTACCAACTAGCCTACCGGGGCGCTCACTTCCAAATATATTTCCATGTTTAGTTGAATATGTGACTATATATCTTTGAATCCGAAATGTGAAGTTATATGACCGTATATATTTTTATATATGGTCACATATGACCATATATGGCCATATATCCTCAAATTTTGGATTCGTAGACATATGAACATTAGGGGGTGCCCAAAATATAAAAGCATCAAATATTCGCGCTCCACAACGCTGATCCTATTCGAATAGTGCTTAAAAATGTTCAGTCCAAATTTGATCACAATCGGTCAACATTTAGAGGTTGCGATAGTTTAATGATTTTTCGTGGTTAGATAGAAATATAACATACAATGATTTTTTATGGTAATATTCATTGTTTATTTAAAAATTAAAATATTTAATAAAACAAATAAATTTATCATTTATTTTATTATTTTTTTAAATTATCGATAGCCATTTTTGCAATATTAGCTTTAGAAACCCCGGGAATTTTTTTTCTATGGTGATCAACTAATCTAAGCAACTATGTATTGCTTTTGCTCCTCATTTTTCGTAATTGAGCTGTTAAATTCGGTCACCAAAGCAACACCTCGTTCTGCACAGTCATTTACAACTTTTAAAAGTCTAGCATTTTCTTTCATCGAAATAAAAATGACGTCGTCTTTCCACTCTGTAGGATCCTTTGAAAGAAATAATTGTGCCTTTTCTTGTCCATCATCGCATAGTAAATTAAAAAACATTGTTGACCTTTTGCTAATATGTATAGGACTCAAGTGGATTTCTATGGTTAAATACTTTTCCGTCCAGTATCTTTAAGGCTTTAGCTTTCGGTGGTAGCTGGAGATTTTTCAGGGGATGCCCCTTATTAATACAGTATTTTGTTTTGATACGAGGAAAGTAAGTGCATGAAAGAAAAATATGAAATTCCGAAATTACTTTTGAAACAACAATCAGTGGATGCCCCTTATTAATACAGTATTTTGTTTTAATACGAGGAAAGTAGACGCATGAAAGGAAAATAAGAAATTCTGAAATTTGCTAACATCAACTCGTTTCTTGTAATTCTGCATTCAAAATAAGTTAAATAATTATATAAAGGGTTCAATATATTTAAATTTTAACGAATGTAAATCAAGTAAAGATCAAAGAAATTAGTGAAAATGTATCTAAAATACATAAACAAGTACAATAATGTTAAGCCAGTAGTAAATGCATGTAATAAAAGATGTGAAATATAAAAGTCGCCATTCATCGCGACCTCTAAATATTATCCCTTTGAGCCAATATTTAATATACACATATATTTTAGTAAAAGAAACAAAATCAAGCTTGTGGAGAAAGTATTGCACCATACTTTTACTTTTCTATACAAGCGTGGGCCACCCTAATGAACATTCATGGTCATATATTGAACTAAGTATGTTCGTATATGGTAATGTATGCCCATGTATATTCATATACCAGCCGGTACATAATCATGTCTGTTCATATAAATATATTATGATTTTTATATGGGATTATGATTCATAGATGAGAATAAAATTGTATATCAAAGTTAGAGTGGATGATGCTCAAAATAAGGGTACGTTCGTAAATGCAGTAGTTGCGCATCACTGCAGCATAATAAAAGTAAAACGTTCAAAAAAGCATCACTTGGCAGCACTGATTTACGTCAAACGTTTTTTTATGCAAACAATTGACAGTACTGCCGCAAATTTTTGCAACTATGGCATCATTAAAGTTTCTGATGCAATTGTGCGACATCAGTCTTCTTTTACGTTTTAATTGATTTTTAATTTTATATTTCTTTTAATTCTTTTTTATTGTAAGTTATTAAAAATTTGGCATTTTACAATCAAGATTTTCAATAATATATGTTAATGTTATTGTGGTGAACATATTTTTATATTTTTCAAAACGTTCTAAAAAGCAAACTGTGCAGTTGTTGAGCAGTAGCAAAGCACCTGCAACAGATGATCACGCATCAGCAACAAAAGTTGGCATAACTGCCGCAGTGATGCACAATTTTTTTGCATTTACGAACGTAGCCTAACTGTTTGTATGTTTAAGTGAAATTTGATTAACTCAATAATTTGATGTACATAAACCCTTTATATATAACATATATAAACTAGTTTTTGGAGGAATGATAATTTTTAAATAAAATAATTATATTATATTAAAAGAAATGATTTTCAAGCGAAAAGGACGTTAAGTCAAAATATAATAAATTTTCGGATGTCAGCTTTTTAAATCAGAAAAAAAAAATATTTAAAGAACCCTCAAAACATATAATTATGCTCCACCATACATTATTGCTTATAACAAAGTTAGTTCATGGTCTCTACTTGTAAAATGAGAAACTATATTAATTATAATTTAATAATTATTATAGTCAAAATAGTATAACATAAAATTATTATCAATGTGGATAACCCAAAATGGATGCTGTTTGTCAGCAACCTTCCCATTCAAAATATATGTATGTGTTTACTTAAGTATGTTCGTAATTTCCGTAAAAGTTGTTTTGTTTTTTAATTAATTTGTTTTTATTTAACTAACTTTCTTTTATAAACAACAATAACAATCACATTACACAAAATATAACGACATAATATCTGAGTTTTGTACAAAAACGTATGTTTGTATAAAATAATATTATATTTCCTGTTTCCGATTTATATTTAAAGCATTGTTGATTACATTTGCATAAAAATTTTTATAATTATTCATATATATAAGGGTATAAAAAAAAAATCATAATAGTAACAATAAAATTGGCAATCAGTTGCATTAAATATGAGTATAATATAAATATTTTTTTTCCATTTAATATTATGACACTTGACATGTTAAAATCATAATTAATATTACAATCCGATTCATTTTAACTGTATGAGTATTATTTCTTTTTTACTTGTTTCAACATTTAATTTCAACATAAAAATACTACATTTGCATTTTAATTAATTTTTATTGATTTCCTGACAATTGTATGCTTGGATAATTCAAATTCAGAAACCAAGAAAATTTAAATTAACATACAAAAGATTTATTAACAATTATAAATAATTTAAAGAAAATTATATATTTTGTGGGTGATAAAAAAGAGTTCTTATTAAAAATCTAATAACTTAGGAAGAACATGTGAGCTGGTTTTAAAATATTAACATATTTTTAAAAATATTTTCAAAAATTTTATCTTCAAAAATTAGCGCTACAAATCTAAAATTTTCAATTTAATAGAGATCTTAAAGTCTTGTTATCTCGGTTTTTTGAGTAATCCATATAACTCATACGCCTCAGTGCACTAGAATATGTATTAGGCTTTGTTCTTTATAGTTTTAATATTACTCATACGTCACTTATACTAAAAAAAAACAAAATTTTAAATAAATAAATCTGGCATTGAAAAAAAATTATTTATCAAATGAAAAATACATCATCTTAGTAATGGTAGCCAGTAAACGAAATCGATTTTTATATCCAACCAAATTCTATTTAAGTAATTCTAGATCCTGACTGTAAGTACCTCCTCTTTTTAACTAAAAACGGTTAGATATAAAAATGCTAAAAATAGTTGTATTTTATTCTTTTGTTAAGTTAAATGTGTCTATCATTTTTCCTTTCTTAAAATAAACAATCAAATACAATTTTATGTAATGTGGATTGCACTAAAAGGAAAATATGTTATTTTCAATATCTTGTGATATCAATATTTTATAAGTAGGCAAGACAAACATACATACATGAATATATTTATACACATAGAAAAAAAAATACTTAAAAACTAATTCAAATAATTCGGGGCAACAAATATAGTGAAATATATATTAATAGTTGCTATAAAAAGTAGCTCTGGATCAAAAATTTTTAGTAAACCCAGAAAACAGTATCAGTTGTGGCCACCGAATTTGTTGCCAATCGAATTCTGGCGGTTACAACTATTTACATATTAAATTATATTTTTAATTGTGAAAGCCAATATTCAGTTGTGCAATTTAATATTTATATTTCACAGAAATATTATTACGTTCCACAAAATTTTATTTTAAAACAAATTTTATTTTTAGATTTTTCCGGTATCAAATCTGGTCATTTAGATTCATAGCTGATACTCTTACTTACTGCACCATAACTAATTTAAATTTTCTTTGATATATTTGCCATTTAAACATTTTAATGTTTTATTTTAATTTAAAAAAATATATATTTTTAAAATTTTTGCCTTTCCCGGGATTTGAACTTGAAAATTCGGAGTACTGAGCTACCCCTCCACCCACTACACCACAAACACATAGATTTTAATGGCTAATTTTAAATTTAAGCATTTCGTTAGGAAAACACATTATAGAATAAATATTGTTTATCAATACCAATCATTAGTGATGTCTATTATCAATACAATCCACAATTCGGTTGCTTCTACTGAAACCCTAATATAATGATATATTTGATCAGAATAACCGTACTTGTAGTTACTACTTTTGAATATTGACAATTTTTTATTAAATTTAATAGATTTTACCAAATTTCTAATATATTCACTAAATAAATGGTTGCTTCCACCGCACACAAATACTTAACGAAATTTATTTTTAAAGATGCTTGGAAATGCAAATAATTAAATACTAGGATTGATTTTTAGTTTCTTTTCCCCTTTCTTTAATTCCCAATACAACATGTTTGCTTTATTAATGAATTTTATGTTATTCCAAATAAAATTAAATCCTTACAATTAAATGTTTATGGTTTTGATCGAATTGCAACCAATTTTTTCTCTGGGTGTAGTAACTTGGGAATGTAAAATTTCAAACCTTTTCATTTCCCGCGAAAAAGGGAAATTTTCTCGGAATTCCCGGGATCTTGGAAAATAAATTGTAAACTCATAATTTTTTATATTTTAAATTCCTACTATCTAAGATATCTAATAAAAATAAGACCTCATCAGAAATGTCAAACGGAAACAATACTTATTTTTATTAATTATAGGAGGTAGTAAATTTATATTTTTTATTAAATTTATATTTATATTATTATATATATTAAAATTATGGGCAATTCAGTTTCACGCAAATTTAAATAAAACACTATTGATTTTCCGGCGAAAAAAAATACATTTTGTGTTTCTTGTAATTTTGTTTAAAAAAATATTTAGTTTTGAAAATTAAATTACGATTTGAGGTCTTTAATGTTTGATTGAAATGGTTCATGCGAAAAACAGTTTACTATACCTTAAGCCGAAACTTAGTTAGGCGGCGAATTTGAAAATTTGTTTAAAGTGACAATTAAGAATTTAAAATATTTTACTTTTTTAATTTAAATTGTATTTTAAAAATCCCGGGATTGCGGGAACGGAAAAGGTACGGGAAATACTGGTCTCGAAATCGATTTTTAACTTGCGCTCTTCATCTAAAAACAAACATCATCACAAAGTCATAATGCACAGCACTACCTATAATATAATTCTATATTATTTTATAAAATTGCTTTAAAAAGTTCAAATCAAGATCTCTTCAGATACTCAGTTACCAAATTAATATATCACATAAATATTGGCTCGACAGTTTTTGTGATATATAGTTTGACTAAAACAGTCGCTAAGGGTACAAAAATAAATCTAAAGCTTATATGTATATCGGAAATCAGATATGTATCTCAGCGGCACCTTTAAATTACAATTTAGCGCTCTTACACAAATTTAGTTAGAATTAAAAAAATTTTGTAGTTTATTGTATCCCAACATACCAAATGACTTGAGAAAAATATTATTATAAGCTTACAAACACAAGCCTTAAGCTTGAAAAAGACTTGAGAATATATTGAAAAAGGCTATCGTAACAATTGTAGAAAAATCAAAACGGAACCCTCGTGAAAATATTATGTGTGTATGATTACTATAAGCTTATTCTTGCAATTGTAGAATAAGCTTACAAAAATAATATATTATTAATAGTTGAAAAAGAGAATTCATAATTATTTTCCTTAATTTAATTTATTTTTTATATTAATTTTAAAAATAATTATAACTCATTTTAAATATAAAAAATAATAATTCATTTTAAATATAAATAATAATAATTATTTTAACCATAAATAAAAATAATTAAATTTAATATACAATTGCACGTTCACTATATATAATTTACAACTAAATATACACGCAAAACACGTTTGACAAATTTAAAGAAAAAGTAATGGCACTTGTTGTATGCATTATAAGCGTAGAACAAAGATAACAAGACTAGAATGTATTGAAAAATATTTCTATTTCAATCGTCATATTGCGTTGTTGTTGTATGTTGTTCATAATCATACTTTAGAAAAAGTTATGTATAATAATCTTTTCTCTAGCATTGTTGAATACTGCTTGTGAATTTACATTTTATAAATATTATAATAATCGAAATTAAGAAAAGCTTAAAACACACTATTAATATAAGCTTATTCTCAAGTTGTATTGCAGTTTGATTGCTATATGGTATATTGGGATATTTCTTTAAGTGTATGTAGGGCTATCCTTTTAAGTGTTGGTGGATAATACATTTATATCTTTGGGTTGTGAGATTGTGTTTATACCTAAATATTGATATACATATAAGGACTTCCATAGCAACCGCCTGACTTCAACATTTTTAATATAATATTTATTATAATTTAATAGAATTTAGTAAATGCTTTAACCCAATATCAGCCAATTTTTGTTTTCAAATTTGATGCAGAATTTTAGTGCAGGATAAGAAATTCTAAATCCCAACCTGGTAAAAATTTTTATTTACTATTTTTTTTGGTTGAGTTGGTCATTGTAAATACTCCACTGGATCCGAACATTTTCCCGTGTATTCATAGTGATTTTCTTTGTTATTTTTTATTATTTAAAAAATTGTTTGGTGTTTTTCCACAGATGCAAAAATGCTATATTTGTTACGCATAGGTCACCCCTTTCTACAGAAGAATTTGCAATAGTTGTTATATGTTTTATCGCTATCATACAGGATAATAAATACAGTAAGGTTTATATTAATACGATATAAGTTTTTTTCAGCTGAACAAATAATAAAAAAGCCTCATATATGCAATTAGCATGGATCGAATTTGAACATTAGAGAAATGCTGCCCCAAGCAAATTTTCACCAAAAATATTTTTGAAAAGTTTCAGACAAATTGAACTGATCTTTGTCTTTAAAACAAATACACATAAAATAGCTTCTAAGTTAAAATAATAGAAAATACAATTTAAAATAAATGGTATATCATTAAAAAATCGATCTACTTACTTTCCATTCAAATCAAATGGTTTTTATTATTTATTTTTTAATGTTGTTTAAACAACTGATATATCAGTAAAAAAAATCAGTAAACAATAAATGGTAAAATTTTACCTACAAATTCTGTAAAAAAAATATAACTGATTATTCACTTATTTTAAATTGTCTATATTCTTTTTTCGCTTGAAATCAACACACAGTCTATAAACATATTTTGTGTGAATGACCATATATGTGGATGTGTGTGTGTGTGATTATGAAGTTCTTGTCTCTTAAACCAACAATTTAAATAAAAACAAAATTAGAATATTTTGAATATTTTTTTTAACAAACAGCAAACAAAATTTAAATTTGTAATAACTATTACGGAAACAAATAAACCACAAATTTCCTATTTGTGGGTAAATTTTTCATTAAATTTCAAACAAATAATAACAAATAATAAAAGGCCGAAATTTTCGAAAAAATGTTTTACATCAATCCCTTGAAATTCCTTCAAAAAGACGAATTTCATCCGGCCTAACATATTATGCATATCGGTCTATCTCTCTGTACCTATATAATATATTAAGTAATTTTTCTTCTTTTATGTATACAGATACGCGATTTTGAAGTAGAAATAAATGTCAACATCATTCTTGTATAAAAGATAAACAATAATGATTCGCTTACTCAATCTTTCCAATTTCCCTAGCTTAACCACAGACACTCACGACCTACATAACAAACCAAGCAATCATAAAGAAACATTCGTAATATTGCAAACTTAAATTGAAGGCCGTTCGTTGTAAATTTTGTATAAAATCTAAATAAAAAATAAAAATAATCTAATATGTTAAAGAAATTGAAAAGAAATGTGAATATAAAGAAAAAAAAATTATTGAAACAACCTATATAAACGATAACCGAACAAAAGGGATTTTTGCTTTTATGTTAAAAAATGTAAAAAAAAACAATATAATTTTAACGAGCATATGTATGAGAAAAATGAAGGTACTTAATATTATTTCATACTCTAACAATACATACTTATATAGACTTAATATAGCGTCTGTTTTATCTTACATACTGTTGATTAAATTTTAATTTTTAAATAACAAGCACAACATTTAAGGAATTCTTAATAACAAATTTATACATTTAGAAAAAAAAAAATCATACGCACTTATATTATTATTTTGAAAAGTCGGTTTTATCAGCCGTCATTCAATATCTTTACACTAGTGTATCTCAAAGTTATAATATCTTCTGATGAAGATGATGTTTTCATTTGAAATTATCACATTTTTATGCATAAAACAACATGTTTGTATAATTTTTATAATAACAGAATTTTATATGACTTAAAAACTGTTTTGATTGGGTGGTAATTTCGGTTCGAGAGAATCATAGTAACATGCCTAAATTCGTTGTCAAAAATTGAAAAAATTTTGAGAATGATAAGAAGTGCAATTATTTTTTTTTTATAGAAAAAATTTATAGAGCTCATATTCTAAGGCTCAAAATTTTAAATGTTGAAACATAATTGACTTAAAAGACTTTTCATATGTTTTGGTAAATCTCCTCAGAATCTAATGCTTCTTCTGTAGAAAATATTTTAGGAATTTAAAGGTTTTAATACAGAAGAAAATTAACGAGTAAAAAGTTGATCTGGCACTATATCAAATCATATTCAATTTATTATTCTTAAGTATTTGTTGAAATATATAGCTGATTTTATTTGATCCAAAAATGGCAGATCAAATTAAATCCAACTATGGATTTGGGAATTTGGGTTTGAAATTTAATAAAAATTTACCTACAAAACGGAAATTTATGGTCTGTTTGTTTCCGTTACAGTTATTTAAAATTTGGGTTTTGCTTAATGTATGTTTAAAAAAAATATATATTTAAAAATTTTATTGTTTTTTATTTAAATTGTTTGTTTATATACAAAACTATTTTATTCGAATTACAAGAACTTTATAAAAACACCCACACACATAAGGCCATCCACACAAAATGTATTAATATATTGTGTAAATATACATTTTTCAGATAAAAACAAACAAATAAAAATACAAAAAATGGAAACAATTTCAAATAAATGAATAATCAGTTATTTCTGCGGAATTGGAAGGTAAAATTTTAACATTTACTTTTAACTGATTAATCTTTTGTTTTTTACTGATGTATCAGTTGTTTAAACACTATTCAAAAATAAATAACAAAATACATTTGATTTAACTGAAAAGTAAGTATACCGATTTTTAAAAGAATTATCATTTGTTTTAAATGATATTTTCTGTTATTTTAACTTGCAGCAGGATAGAATACAAGTTATTTCGGTTCTCGCTACAAAACCACAGAGGTTTAATGGTTTAATGGTTGATGACTGTCTATCTTTATTGAGTGATAAAATTAAATAAGAAAACCCAAAACAACACGCAGACTAACATTAACGAAATTAAACAATTTTGTATTTATTATTATTGTAATTTTTGTTCTGAACTTTATTTCTTCAAGAATTTAAAACTGAGGATAGTTTTGTAAATTCTTAAAAAAACTAAGGCTTTTTTATCTATTGAAAATTGCTTCAACTGAAAAAAAGTTCACAATCTACCACACCACTACTTATTTAATATATTTTGGTAATAAAGCCGGTAAGTAGTAGCATAAAATTGTTTTTGAGTGCAGAGAATTACAATTTACTTAGTCGAATAAAATTAATGAATTTT
Source organism: Eustalomyia histrio (assembly GCA_949748255.1). Lineage (NCBI taxonomy): Eukaryota > Metazoa > Arthropoda > Insecta > Diptera > Anthomyiidae > Eustalomyia > Eustalomyia histrio. Next base: position 242,487,811 of record OX456523.1, read on the forward strand.
GACACCGAATTATATGCAGTAATTTTTATTGCCTAGCATTTAGATTTAACAATGAGCACCAATTTCTTATATTTTACTGAGTGCGATCAAAAGCATCGAAATTTTTAACTAAGGGTATCCACCAAGTCATATTCGCCAGTTATTTATATTTAATATTTTTGGGTCTTTTTAATAACAAAACATCGACAAAGCATAAAGAAAAATAATAAATCAATTGTATGGCAGCAAACAGGATGTATCAGTCACAACCAACTAAATCATCAAACACACAAAAAAAAAAAAAAACAAAGCGAAAAGCTGACAGTTTCTTTATTTCATTTTTCTATTGAAAAGCATAACACAGTATTACGATTGATTATTATTTAAAATGACAATTCAAACGAAGCAGGAAACAAAGGGATGAGTAATGAAGGTGCTTTGTTGTGGGAGGACTAAAGCTAAAGGGCGCACACTGACATCTGACTGTGTCGTTGAGGCTGGTGTATTGAAAAATTCCAATAAACATTGTAATAAAAGTTAAATATGTTAAAAAGCATCACAAGCTGTTGTATGTATGATACATATTTTTCGATTGTATTACCAAAGTTAAACAAAATTAATTAAAATTGAATACATTTATGAACACCTAAGCCTCAATTGCCAGGGGAAATATAAAAACAAAATTTCAAAGGGATATTGGCTTTTTTGTTTTAGATAATAAAATGGATCAGAAAAAATAAATATTTATGAGAGTAACAAAAAAAGTATATAAATAAAAATTAAATTATATTTACGGAGGAAAAAATACATAATTCCGCTTCGCTTTTATAGGCTTAAGTGTTAACAGGTATTATCTATATTCTCTATATATATTCCGTTTAATAATTTTAATATTTAAAAACTCATATAAAAATATTTTCGGTTTATATAGATTTTCATATGACCTTAAATTGAGGTTCGACATAAAATTAATAAGGATTATGATTTGAAATAATTCCAAAATGTTTTAAAATTGATTGTGTTTGGTTTTAGCAAAACAAAAAAAAAATGTGTTAATCTATATTGCTTTCAATTAGCAATTAGGGTAAATATTTTTAAGCTTTTCATTACCCGGCACACTGCAGTTTACATACATATATTAATGCAAAATATGTGAATTTCTTCAGGATAAATATTTAAATGAAATTTTTGGTTATTCTATGGATATATTCATATGCACAAAATACACATTTGTACACTCAGAATATTATGTAGTTAGCCTTTTTGTAGTTTAATAAAAAAGTTTTCCGTTCCATTTAAAAATAAAGGAACATACATTTATTTTTCAAAGAAATATCTATATTAACTTTTTTATACATTTATTCTAAATAATTTACTATTATTTACCATTTTTTTTTAGTTTTATTTATTTTTTTCATGACATTAAATAAAAAATTTACCCACAAAACGGAAACTTGTGGTATATTTGTGTCCGTAACAGTTATTACAAATATAAATTTTGTTTACTGTCTGTTTCAAAAAATAAATATTCAAAAAATTCAATTTGTTTTTTTATTTAAATTTGTTGTATATATACAAAATTTTTCAATACAAATTACAAGAACTTCATAAACACACATACATATCCAAACACATTCACACAAAAAGTGATTATAGCTTCATATGCATACATACATTTTGTATTGTACGAGTATATTAAAAAAACAAAAAATACAAAAACGGAAATAATTTCAAATAAATGAAAAAAACATTTATTTTATAAGGATTGGTAGGTAAAATTTTGACATTTATTTTAACTGATTATATCATTTGTTTCTTACGGATGTGTCAGTTGATTAATCAACATTTAAAAATAAATAACAAAAGGCATTTAATTTAAATGAAAATTAAGTAGACCGGTTTTTAAATGAAATATCATTTCTTTTAAATGATATTTTCAGTTATTTTAACTTTCAAACTTTTTTAAATGTAGGTTTAAGTGGCAAAATGTAAAAACTACTGCACTTTTTGTAACAAGTGCCCGTTCTAAATGAATTAAATCCAAGCAAAATCAAAGATACGCAAATTATGTCAATGTACGTAACTGGTGTAACACTTTATTTTTCCTTTGTGGCAAATTGATGGCAATTAACTAAAATTTGTTTTCTTTGTTTTTGTTAATAATGCCTTTGTAATGGGGGCAAAATTAAAATCATATCAATCATAAGATAAGAAAAATTAATAAATTATAATAATGATAACACTATTCATAGTAATTTATACAAAGATCAAGTTGAATTAAAGGGGCGTAACAGGTTATATTAGTTTTTGGTACACATAACTATTGTCTCTCTTTTGACTGAATGCGTTATGTTAAATCCGACATGACAACGAAATATTTTGCCAACCGAATGGTTCGGTTAGGTTAATACAACAGAAATTTAGTTAACAGAATTTCGGTTAAAGGAAAATATTTCAATTGTGTCATAATATATTTGCTTATAACTACTAAACAATTCAGTTGATGCAAACCAATTATTCAGTTGGCAAGGAATTCGGTTGTGACAATGAATCTGTTTTCTCTGTGTACAGACAAATTAATATATTTTAGTTGCTACAAACAATAAATACGCTTAGTTTCCCAGTATGTAAAAGTGAGCCCTATGTTCCTAGCGTTGCAAGTTTAATTCAGGTTTAACCGATTTTAGTCGTTTAAACCAAATTTTACTTGAAATTTTTGTGTTCCCCTAAAATAAAACTTAAGTCAGTGGGATTGGTTTTTATAATTATAAGGCGGCGCATTCTTTTAAATTGCCTTACTTTCTTAACAAATCGATATGAAAGTTAGAGATTCAGAAACTTACTCGGTTTCATTTTTCACAGAATAAAAAATCGTCCATAGAACATTTTTGTAAATACAAAAAAAAAAATATTTTTTAAAAATGGCATTAACAATGGAGTTTGTAAATACAAAAAAAATTTCGTTATTTTTTTGTAACTTCAATTTTTATTTTTAAAGAATTTTTATATGAAAAATAATAATTTATAAACATGTCAAACAAAAAATTTGTAGAAATCGCTTTTAAAATTTAACAAATATTTTTAATTACTTAAAATTTTGTGATAATTTTTTCTGTGAAGAGAATATTCGTTGAATATTGTTTTTTTCAAATATTTAGTACAAGTTTCATAATTATTTAGAACTACAGTGCGTATGATCAACATCATATAAATCATACGTTCTGTTGTTCCTAATATATACAAGTTGGCCCAAAATAATTCTGCCGGTGGTTTTTTACCATATAAATGAAACGATATAGTTTAACTTTTTTTAAATATTTATTTGGACTTTTAAGTTTTTTCCATTAATTTTTGGAGATTTTATCGGTCAAGTGGATGCCGCCATTGTTCTTTTTTCCTCACTTTTCATCACTCTGCAGAAAACTTCATGCAATAAGTTTTCGTACTCCTGTCGGATCTTTTAGAGTCTGTGTACTGTTCAGCTCAAAAAATCACAAAGTTTGGATTGTTTAAATCGAGCAATCTTGCTGTCAATGACCAAAACGAGACATTAAGCCACCCGGAAACTCTTACATCAACTTATCCATTGTTTGGTTATATGTGTAAGCAGTTGTAAATACATTATTCATGATTAATATGCGGATTCTCAGTGCGCCAGAAGTGCAATTTTTTTTTTATTTCTGATGAAAATTGGCCTCGTAGGTCTTGATAAATTTAAACAGAATATCATTCATTGCAAAATTTACACCAGTATTACGCGTTCTGGAGGAGTATAGCGTACCATGGCTAGTAGACCTATATTCTGAATCATTTTCAATAGTTATAGCATCTTCCGAGAGGGTCATTCATATTGAGACATCTTGTAAATCAAAATTCTTAATTTTTACATATTAGTAATGTAAAATATTAAACGAATATCTTCTCTAAATCCAGGCTGACTAACTAACAATATATCAATGGTAATTGTTTTATACATGCCTATATAGTAGCCCTCTATATAGGCATGTTAGACGCCAAGAAGTACACATATTCTTGATTCTTATGCAATTTTAACTCAATCTAGCGATGTTCGTTTATGTAATGAAATGGCGATCACGTCACGGAGACGTCGGCAGAGTTTCAAAATTTTTCACCAGATTAACGGAAATCCTCAATCGCGCCAGTGATTAAAATATTATAAGGTGCAAATGTAAAGGAACTTTTAGATTTTCCAAATAAATTTATTTATTTTAGTACAATTTCAAAGTAGTGTCTGATGAGTTAAATATTTTTCTAAATATTTTGCGTCCACTTCAAAAAACATTTTTCAAAAAATTTTCCCCCGCAAAAATTGTTTTCACATTCAAAAAACTTGTTCGCCACTAAATTATAACTTTTACATTTAATTTTTTTATTTAATCCAAAATACTGTGGAGGACAGGGATGATAAACGTGTTACTTAAGTACTTTTTGTGATACTAGGAAAACGTTAAAAGTACTTGGGCACTCATTTAGTACTATTCACAAAGGTTGCCTTTTTTATTTATCACAAATTTTTTTTTTATAAATAATTCCTTTTAAATTCTGTTTAGGAAGAAAGTAACTTTTTCAGGGATGATAAATATGAAACGAGTACTTTTTATGCTACAAGAATTCTAAAATATATTGGCGACTAAAAAATTATCGACACAAACATGATAAATATCGGAAATATTGAACGATATGTTTGCCCAAAAGCAGCTTTCACTCACAGTGAAAATGTATAATATATCAATGCATAATACTGATTTATAGAAAATGTTTGTTTATCGATGTCAGCAATGGACTTCAGTTTAATGAATTGCAAGACGTATTTACCTGCCTCCTCATATGAATCATATTTTACTTCTATATTTTGTGAGTTCTTTAAATTGAAAAATTCTTCAAATGTACAAAAAAAATCTATTTTTAGTACATTTTAGGTCTAAAAAGTATTATTTTTTACGATGCTTAGTACCCAATTGAAATTCTAACTTATCAACACTGATGGAGGGTGTATGAAAAAATTCTATTAACCAAATTAAATGCTTTTACTTATTTCTTTGCCCGGATGTATATGCTTAATATTATCACAGATATCAACAAAAAAATCTCTGTTTTTATGTAAACAAGTAATTATCATGAAATCATTCTATTGAAAAATCAAAACATTTCTTTAATCTCTTATATTTAAATAAATATTCTGAAAATTAGTTACATTTCTTAGCCAATAGGCTAATTGTATGTTATAACCAAAGGGAAAATATTTATATAAACACACATAACATATGTATTATTTATACAAAATCATAACGTCAGCTAAAATTCAAAAGGGCATACATAACTATGATTCGTTTTGCTAAGGTATATGGCTACACAAAATTTTAAATTTCTACAATAAAAAATTGCAGTTTTATAAACAAAATTATAATCTAAATAGTGTTTTTTAGTTGCCCTACAACAATTTAAACATGAGTTGTGCGAAAGAAAATCGCACTACTAGTTATTTTAAGGAATTTGTTAAAATATCTATGAACCTTGTTTCTCCTGCAAAAAATTTAAATGTTAGTTAGGCCCTTTTGCTTTTTAGTTGACTTTTAATAGCTAACAACATGTTACATATGAATATGTATTTTCTACTTACCAAAACATAAAAAAATACGCGAATAAGATGTTTTTTTTTTGGCATATTTATTGAGTTTGATGTTTGCGTTGTTTGGCTTAATTATGTTATTTGCCGAAATCACTGTTCTCGATTACAGTTGGTTTTCCATTTGATTTTTTTTTCTTTTTGTTACTTTTCATGCAATAAACTGATTTGTTTGTATGGTAAATTTATGTATGTCAGAAAAAATAAAAAAAAAATCTATATAAAATTGTTGGCTTATTACTATTCTTTGTGTTTATTTTTTCTTCCTCCTTGTAGGTACTAACAGCCTGATTACACTAATTTACAGTCATCATGCGAACTGAATGAAAATATTTTTTTTTGTTATGTACTCTGTTAAACTCTAATATCGTTTTGAAAAATGGAACGCAATAGTTTTTTTAAATTTGTTTCTATATTTTTGTCGACAACCAAAAAAAAAAAAAAAAATCAAATGCAAAACAAACTTATTGCCCCTTCTTTTTAATCCATTAATGAGTTTTAGTGCTACAGGCAGAAGCATATTAATCAATTACCGATTTAAAATTTTTAGTTCGGAAGAGTGCTATGAATATTCGCGTACATGTTCTGACCCAGTTGTAGCTCCACATTTTGGAAACAGGTCTTGAAACTTGGAAAACCAACTCTTTTACCTTTACTGTCGCTCGGGCGGGGTCAATGTCCGCAACTACCAAAATATTTTTCACCGGATTTGGTTTCAGAAGCAAAACATCAACATCATCCAACAAAATTCAACATTACATTAAAAAAAAAATTTAAAACATATATCTAAATTTTCGAAGACAAAATTTAAATAAAAAACTCATAAAAGAACACACACAGAATAGTATGTAGTTTCTTGTTTGTAGTTCAATAAAAAAATTTTCAGTTCAGTTAAAAATAAAGAAACACATTTATATTTTAAAGAAATATTTATTTAATCTTTTTTATACATTTGTTCAAAATGATTTACTGACATTTACCGATTTTTTCAGTATCATTTATTTTTTATATGTTTGAAATTTAATAAAAAAATTTTCCTACAAAGCAGAAATTTATTTTTTTCCATTTTGTTATAACAAATTTAAATTTTGTTTACTGTGAGTTTCAAAAAAAAAAAAAAATAAAAAATTATTTCAATTGAAATTACAAGAACTTCATACACACACATAAATATATGGTCATTCACAGAAAACGTGTCTATAGACTGTGTGAGTATAAATTTTGTGGATTAAAAAACAAACAAAAATACAAAATAATTTCAAGTTAATGAATAATCAGTTATTTTTTTTGCGGAATGGGTAGGTTAAATTTTAACATTTATTTTTAACAATATATCATTTATGTTTATGTTTTGTTTTCTTTTTTTACTTATATTTGCTTTTTGAATTTTTCCAGTGTTTAGCTTTAAAGTAGCTTTAGATTTGAACTTTAAATTGCTTATGTCACATTTTTTGCCTCAGTGATTTTTCTAATAAAAAATATTTTTTTCTTTTAGTTCTGTTCCTCTTTTTAAAAAAAAGTGTTTTTTCTCAACTTTTTACTTTTGTTTATTTTTGGCTTTTCCGCAATTTTTTTTTTTTGCTTTAAATACATTGAAATTAGCTTTTTTCTTGTCTCCTCTGGTAATAACTAAAAAAAATATTTTCTTTTGCCGAAATCACACCTTTTATATCATTTCCAATTTTTCGAAAGTTTTTTTAAATTATAAGAATTAAATTTAAAAAACAAAAAATGGATAATTTTTTACCTCCCTTCTTTAGACCAAAACGTGAGATTAGGCAGCTAAAATAAACAAAAATAAATTTCTTATTTTGTTCGTTTTTTTGGTGCGAAAAAAATTTTCTTATTTTGTAAACTAGTGTTACTTATATATGCGTAAACACGAAATTTGCTTAAAATAAAAGTACGGGCATGTGGATATAAGATGTCATTTAACCCTTTAAGGAGCAATTTTTCATTTTAATAATTTTGCTAATGAAAATTGTTTTAAAATATTTTCTTTGTGGTTTAAATATTTATTATAAGATATGTAACAGTTATCTGACAGCACAATTTTCGTAATTTTTATATTCAATAAAAAAAAAATAATTTCTAACTCAGAAATTTAGTTTAAACTTAAGTTTGCAGAAATTATTTTTTTCCAATATCATAATGAAGAATACAACAATATTTGTGCTTAAACTTTGTTTTTAGAAAAACTACCAAAATGTATTTCAAAAAACTTTAAAGGGTTAAATGCCAATGGATTTTTTTGGAGCACATGTTTGTTTACTTCAAAATTTCTTGTTTTCTTTATTTGGCTGACATTCAATTTAAGATGTTATATGTTTGCCTAAATAAAGCAGCTATACTACTGTCATTGCTTTTTTATCTCAGAATATAAGAAGGAGAAAATACGAAGCAAAAAAAAAAATAAAATAAAATCAATGTTGCCAAAATTAACCTTATCTAAAAAACACGTGGCATAACAAGTACATAATAACGTTTTTCTTCCCTACCACAATATAAATACATATGTGTTAGTGTGGTGTCCATATATACATTTGTTATGAGGCTTTCCATACCATTTCTCCAGATAAAAAAGGATTTCACAACACAAATATTAACAACGAAGTTTTTGGATTTTTCCAAGAAGTGGACGAGATAAGCGTGGTTAAATATGAATAATTTTACAGCTCATTTTGAGCAGATTGAAAAAAATCAAAGTTTTTAAAAATAATTCGGAACTAAGTCAGAGTTTTTAGTGTAATTAATAACTCACTTTATACAAACATCGGAGAACATGTTTTATATCGGTTAATCTAGCCTAGCGGGTTTTTTTCATCGTTGCAGGGTGTTAATCGATTTAGTTGTCAAGAAAGTATTTGTTTATCTCAAATATACTGTCAAAATTCATTTGTCTGCTCTATAATAAATAAACACTACACTACGTATACTAAATACAATATTGATCATGCGTACCATGTCCACTAGACCGTACCAAAAAAAAAAAAGATTGCCGTACACCAGCAAATATAAAGTGTTTTTGAAAGGAAATTTCAAAAAAAAAATATATTTTTTTTCCGTATTAAAAGTCCGATCTTAAAGCCTGAAATGCCGATTTTTTTTTCTCGGGGAGACCAATATTTGCTCTAGGGTCCATTGACCTGTGCGTGCCTAATGTCAGAAAATTAAAACTCGGAAAAAAAACATAAAACTTTTAAAAAGGAAGTATTTCGATAACTCCAGCGCAACTATTTTAAAAAAGTATTTTTTTTAATTTTTTGTTGCGGAATGTAGGGGTCACATATTTAAATGTTTTCTTATATCTTCAGTATTTACAATCGGATGTTTAAGTATGATGATATGCTATATTGCGAGCTTTAATTCTCTGGCATTAGGGTGGCACATTAGGATGGTAAGAAATGAGATTTGGGGGTTAAGTTCTAAAACGGGACACTTGAGGTCAATGGACCTTAGATCAAAAATATTGTTATCCCCGAAACAAAAAAATTGATATATCACACTTTAAGATCGGACTGTAAATATTGAAGATATAACGAAAAACTTAAAAAGGCCACCCCTACGTTCGGCAAAAAATATATATTTTTTTTTTAAATGGCCTTGCATCAATTCATTATAGTCGAAGGTGTACGGAGCACTTTTTTTTGCCTGTAAGGTGGTACGCTTTAATGTCCACACTAATAATAGAGCAAATTTGTTTGTATTTGTGTTGAATATTTGAGGTAGACATTGAACAAATACTTTCTCCTGGACAAAACCGAGTAACACGCTAGAAGTTTCTTAAGTTAAGGTTTTTTTTTGTAAGAAAAAAAAATAAAACCTATTGTCTGATTTTTATATAAATTGAGTTATTTATTACACTAAAAATTTAGAAATAGTTCTGATTTTTTTAATTACCTATAAATTTTCCAAAAATGTATTAAAATATTATAAATAATAAACTTATAGACGGGGGCAATAAATTGCTCAACATTTAATCATAGTTATTTCTAACACTTTTTGGAAAAACTAAAAAAGTTGTTCCATGTTTTTATTCATATCATATAGGACAGGAAATACTGTACGATGTACTGTAAGATGTACTTTTCCCTGTAGCAAGGCAGTTGGCATCGAAAGCCATATATGTGTTTATACCAATATGTATTTTTATTAATACTACAATCATACAATAACAATTTGGTTTCTTTCAAAATAACAAAATATAATCTCATTTTTACTCTTCCAGTTTTTGGAGAAAAAAAAAAAGCATAAGAAATAAAATAAAATAAAAATGGTTAAATTTTAGCTAATAAGTCGACAAGGACTCCCTAGCTGCTTGGCTGACAGGCAATTGTTGGTTTAACTTTAACCATCGTGTTTGTCGCTAATACAATGGGATTTGTATAAAAGTCAGTTAGTTAGAACATGTTTTGTTAGGTTAAAATGTATTGAGGGGTTTCTTGTTTGGTTGATTCATACACAACTAACAAGGAAGGTATTTCCAGGGTCCCACCAACGATTTCGTTAAAATTTGGATATGTGGAGAGGAGACAAAATTTAAAAACGTACAATTTTTAGGCGGTCTAATCTCACATTAAGCAGATAAATTATAAGGAATATAAATGAAACGTGTTTGAGATACTTATATTCCAATGCATAAAATTAATTAAAGTATCCAGAAAACTAAAGATGGGAACTTTACTTTGTTTATTTTCATTTTCAGTTCTTAATTTTTTAATAATAAAGTTCTTCAAATTTGGTCAAAAATTCTTTAGAACTTTTAGTATTTTAAAATACGGAATTAATTTTATAATAAATAATTAAGAAATTGAATTTCTAAAATCATAAAAACGTTTTTAAATACCTACACCCATACCCAAGATATAATATTGGACTTTAAAAATTGATATATATTTATGTTTTCTCCCCTTTATTGCAGAACTTCAAAGTCGTTGGTCCACCTTAGAAGACCTTTCGTGAAAGTATTGTTTACTAATTTTTTGGTTTTAGTTTTCCCAGCTTGCACCAAATCGATTTGTCTGTATATAAACTGTGTACTTCGATACACCTACAAAATTATGCATGTTGAAGTTAACATATTTATATAACAAACATTTAATTGATAAAATTTGTTGATGCCTTTGTCAATTCTAAACAAATTTGACATATATGGTGGCGCCAGATTTGCCTATATTTTTATTATTTAGAAGAAGTAGCATTCAGAATTTTTTTCCTTTTAATAAATATATTGCTTTTTTTGGAAGGAGGAACGAGGAGAGATAAATGGTGGTGAAAGGTAAAGGACTTCAAATACAACAACACTTTAATTGTGCGGGATGTTAAAACAGTTGCTGTTCACCCTCTTATTTTATATAACTTCGGTGGCGTTAAGTGATATGAAAAGGAGGGCGCTGCGATATCTAATACATATTATTTTTATAAATTGATGTTGCCATCGCTGGGAATTGAATCTGCAACCTTCTGTGTAAAGCTCCAATGCGCTAGCCATTACACCATAATGCCCACAGATATATTTAGATCTCTAATTTGTACAACATTTTGAGATATAATTATATCTGCTACAATCAGATCTAATAACATATAGTCAAATCTTATAATTTTACACGACTATTAAATATTTATTTCTTAAGTAATAAATCTCTGAAATTAAACTATTATTGGAAATTTTTTTCACCGTGTGTGCTTTCGTTTCGTTTCATTCCATTTATATATCATTAAGGTTCTGAGTACACTCTGAACATCTTTTTAAGTTTATTGAGTATCCTGCAGGGCCATATTTTATGGCCCTGCTAGTACACAGAGAAAACAGATTCATTGTTTCAACCGAATTTCTTGCCAACTGAATATGTTGGTTGCAGCAATCAAATTATTTGGTTGCCGCAGCCAAATATTTTCCTGATACGATTTCAACCAAAATTCTATTGTATTACTCAAACAAATGTATCGGTGGCTCCAGCCAAACCACTCGGTAAGCAAGAAATTCGGCTGTTCCAATGAATCTATTTTCTTTGTGTATTTCTTGATATCCAGTAAAGATTCTTGAGCTACTCTGACTCTTTCTCAATGTCCTGTATCTGTTCTTTGAGATCCTGTGTATATCCTTCAAGGTCCTCTGAGGCTCTTATACCTTATTTTTACAAGAAATTGTTTAGTACCAGATCACATCCTCCGGAGATATTATGAGAGTCCTTGAACGTCGTTTTTTAAACAGGTTACTTCCTTCGGAGTTCTCGGAACCACGCTGTAAATATCTAATAAATATTTGTAGTTTTTCAGCCAGGAAGCGTGCCCCCTTAGATCACATCCTTTATATTTTTTGTAACATTTTGCGAAATTCTATAAGTAAGCTAATCTAGCGCACAGGGTCACACACTTCGGTGTTGATTAAATCGAGGAAGTCTGCTATAACATTTTACAACCTACGTAGGTTCTAGTAGTACCCTAATGTTAGGATTTAAATGAAGAGTTTTCAGTTCCAGGTCACTTTAGGAAAACTCCAGTGAGAATTAGACGAGTAGCCCAAGTATTTATAATAACTTCTGCTCTCCACAGCTCAATGTACACTGTCGTACCACTTACTGCGAAGATCTGAGAAGCTTTCGATAAGCAGAAAAGTATGGCCAATACCAAGTACTGAGAAAATCCTGCACAGACTCTGAACTTTGGTAACGAGAAGTAATGAGTTTTGGAAAGTCCCAGTTATTTTTCAGGCAGAGCCTCATATCTTAATTAGTTGCCTGGGAGGAGAGTTCGAGCACTTACTTGGCTGTCACTTATAATATAACTACAAATAAAAGAATTTATTTTTGAGAAGGGAAATTCTGTCTTTTAAATTTCTAGGACAAGCCGAGCCCTGCCTCTGCGAGCTTAAACCAGCTAACGAGTTAAAACACTCCGTTATAATTTTTTATACAAATTTTAGGGTTTGGTGATAAAATATATTGTCATATTTTTTCGCCATAGCTGACAAATTTTTACTATTCACCTCAATTTTTTTACGTAATTTTTTTTTTTAATTGAATAATGTAGATGACATTTATGGAGTATTCAGAATATATCCAAGTTTGAAAAAAAAATTAAAATTAAAATCTTGCAAAAACAGCAACTCAGTCAGGATGTATCCGATAGGTCCGCTAGGTACGCTAAAAATACAAAACAATTAATTTTAAAAATTCTGTAGCAATTCAAGTTATATTATGAAATGGTTTGATTTTGACCAAAGTGCTGTTTAAAGATTATAGTATAATCTTTTGAATCCACATTTCCTAAAATTTTCTTTAAGTGGCTTTCATATACATATTAAAGGTATACTCTTGTATACATAGTACACACATGTCTACTTTTGCTGACAGTTTTATTTATGTTAGCCTACTGAAAACAATTTCCCCTTTATTTTAATATCTTGTATTTATTTCTACAGTGATGTTGGTTTTTGTTGTCATTTATTGTTTAATATTTCACTTAACTCAGCAGTTTATTTTATATAAATATAATTTCATATAGTATATATAATTTTAGCCCTAAGATGCGTGCTGTGTTATGCTCTGCTTCAATCTACTCTGTCATGTTTGGGTTTTTGGGGTTTTTGTTTACTTTGTATTGTTTAAACAATCATACAATATTTTGGCTTTAACCATCTCTTAATAATATCATACTCGTTTAATATCTTATATTATGTATGTATACATATGATGGCGCCTTAGTTTCATATATAAATAAATCAGTATGTCAATTATTTACTATTTTATATGATAATAATTCGCCAAGTTTTCAAAAATCATATCAACACAAAAACTTGGTTGACACATTTAGTTAAAAAAATAAGTTTTACATTTGACGGGGGTTTTGCGTTTTGCATAACTCCTGAACATGTGTTGAAAACAGATTGTAAATCATGAATTGTACAAGTAGTAAGAATTGTTTATCAAACCACTATTACACGTATAACCAACTAACTAACAAAACATGTTTAGGACATGTAACTGTAGTACGTGTATGCTGAAGATATGAAATATGTTATTATTTACTTTTGATTTCATTTCAAATTACACAACTCCCCTTTAGTGTTTAATATGAATGATGGGATGGAAATATTTTTTTACTGTAGGGTGAGAATAGAGGGAAAGGAAATACACAAATCTTTTAACGTTATAAAAATTCATTTTTAATAACATTTTATGTATATTTGAATGTTATTTATCCAACATTCAAATGTACCATAAATATTGTAAGTACAACATTCCTTTTTTTTATATTTTATTTCATGTGCATCAGTGTTATCTGATATACATATTCTACTTGGCCAACGGCAAATATTACGTAAAAAAATTTACGTTCTTTTCCTTTTTTTTTTCGTCGGTTATTTTTATTTCAAAGCATACCAAATTAAATCTTGTGTTTCTGTTCCGAAGGTATAAATATAAAAATATGTTGGCAAAAGAAATGCTTTTAGCGTAAAAACACAAAAGAGATAGAATTCATATGACCAACTGTACCAAGTTAAAGAGGGATTGTTTTATGTAAATATTTTTTTAAATGGCTCCAGTGGTGTGGAGAAATATTTTAAAGAGTTTGAAAATTTTCAAAAAAAAAATATTTTTCCTTAAAAAATGTTGAACTTAGAGGAAACAGATTCATTAAGACAACCAAATTTATTGCAACTAAATTATATGTATTCCAGATCCGATTAAAATATATGTTTTCAACCGAAATTCTGTTGTATTAACCGAAAACAAAATATGTCGGTGGCTGCACCCAAACCATTCGTTTGGCAAGAAATTCGGTTGTCACAATGAATTTGCTTTTTCTGTGTAAATAACTGTTAGTAAATATAGCAGAGGTAAGTTTTTAATTCTGAAATTAGCAAGCTGATGCAATCATTTTAATTTTAGAAGAGAGTGAAAATTTTCTAATTTTTTTTAGTTCCGTTAAAAATTTAAATGAATTGTAATTGTACAGTGGTCATTTAATGCAGCAAAGTTGAAATTAAATCAAATAAAACATTTTAATACAGTGAAATGGATGACATAAATTTCAATTTCACGCGGATTTAAATTCGCACTAATTCCAGAACATACTCCAGAATATACTCTATATTAAATCAACCTCTTCAATTGAAGCAGAGCCGCGAATAACATTGTAAGCGACAAAATAAAAATTGTTGAGAAATCTAAGACAAAAAACGTTTTAGAACTTGTAGGTGTATCCCACTGACTGACTTCTTTAGATTGCATTTTGATAACGAAATCCTGCATAACTTTGCCTAATTTAATTTTTAAGTAATAAAAGAGAGTTATTTTATCGGTAATCTGGAAAAAACAGGTTTTGTAAAAATTGTCGCTTAAAACGTCATTCGCGGCTCCGCTTCTATTATCGACACCATTAAAGTCTAAAATTTTTTGAATGTTTATTTTATAAAAAGTAACTTCCACTCTACTTTTTATTAAAGCCAGAGAGTTTTGTAGTTGGTCGGTCTAGCAATTATGAAGTTATGAAAAAAAAAATATTAGCCCACCTCAAAAAATTAAAAAGCAACTGGGAACTCTCTCAGCTATGATTCCGATATAGAACACAAAACTGCTCGACCAATATTTTTTCTAAACGTTTTTGTAAATTTTTTATGCTTTTTTTAAATACCTTATACACTCAAAAAAAAATATAGCTAAAATTCATTGAAAATGTAATTGAAAATAAATGAAAAAATTACTTAAAATCCGGTCTACTAAGTTTTTAATTAAATAAAAAGAATTTTTAATTTAATTAATTCATTGTACAACATGCGTAAAAACAAAAATGATTTTTTTATTTATTTTAACGGTTAATAAATTAGCCACAAATCTCTAAACACAAATAATATTTCCTTTATTTATTACTTTCAAGTGTCAACTAATTAACTACAAAATCCGTAAAAAGAAATGATTTTTTCTTTTTTTTAGTTTTTTTTTAATGCCAATAAAATTACTACAAAATCCGTAAAAATAAAAAATATTTTGTTAAGTTATGTCTGCAACAATTAACGTTTATTTATTTATTTTGTTTATTATAACTATCAGAGAATTAAATTTTAAAAATAAAAACCATTTTTTAACGAAATGAATAAAAATATTAATTGTAACAGAGAAACTGTATTTATATGTTAATTATTCTTTAAATAGATGTAAATAAGTATGGAAAATATGTTTATTTGTATTTTACCTATTTAAAAACAAATGTTAAGTAACTATTTTAAATAAACTGCAGCCAGTTACTAAACAATATTTCGAGTGTATTTCTTATCCAACCAACCACAGGCAAGGTAAATTGAGTGCTCAATAAAATATTTTTCAGTTATAATTTTTATCTTTTATTTAAGCTTTTTCTTTTATTATTAACTATTATATTCTTTCAGCTTAAGCTAATATAAAAAATAACTTTTTGATATTTCAACATTTATTTATATTTAAACGAGAAAGGGCCCAACTACAATTCGCTTTAGTGACTTAAGCTTTGTTTTGCTATGAAACGAAATATTAGAATTACAAATTTTTAATTTTAAAAAATTTTGAATTTTTATTTACATACCGATACCTAATTTAAGTCACTTAAGCTATGTAATTCTCATTATGCCTTCAGACCCAGTAAAGTATTCAGACACTTTAATTTTACACACAGAGAAAAATTTTGTCTCTTTTCAACTGAAAATCGGTTTTTACGACTGAAATCGGTTAACATAACTGAGTTTTGTTTGCAACATCCAAAATATTCAGAAATCATTTTTGAATATGGTTGTGACAACCGAATTTATTGATTGTTCCAAACAAAATAGACTTTTTAATTGGGTTGGCTCTTTATTTATCTGTGTGTAGCGATATCGATCAGTTCAGATAAAAAATAATATATTTTCTGATCATTCGAATTTTTCAAATATTTACAAAAAGGTAAATTCTAGCCAAAGCGGTTGAGGCAAGCCATCAAGAGGAAGGTTTTCCCCTCATTTGCCCCGTCTTGAAGTAGCTTGAGTGGTTTGGGCTGGGCGATTGTGTAGTGATAGACCAGTAACTTTACTATTTTATATGCACAGAGAAACCAGATTCATCGAGACAACCGAATTGTTTGCCAACTGAATATTTTAGTTGCAGCAACCGAATTATTTAGTTGTCCCAACTAAATGTTTTTCCCGATTCAATTGAAATATTTAGTTTTAACCGAAATTCTGTTGCAATATCGGTGGCTTAAACCAAGCTTTTCGGTTGGCAAATTCGGTTGTTGCAATGAATCTGTATTCTTTGTGTGTATTAATATATCGAAGATTGATGGGGAAATCGAGCTTTAAGAATATAGGATGGCATCAAAATGTAACCGAGAAGTTTTCGCATCGAGAAATTCATGGTCACCCCAATTTACACAGGGCGACTTAATAGAAGAATAAGTTGATTGCATTTTTACTGGAAATATTTTAGAGCTTTTAACACTTAAAGCTGTTGCACATTTAATTTTGTAAAATTTCTTATTAAATAGAGCAATAACATGAATACTGTGCCTTATTATCTTCTTTAGATAAATATATATTTTTAATTTTCTGTGACTCACCCTATTGAAAGCAGAACAATGTTGCGTTTTACATGCTGTGGCCGAAAACTTTATCGATGTGAAAAACACAGGAACAATGTGCAGATTCGTGGTTTAAAAGTTCTATATTTATGTGTTACTACATTTTTCCCAGAATATCCCATTGTACGTAGGTGAATATCCCACTGTACGTAGCTGATAATGACGAATGTTTATATTTTATATTCCTTAAATAATACAACCTTTTCAAAACACTTCAACAGTTCAACAACTCATAATTCTAAGAAAATTACATTAAAATCTTTAACTTTTAGATTCTTTTGAGAGTTAAGAAACGTCCAAAATTCCATTTCTTTCCCAAACACCATTTGAATTTTGATGTTCAATAAAAGCGAATTTATTCATAAAGAGTGTTGGTTACATTTAACTAAAAAGTAACAGAGTACCCCAGTTTGTGTAATGTTTCCTCTACTAATACAAAAAAATAAAATGATATCCTACCTTAAACGTGTTTTTATTGTCCTTGAGCGTATTCATTTCTTACTTCTCATTCCTTGTGCACTTTTCTACGCGTAATAAACACGCAACTGGAACAAATACAAAAAACTGCTGCAAAAACAACAAAAACAATACCAGCAGCAACATTAACAATACAAAAACTGTGGCTGTTACTTTAGACAACAACAGCGAGAATAATGAAAAAAAAACAAGCATCAGCAACATACGGTAAACGACAAGTAACTGCTAGAAATGAGCGAATGAGACTACACCATTTGGAATTTCAATTAAAATTTTGTTGTTACTTGTTTGTTAAAAGTTTGGTGTCATTGTTGATATTTTTGTTGTCGTTTTTATTTTTTTATTTTTTGTTAAAATATATTATCGTTGTTTCTTTTTGTTGGGGATGTATTGTTTTTATTTTGTGTTAAAAGATCCACAAGCAGGCAGGCACAATGAAACGTATTAAATTTGTTGTGTTGTAAGCAAAAAAAAAAACTGAAAAATATTGATGAATATTAATGTATAACCAAAGACGAAATTTCAAAACAACAGCAACAAAATGCAATTTAAACCTTAGCAGACAGAGTTCAACAATGCTTAGCAATGGCAAACCCCTATAAATTTTTTTTTTGTTTTGTTACAAATCTCCCCTTGTATAAATATTGGAAATGTCCATAAATAAATTAATATTATATTAATGTTACGAATGATGAATG
This sequence comes from Eustalomyia histrio, assembly GCA_949748255.1. Taxonomy (NCBI): domain Eukaryota; kingdom Metazoa; phylum Arthropoda; class Insecta; order Diptera; family Anthomyiidae; genus Eustalomyia; species Eustalomyia histrio. Next base: position 242,506,204 of record OX456523.1, read on the forward strand.
AATTTTAATAAGTTTTTTCTTTGTTTTTTTTTACGGTCGCTTGTATATAAAAATTGTTTGTTCAGATTTTTATTTTATATTTTGCATTAGAGAAAATTTTAATGATAATAAATTTCAGTCTGTACGTGCATTAAACATCAAAATTTTATTTGAAAAAAAAATAATGTTAAATTTGTTTTAGTTACCATTTATGCTTTAAAGAAAAAATGCAAAATAATATAATATACATATATTGAAAATATTTTTGCAAAATATTGCCACATCCCAAAAAAAAATATATGGGGGAACATGATGTACCTTCAAAGTGGGGTAAGGTAGCAGATCGGTTGGATTTAGCAAGTCCTTAGGCATTTATTAAACCGAGTCGATATTGCACGTTCAATCTTCAGTGAATGCACTAAAAATCTCCAACAATTTCGCCAACTCTCCATCAGATGGCGGGTATAAACTGTTTTAAAAATAAACATCTCGCACAATTATTGTGTTACCTTATTAAAAGCCATAATATTTTACCACCTTTCATCTTCTTTTAATTCTCTTTCCAAAAAAAGCAACACATTAATTAATAGAAAGAAATTCTTTAGAAAAACATAAAAAATGGTCATTTTATAATTTCTGTTAAAAATTTTAAACTTTTTCATTTTCCCCAACTTTTCCCAAATTATAAATATATTAGATACTGGTAAACAGTCTAGCATGCCGACTATATGATATAGGAAAGCGCTCCTAATTTATATTAATGGTAACACGAAATCGTTCAAAAGTTAATTTTTACAAATGCAGGGAACATGACTTACGATTCCTCACAACATTAACAGCGCAATTTCCAACCAGATATGGTATCTATGTGTTTGTGTGTCTAAATACCAATTAATCAAAATTTAAAAAGAACCTTTCTTTGGAAGGTAGGTCGGAATATGGACGGATTCTAACAAAATTCAATTGTTTTAGTTCCTTATGTAAGCCGGGTAAAAACAAAAGAAATGCTCAAGAGCCACCATGTCCTCCCGACAGATCCGACACGCCACAGAATCACTTCTTCCCAATTTCGAAAGGAGTGATCGTAGTTTAGACTGGCATGTGTGAATTCCCATCATTTTAGCCAGTTCCTTCTTTCCTAGCCTTAAGATTCTCCTTCTGTTCCAGATCTCTTTCTTCTTGTTGGTGGCCCACTTTCTAAGCTCTGTTTTCGGCATCCAAAGAGGTGCTGGATTTTGAAGATTAGGAGAGGCCAGGTTGGATCAATCACTCGCCAGCTCACCAGCCCTCTTTTTCCCCACCCTCCTTAGTGTTCGGGTACCCATTTCAACCTTAGGCGTGTCCTGCCAGAATAAGAGTTCACCTACTCTTATAGTTCAAAACCGTCTTCGATTTCACAGACTCCGTAGACAAAGCCCTATCGCAGTGAAGATAACTGCCCTGAATAATCAAACGCAGTTATAATCCTAATTCACACCGAAAGAGCCACAACCTCCTGCTGCAAAACAATGTTGTGGTCTGAGAGCCGGAATCACATTTCTACTTCCAGATCCCTAAAAAAGAAACCTTAAACATTCCTCCCGTCCAGTTTGGAGCCATCAGTGCAGAAATATATTCCAGCTCTCTGTCTGAAATGAGGAAATCGCGGTCAATACACGTTGCTCCGCTACCCTATAACATTTCATATCCAAATTGAGATAGCCGGGCAGTTTTTCAGAGACTCTCTGGTGCTGAGTTCGGCAGTCTAAAAGTCGCAAGTGTAACCTGAACATCTATCGGCCTGATGGAGAATATCGTCTATACTGCCTTGCATATAACAATTCCTCAGGATCGAAGGCCGATGTTTGATTACAATATTTACATGGGCACGCGAACGGACATCCTTTAATTGAGCCAGGTAATGATTCCGAATCCACCATAAGTTTGGTCTCACACAGATACTTTTGGTAGTAACAAACATAAACACATACTCATTATGAAATTTGTTAATATTTTTTCAAGGAATTATGCCATAAACATGTAAAGTTGGGTGACAGGGTGACTACAATAATTATAAATAAAAATACAGGTACCTAAAGATATGGTTCAATAACTGATGTATAAATAAACCACAGATCCTTAGATGGTGTATGACTTAAATACTAACATTTTTTTTAAATGCTGCTAATTTAATCCTGAAGATCATTAAAACAATAGATGAATTTTATCTCAACCAATACGTATGAGTAATATTATTTTAAAACATACATCATACGTTTCCAACGTTAACTGTTATATTAATATTTTTGTAAGATAACATACAGAAAAACCCGTTTAAAATGACCTTTCAGGGACCCGAAAATTTTATAGCTTAGAAGCGAGTTCGTACCCACAGATGTATTTTATTTAAAAATTCTTGCCAAAATATTGGGACTTTCCGACCAAGAATTCGTGTTAAACAAATTCGTCTTAAAAAAGATTTTTTGCTTATCGTCACCTGAAATGCAAAACAGTTTTATCACGTAAATAGCAACAGTATGTCTTTGATTTATGATGCTTTACTCACTTAAAAAAAAATATTTTTACAAATATAATTACATAATTAATTTATTTTTAGAAAAATAATTAATTTTTCTCCCATAAAACTTTAAAAGGTGTTGTTACAATATTTTGCATTTTAGATGTCTATTTGTTTTTAAACTTGGCTACACTTCAAAAACTGTAAAAGACGATTGTAAAACTCAAAAGTAAATAGTTGCTAACTTAAATAGAAACTTTTACCTTTCTATTTCTTTCAGAAAAAAAAACATTAAATAGAACGTGTCGACAATCAACAAACAAAACAAACAACAACAAGAAAAGACGTTGAAATGCTTTTAATTAGCCAACATCAAAACATTTTCAAATTAACTACGACTGCTGCTATTGCAATTACAACTGTGTTGTACTTTTAACAAAGCAACAAAATAACAACAAAAGGATTAAATAACAGTTATTGACTGTTACGAGTATTTAAAAGGAAATTGATGTTTTGGATAATAAAACTGGAAATTGTTTTAACGTACCCTTCAAAAATAAAGATCCGATTAAAAAAAAATTGTTAAGAGATTTATATAGAAATCATGTATAAATTGATACAGTCCATACAAATTTTTTAAGAAATGAGTCTAGGGATAAAATGGATTGTAAAATAAAGTTTAAATCCTAAAATACATTAACTATATAGCTGAAGTAGAATTTTTTTTAAATCAACCATTAGTCCAGAAACACCACACACGCCATCGCCAAACAGCAGATGATGTTTTTACAGAGTTAAAAGTCATTGTGGTACCGAACCAACCATAAATTGTTAATTAATACATATTTTAAATACAGTTATTTTATTATAAAAAATTATAAAAAAAGTACAATAAAAATAATAAGAAAACATAAATACACTAGAAAAAATAAAATAACTGTATTGAAAACTTGTAATAATTAACAATTTTGTATTTGGCGCTATGGTTGGCTTGATGATTTTAATTTTGTACAGCTTGTAAAGTTTTGTAGTCTTGCTTAAAGCATTAGAATATAAAAGTATGCTTTCAAGAAAAAAAAAAATATATTTTTTTTTCATTTTATGTTTGTTAAAATTCAAATATTGATATTACTAAATATTAAAAATTTTGTAATCACACTTTTGTGGCATAGTGTATAACAACATAACCTCTACTTCAACAATATACAATAACAATAATAGTTAAGTGTGTTAGAAATTAAACACGCATGTTTATAATTACCAATAAATTTTACAAAAATTACTCAAACGTATAAAATCACAACAAATTTTTAAACACTCACTCAAACATACACACAAAGTGCTTTTTATTAGAACTAGAGGCAGTGGTTGTAGTAGTAGTTAAATGTGGAGGTAATATTGCTAATGTTAAGTGGTAGTGTTGTTGTTGTTGATAATGTTAATGGCAATAAAATGTGGGATCTTTGGCTTTTTGTTTTGTTATTATCCTTGGCCTGTAGTCTGCACACTTTTTACAATTTGTTTTTGCTTAAATAAAAACAATATTGCCTGGAATCTATACATGAAACTAATGATTTTTGTTGTTGCCGAGTTGAGTTTGTTTTTCGGACAAGTAGCCTTAACATAGTAAAATTATTTAAATGAGTTTTCATAAAAGTTTCAAAGTAAAAACAATTATTACAAAAACAGAAAATTATAGAACAGCAAAAAGTGTTTACAAAAAAAAAAATACAGTAAAAACTTTATAGCGGGTATATAACCAACTGTAAGAACATCATTATAAAAAGAAAATTTAAAATTGTATTTGTTTATTAAAAATATATGTAATTTAAACCTTAATATTTAAGGCATAGAAAGACTTTACAAAAGATCACTTTTTGCTCGCCGTGCATTTCATAACCCCACACATCAACCTCTAAAACGTACATGTTCTTATAAAAAATATATGCAATTAAAAATCCTTTCATTTCATACCTAATTGTCCATTATTCTTTGAAAAAACTTTAAGCCGATAAAAAACAAGTGTTCGTCAATTTTCTTTCCTCTATCTTAAATCCAAATTTCAGCGCAATCCATGGGTTACCTTTCTTGTTAGGATTATTTACCAATGCGAAAATCTAAATATATATGAACATACATGATGACATATGGGTTAGTATATGATCACACACAGGCATAAATGAGCATATATGTCCATGCGTAGTTCAATATATGACCATACATCTTCGAATTCCGAAATAAGAGTGTATACCTTCACTCCATGATCATATATGATTATATATGAGCCCAAATGGTCATATATGAGCTTATGCAGCCATCTATCCTCAAATTACGGATCTGAAAATATATGCACATATAAGAGATCATCTATGTTCATATATTGAACGATGCATGAAGGTTTATGTATGCCCAGAAATAATCATGTATGTTCATATATATTTCGAATTACACACGGGTATAGACAAAAATCTAATATTTGAACATTATTTCAACTTTTCCCTAAATTGTAAGAACATTTTCAAAAAAAAAACCTTAAATTCTAAAGACTTTCTCTAATAAAATATTCTCAAATTTTGAGATTTTCTCCTTATAGAATTAAGCTCAGAATCTGTGGACTTTTTTCAAAAAAAAAAAAATGTAATTTTAATGAGCTTCTAATTTTTTTTCTTGTCGAAATGTCTTCAGATTGAGAAGACTTTTTTTAATAAAATAATCTTCGGAATCTCAAGTACTTTTTTCAAATACATAAAACACAATTATATATTGAAGCGTTTTTCTTTAATTTAAAGTCTTTAGCTTCCAAGTAATTTTTTTAAAAGCGACCTTTATATTTTGACGACTTTTTGTAAAGATTTTAAGGACTTTTTCTTTTAGCAAATCTTTAGATACTGAGGAAATTTTCCTATGCAAACCAAAAATGTTGATGGCCAACCTTTTCCTATACAAAATCCTTAGATTTTAAAAACGGGCATTATATTAAATAAAAAACCGTTAGATTCTGTGCCCTTATTTAAAAAAAAATCCCTCAGATACCGAGGATTTTAAGGTCTTTTTTATATAGGAGACCTTTAGATTATCAAGACTCTTTTCTATAGAAGGTCCTCAAATTCTATAGACTTTCTGTCTATAAAAATCCCTAATTTTTTCTTTAGGAATCCAATCAGATTCTGAGAATTGTCGTTATAAAACGACTTTCTTGATTAAAAAAAAACCTTTTGATTCTGAGTACATTTTCCTCTAGAAAATATCACAGATTCTGAGGACCTTTTTTACAACAAATGGTGGAGACCACATGAATATCGATTTAATTTTTTTAAATGCATTTATTTTTTCTTTATATTTGAACAGCAGAACTCGAAAATCCTATTTTGCATTTTTTGTGGATGATATTATTTTTTTTTTTGTGTAATTTGTCTCTGGCCCAGTAATAACAAATATATTCACATTTTATATCAATATTAAGACCATTAAATTAATAATTTTATTTTTTCAGTAGTTTAAGAACACTTGGAAAAAATATCTTAAACATTTGTTTTAATTTGTCAAAAATTTAATTTTGAGATTTTAGGCGTAAACAAATCAAGGTTTTCAATAAACAAATCAAGGTCTATTATTTAGAAAATGCATGAAAAAATCCTTTGGCTTCTATGTTGTTGTAGACAGATAACAATGGAGCCATACACATCTAGGGAAACTTGGAATTGTTATTTCTGCTTATTTCACCTGTTTCCGATTTATTGTTTAAATTATTGTATATTCTGGCCAAATCGCCAGACCTGTCGATGACAGATATCTGCATTTAGGTATTTTTAAAATCTTGAGCTTACCCCAACAAACCACAAACCTTCTAAGTTTTGAAAGCCAACATTGAAGAAGAAAATCAGCAATTTGGAGCCAGATTTTGCGTGCAATATTTCAAAATGCTGTAAAACGGCCACAAATGTGCATCAAATCTGACCGATAGAATTTTTTGGACCTTATGTCATCAATTTTACACCTTAACCAAACTTTCTGTGAAAACAGAAAACAATGTTTTTCATTTCCAACAAATTGGCAGCCAATTCACATTATAACATTATTTTTGCGCCACTCGGTACAATTACTTAACGTAAAATTATGTTGGACTACAAAGCGTATGAGTAATAATTTATATTAAATAACACTCATACGCTTATAAACACCACAAATTATTTAGTATAGAGAAGTTCTCACATACAATTGGTTATAACTATGGAACTTATCCATAAATTTTCTAAATATATGTAAATCTGGAATTTTTCATTAGGGTGTGGCCTTTACAATTAAAATAAAAGAAAATATTTTTTTTGATACACTTAAAAAAGTTTGTAAGTTAAAATAACTGAAAATATCATTTAAAAGAAATGATATTTCATTTAAAAACCGGTCTACTTAATTTTCATTTAAAACAAATGCCATTTGTTATTTGATTAACCAACTGACACATCAGTAAGAAACAAATGATATAATCAGTTAAAATAAATGTCAAAATTTTATCTACCAATCCATAAAAAATAAATGTTTTTTCAATTATTTGAAATTATTTCCGTTTTTGAATTTTTTGTTTTAATATACTCGTACAATACAAAATGTATGTGTGCATATGAATGTATTTGTGTATGTATGTGTGTTTATGAAGTTCTTGTAATTTGTATTGAAAAATTTTGTATATATACAATCAATTTAAATAAAAAAAACATATTGAAATTTTTTGAATATTTTTTTTTTGAAACAGACAGCAAACAAAATTTAAATTTGTAATAACTGTTACGGACACAAATAATCCACAAGTTTCCGTTTTGTGGGTAAATTTTTATTAAATTTCAAACAAATGAAAAAAATAAATGAAACTGAAAAAAATCGGTAAATGATAGTAAATTATTTCGAATAAATGTATAAAAAAGTTAATACAGATATTTCTTTGAAAAATAAATGTATGTTCCTTTATTTTTAAATGAAACGGAAAACTTTTTTATTAAACTACAAACAGTTAACTACATAATATTCTGAGTGTATAGATAATATAGTCAAATAAATTCATACAAAAAACATATATTTTTAAAAATTTAAAAACATGTTAAACCATAAACAATTTGTTAAAGCTTTTTTCGAGAATAAATAAAAATAATTAGAACTACTATAATGTTTTCAAAAAGACTGTAATCCCAAGTATTAAATGATTAAAATTGCGAGTTTTCCAAATAAAAGGTTTTTTTCTAGCTTTTACTGTAGTTATGTGTGTGTGTGTTAAAGCAAATCACTGTTCAAGGCTTGAAAAATTTGTATATTTTGATTTTTTTTACTGCTGGGTACAAAGAATTTGTTCTGTTACATAAAATTTTGTTTTTAATATAAATATATTTGTGTGCGTGTGTGTGTGTGTGTGTTCGCATTCTTCATTTGAGGATTTAAGCTATTATAACTTGTGTTTGTGCAAATAGTACTTTGCCTAAATGGCCAGAAAATTTAAAGCCAAAAGTTTGTGGGCCAAAAACTTTTATCCAATGGCTTTGACTGAGGAACAAAAACAACACCAACAACAAAACTACCAAACAGACTAAAGCCGAAACAAATACTCTACTAACCATTTCTACCACTCCAACAATATAAACAAAAAAAAAAAAAAAAACAACAGTAAAAACAACATACCAACCATACAATTCAAAAACAGGTCATAAAGGTCATTAAACAAAAACCAACAATAACTTCACGGAAAAAATAACAATTTTTGTTGTTCATAGGAACCATAAAACATATACACAAACAAATAGAATGAAGAACAAAACTATAAATGTAAAACTCAAAAATGTTGTTTGTAGCCTAGCACTCATACAGTGAAACATGCTGGTTACTATATCCATCTACCACTCATACCAACAAAATCATATATAAAAAACTATGATCAAAAAATATTCATATGGGTTTGCAAAAAAAAAAACACACTTCTATCTATTAAGCATTATTTGGCAACGGGGGATCTTCTGTACTGGAAATTGTGTTTGACATAAACAGTTTTAATGTTGTTTTAAATTTAAAAAGAATGGTATCCTTTTTAAATATTAATGAAACGTTAAAGCAATTAGGTAGTTAAGATAAAATTCAATTTACTTTAATGGGGATGATTAATTTTGATGACCGTAAATAATTTTTAAGAGGGTATAAGAGTGACTTATTTTCTTTTATAACTCATTCTATTGACAGTTCTAACACCACTGGTTACACTACTGAGTAAAAATGATATAATGAGTTTGTGCTGATATTTGTAAAAATATGAGACGAGTATATGATCCATCTTATATACGAGTACCAATTTAGACAGAAGCAATATCAGATTCGATTTAACGATGTCAGTCCATCTGTGTTTAGATGTAAACATTTCAATCAAAGTACATGCCGCAAATATAAAGTTATTACAATGAAACTTGTTGTAACTATATATCGCACAAGAAGAACCTTACTGAATTGACCTTAAATGGTACTTAAATACTCAAAACTGTAAATATCTGATTGAAATTTGGGTTGTATTCGTTTGTACGGCAATATACAGCTCAAAGAAATCAGAACATTTGAACTTAATTCCCATAAAAAACCAGCCTCCCGGTATTTGCTTAAATTTACTTTTTCCTGAATTTAGAATTGTAACTATATTTTCTAACCTTTTCATAACCCAGCAAAAAAAAGTAGCAAAAGAAGAGAAAAAGAAGCAGTGATTTTGATTCTGGTGTTGTGAAAATTTGGATCGGAACCAATGATTTTTACATAGGGGTGTTATAGGGTGGAAGTTTTCTTTTATGATCCTTTTTTATTGCATCTAAAGCCCTTCTTTAGTGTTTAGTGAAAAATGAGATCTTTTGATGATCACAAATAAATTTTGAATTTTTAATTTAGATTTTACCAGAACATCAGTAATCGGACCTTAGCCTCATTTTCACAATCTTCCGTCAGCTTCTGGTAAATTGTAAGTTAAACTTTAAAACAAATCACTTAAACTTAAACCATAGTTGTAAGTGTCAATTTTATATATATAAATATCTATGAATAATGTTTAAATTTGGTTGTTTTTAAAATAAGTTACACGTCATAGATTTAAAAAGTGTTAAATTTCATTAAAAACCACATTTTTGGAAGTTGTGAAAAAGAACTGCCTTAGAAGAGAAAATCAGAACTTAACGATACTTTGGAATCAATGAAAAATTAATTCCATTTATTTTTGCTGGGTATTTATAAAGGGTGTCCCAAGAAGAACGCAATTTTTAAATCTGGCAACATTCGAAGTGTCATTGTTTGACATTTGAACAATTGTTATTGTTTGCTAGTAGAAGGTACGAGGTTAGTAAAAATGGAGCGCTACACGAATGAACAACGCATTCTCATTGTAAAATTGTTTTACCAAAAAAGTGAAAGTTTTGCGGCTACAGTTCGCAAATTGCGATCAATTTGGGGTCACATAATACTCCAAAAGAGTCAACTGTAAAGAGATTAATGGATAAATTTGCCGAAACTGGGTCTGTTAGTGATGTAAAGACAACAACGCGCCATCGACCAGGTCGATCGACCGAAAATGTCGCAGCTGTACGTGATGATGTCGCTCAAACTCCATCCACCTCAATTCGACACCGAGCTCAGCAAATTGGTGTCTCCAAATCCACTTTGCAGCGAATTTTGACGAAAGATTTGCATCTTCATGCATACAAAGTTCAATTGACTCAGGAACTGAAGCCAGCTGACCATGGACAGCGAAGGGAGTTCGTTAATTGGGTATTGGAGAGACAACATGAAAATGCTGATTTTGCCTATAAAATCATCTTCAGTGACGAGGCCCATTTTCATCTTGATGGCTTCGTCAATAGGCAGAATTGTCGCATTTGGGGTGAGGAAAATCCTCGAGTGATTCACGAGAAGCAAATGCATCCTCAACGTGTCACTGTGTGGTGTGGTTTTTAGGCTGGAGGAATCATTGGACCTTTTTTTTATGAAAATGAGGCAGGTCAAGCGCAAACAGTCAATGGTGTTCGGTATCGTGAAATGATAACCAGTTTTTTCTTGCCTAGAATTGAAGAAATGAATGTGGAGGGCATGTGGTTCCAACAAGACGGCGCCACATGTCATACAGCGAGAGAAGCATCAGTCATTTCCCGGTCGTGTTATTTCGCGTTTTGGAGATCAGAATTGGCCGCCTAGATCGTGCGATTTAACACCATTAGATTTTTTGCTTTGGGGTTTTTTGAAGTCGATGGTTTACGCAAATAAGCCGACGACGACTCAAGCCTTAAAAGAGGAAATTGGACGCTGCATTAATGAAATACCGCAGCATTCGTGCAAAACGGTCATTGAAAATTTCATTAAAAGATCGCGTGCATGCCAGCAAAGCCGCGGCGGCCATCTGCACGATATATTGTTCCATACATAACCTCATTCTGTCTACTTTACGATATAATAAAGTTTCACGATTTTTTTTAAATATCTGTGTTTTATTTCAAATTTAAAAACTGCGTTCTTCTTGGGACACCCTTTATTAATCATATAATAACAAATTAGATCCTAATACCCCAAGCGAGCACTAGCAACAAAGGCTATCGGCTCGTTGTAGCAAAAACAGACCAGAGCCTCTGGTGGGAATTGAACCCAAAACCCCGGCACTGATAAGCTAGCATGCTACCAACTAGCCTACCGGGGCGCTCAGGAATATGGAAAATGATGTACTGTCATTTACCGATTTGATCAGTTTCATTTATATTTTTAAATTGCATGAAATTTAATAAAGATTTACCCACAAAACGGAAATTTGTGTTTTATTTGTTTCTGTTATAGTTATTACAAACTTAAATTTTGTTTTTTATTTAAATTGTTTTTTTATATACAAAATTATACACACATATGGTAATTCACACAAAATGTGTATGGACTATGTGAGTATACATTCTCTAGATTAGAAAACAAATAAAAATACAAAAACATTTTTTAAAAAATAAACAATTTTCAAATAAATGAATAAAAAGTTATTTGTTATGGAATTGGTCAATCTATTTTTGACATTTATTTTTAACTTAATCAATTCTTTGTTTTTTACTGATGTGTCAGTTGTTTACACAATATTTAAAAATAAATAAAGAATAAAACTACTTGATTTAAATTAAAAGTAAGAAGACCCTTTTTTAAATGAAATACAATTTCCTTTAAATTGTATTTTTTGTTATTTTAACTTACAAATGATTTTAAGTGTATAGAAAATTTAAAATATGGATGATCTAAAATTTAAGCCCCGGCCAGTGATGGCATATGGCATCATGCAGATTCCATGAAATATTTAGTTCACATGCAAACAACATGTTAGGACATAGTTATGGAGACAGGACTTCATAAGTGTTAAACCAAACCTTCCCTCTCCTTTTTTTACTCGTCACGACAGGAATAATGACCGCTTTAATAAAAAAAATTAAGAAAAAATTCACCGAAACTGGATTCATCTTCACCAAAATTCAGCAACAAATATGAAAATACTTCTGACCGCTTTTGCCAAATTTCTGGTTAAGATTCAATATCATTTAAATTCCAATTTTGTTTATATACTTTCTTACCATTGTATGTTAACTTTCACTATAGATAGCTAGCGTTTAAATTTGATAATAGTACTCATCGTAGTAATGTGAAAAATAGGCCCAAACTTGTAGTAACTTTTAAACACTTTGTGGCCTTTTTGAACAAAACAAATAACAAACAACCAAACAACAGCAGCAGCAGCACCAGTAACAAACAACCGTTTTGTGCAAGCCCTGTAAAAGAAAAGGGAACAACTATTACAAACAGAAGTACTTGTAATGTAAATGTTGGTAATGGTTATAGTACCTACTGTTTGTATGTGCTGCTGTGCGGGAGTTGTTGTTGTAGTTGTTGATGATAGCATACGCAAAAAAAAAAATGGCAAGAAATAAAAATATATGAAAAACAGAAGTGCAACTTTAAAGCATTTTCCACAAGTGCTGAAATGTAAAATATTTTTAAACATAAGTGTTTGTTGTATGTTGTTACGACTACATCTCCAATACAGCTGCTGGACAGTATGTTCTAAACTGAAGTACTTATTGTTTATTTATTGTAGAGATTTTAAAAAAAAATTCTTTAAAAAAAGCAGAATAATTTTATCTTAAATTTATATTTACTAAAAACGATTAACACTTTTATAGTTTTAGAAATAATCATATGCTTGGAACTGTTGACATTATCTGAATGCATACAATGTCATATGAAAACTAATGCTGATTATTATTTTTATTAGGTTATAATCTCAAGCTTTTTTCTTTTGTGCTTTTAAATCAAATAATCAAAACCTTAAAAAGCTTATAAAAATAAATATGCATCATAATATTTTAGCTATATACTGTCCTGCCACTACTACATATAACTGCTACTTTCACATTTCGTTTTTGTTGCTGTTACTGTTGTATAATCATCGCACCGGGTGTAAAGTACAAAAATATTGAAACTTTGTTTTATACTTTCAGATTTTTTTTGTTTTATTTTCTTTTATAGTACAAAATAAAAACAGTCCAAACCAGCAAAAAAAAACAACTACAAAAACAATTCAAAGTGGTTATGGCAAGCAATTAAAAATTGTGGTACTACATAAACGCCATTTGGGCACTACAGCAAAACATGTTATGCTAAGAATTTTTAAGTAGTTAGTCGAAATATTTTAACATGCTGGTTATTTGCTCACAAATATTTTTAAAATTTTGATTTCTGTTTAATATTTCTCACAACATTTTTAGCAATAGCTATAAAGTACAAATTTTCTTCTCGTTTATGAAATTTACTTTAATGCACTTTCAAAGTTATTTTATTTAGATTTTGCTGTATATTTTGTACCCTGACTTTAAAATATGAAGGTGCCGTGTAATAAAGCAATAGGCAATAAAGGGATATGTCCTTATTTCACACCGCATTGGGAAATAAGGCCATATGGCTTTATTTCCTATGGCTTTATTACACGGCACCAAATAAGAATTAGATCACTTACCTGAATTTGAACTGCTTCCTGGCATAGCATTCAAATTGCACATACTGTGTAGGCTATCATATAGTCGGCATGACAGACTTTTATTTTTGATCCACTTTAATTATAAAATTTCGTTCAGGGGCACCATCACATTAATTTAATCAAAATTGTATTTCCTTAGTGTTTTAAAAGCACAACATATCGAATATTAACTGACAACAATCACAATATTACTTCATTATTTATTCTAGCATATAAATCAATCAAATAAATTGTTCATATAAATTAATTCTGTCATGTCTGATTATGTGTATGCATTATTTGTTATGGACACTTGTTTTATATACTCCAACAAACAATAAGAACACATATGTATATTTCAAAGAATAGTAAATTAAAAAACAACAAAAACATATAAATCAATAAAAAATTAAAATAATAGAAAAAGAATGAACATTTACTTTAAGTAAATATTGCCATTAAAACCTAGCAAAAATTCAATGTTATATTTTATATTCCCAAGAGTGTATGGAAAATTTCACAAATAATTTATGCACATTTAATGGCAGTCATTAAAATGGATAATTGAATTAATACAATATGGCCTAAATTCCAACATACAGCAAAAAAAAAAAAACAAAAAGACAAACAACCAAAGCCAAACTACCAACTGTTTTTTCATTTTGGTCACATCAATGTTATTATGATGATGGGTTAAAAAGCTCCCAAGTAGTTTGTTTTGTTCGTGATGTGACCACACAAAAGACAATCAATGAAATGAAGGTTGCTGGCTTATGCCAAAGTCATATTCAATGGCAGGAACAAGGAGTGCAGAGTAGAAAAAAAAAATAATAACAAGACGAAGTGTAGTAAATTACTGCTTGGGGACCTGATACTTTGAATGCGTTCCTAAAGTGACAACCGTACACAATTATGGCACATTGCTGCATATTTAAAGCAATTTGTAAGCATTTTAGTTATTTTAATCAAATTGATTTTGTTAGAAATTTAAATTGCAATAAAATTTCAACTATAAAACTGTCAGATTAATAGCAACAAAAATAAAAAAAAAAACAGATTATTTAAATACAGCTGCAAGAAGTGAAAATGCACAAATAGAATACAAAAACCTCATCCTAAGACTCAGGAGAGTTTCGATTCGATATGATTCAACTGTTTATGCTGCTTAGAGGATGCACAATATAATGTCAGGCGGATGACATGAAATTCAAAGAAATAAAGTTCACTGCAAAGCGGAAGTAATTTTCAGGCTACGTGCAAGTCTTTAAAAAAAAGACATCTGCTCTGTACACTTCAACGTTCATTTATGTTGCCATTTGCAAATAAAAAGATGAAGAAATTGAATCAAATAGGAAAAACTATAACAAGGTAAATACACTTGGAAAATATATTGCAATAATAAATTAAAATTATCAAGTATAAATTACTTTTTTGGTTATTTACAATGGTGGCATGTCATAATTCTTATTTTCGAAAATATTTTCAAAAATGTTTAATTGTGAGGAAAGATTTCTGCGACACTAGCTTCGGCCTGATATAAGATTTTCCTTATCTGTTAAACGACTGTGGCGGTTATGACCTGCAAATTTTTGTTCATAAGTCCTACTGCAAATTGCTAGTAACCACCATTTTAAATGGTCATATATCCCTATTGGGGAGTAAGTCCGAAAATCTACGGTCATAATTCCCAAATGGAAATAGCAATAATAACCGTTGGGGTCTTTTGTCTGTCACAATATTAATTTGTTATCACAGGCGGGATACATTATTCTCGTTACCCATTTGGGGATCGTGGGCAAAAATTTTTCCAGCAAATTTCCAAATCAAAACAGGAACTTTGACAAATATAATTTTGGTTATAATCCCCAAATAAAAATTGGCATATTTCATGTGGGCAATAATACCAATTTCCTAAGGACATACTCCCAGAAAAGTTTGAAGGTTTTCTACTCTACGAATGTCCGAAATCCCCGGATTCACTTAATAAAGTTGTTCTGTGTAGCTCATGTACAGTCGGTTTTAGGAGGTTTAAGCTCTGTGGTATGTCCAAAGCCAGCCAAATGACACAAAATGGTGCTTATAATCCCTGTTTATCCCCCAAGTGGTTTAAAAATGTTATATCTGTACCCCATATATATGTGACCTGTCACCGTAAGGATATTGCCAGTAAAAATATTTTTTTTAATTAATAAAAAAGTACCTTTTATAAAAAAGTACCTTTTATAAAAAAGTACCTTTTATAAAAAAGTACCTTTTAAAAAAATGTATCTTTTGAAAAAAGTACCTTTTATAAAAAAGTGCCTTTTATTAAAAAGTTCCCTTTATAAAAAATACCTTTTATAAAACAGTAGCTTTTATAAAAAAGTACCTCTTATAAAAAAGTACCTTTTATAAAAAATTACCTTTTATAAAAAGGTACATTTTTTTAAAAAGTACCGTTTATAAAAAAGTAACATTTATACAAAATTAGCTTTTATACAAAATTACCTTATATAAAAAAGTACTATTTATAAAAAAGTACCTTTTGTAAAAAGTGCCTTTTATGAAAAAGTACCTTTTATAAAAAAGTACCTTTTATAAAAAAGTACCTTTTGTAAAAAGTGCCTTTTATGAAAAAGTACCTTTTATAAATAAGTACATTTTATAAAAAGTACCTTTTATTAAAAAGTGCCTTTTATAAAAAAGTGCCTTTTATAAAAAAGTACCTTTTATAAAAAAGTACCTTTTATAAAAAAGTACCTTTTATAAAAAAGTACCTTACATATTTATAAACAAAAGTACATTTTATAAAAAAGTACCTCTTCTAATCAGTATAAATTTGGGCAATTTATATTAAGTATTTTTTCCAGTGTGAACATTTTAAAACAAAAAATATTCTAAGGTACATGATGGAATATAATTTATGCATTGCAACATAATGTTGCTGCTACTGCAGACGATGAAAACTTATTTTTTTTTCTTTCATTTCTTTCGTCTATTTCCCTGTTGTTTTATTATTTTTCCTAGATTTCTCCATATAATGTGGACATTTGCCAATGTTTCATTATTTTTTGAGCTGCTTGAAAGCTTTTCTGCAGAATCTTATGAAAACTAAAAAACTAATTTGAATCTTTTGTCTTCATTACATTGTTTTTATCATAAGTTGTATTTTATAGAAATTTACAGGTCTTTTAGTTTGTGTTTTTTTTTTTTTGTTTCTTTTATATTGTTTTTATTCCACTTTGGTTTTAATACTGTTACAAAAACTTGCAATACTTGAAAATTTTGTTAAAACAAGAAGAAAAAAAAACATATGCTTCATTTAAGCCCACCTGACCCAGTTTTGAAAATTTATTTTGGTTTTTCATCATAGATATATCATATACTAAATATGAAATACAGCATAAGTTTACCAGAACATCGTAATAGAACAAGTGTGTGTTAGGTAGGTATATGAAAGTATATTTAATACTACTGTGCCAGAGTTGTATGTTAGGTAACATTAGTACAAAAACTAAATTCATAACAACTAAAGTTTAAAGAATATTAAAGAAGTTTAACTATTTTTTTTTATATATATGTTGCCTGGTTACTTCTAACACATGCATACACTTTTAATATTATTCAAGTTTTACTTTCAAATTTTCTGTTAGCCTTTTTGTCATCATTTGCATATAATAGTTAATATCATTTTAGTATAAATTTTCATAAATTAAGGTACATAAATGCATGTGTACCTCGATATGAGTGTTTTTTTTTCATTTTTCTATACGAGTTGTTATTTATATTAGAAATATCTACATTTTTTGAGATTAAATTTTAGAAAAGAAAAAAATTAAACTCCATTCAGACCCGATTTAAGTATAGTAATACTTTAATGAAATAATCATTGTATTTTTTCTCTATCTCGAACAGTTTTTAATATATCGTCTTTATTGCTGTATGTGGCATATTTTGCAAAATATAGCCCTTATGGTTTGGCCAAAAAATTCTAAATTAAGTTTATTTAGCTTTATTACCAGAAAAAAATTTATATATGTTTGAAATATGCTTGTAATTATTTTATATTTATGGTGATTCCAGGTACACCTTGTAATTATTTGCAATTGTAATGTTATCATTATTATAGTTGTGGGCCAGAGAACTGCATTTGCTGATTGCAAAACGTTCATACGCAATCAACACAATAATAAATATGTGTTTGCGTTCAAACGCTGAATATACTCCAACACGCATATTTGTTGATGATTTTAAATCAATCAAACGACGTGCAAATTGTTTTGTCACTGATTTATAATCATCGGTCGTTGTTAAACCATTGATTTTATTCTGTCCATTCGAGCCAACGATAATTATTTTGATGTAGAATAAATTAGAAAAAACAACAAACAACGTGTATGAGTGTAATCATAATTAAAACAAAATAGTTTCTTATCTATAAAAAGGGGGTGGTTTTGTAGAAACACATTTCATAAATGTTATATGTATATAAGGGTGGGTCAAAAATACGTTTTTTAGAATTTTTATTAGAAATACCAAAAATATTGTTCTTTGTGAATTTTTTTTTTTTTTTAATTTAGGTCGACATCTCAGGCTCGCCCAATCCGGTTAAAGTTAAATATTGCCTAATTTTCCAATCAAAATAGATTAAAAAAAATTTAGACAATATTTAAATTTTTCCGGATTAGGCAAGCATTTTTTTTTCCAAAAAAATATTTATATTTCACACAGAAGAATATTTTTATTACTAATAAAAATTCATAAAAAGCGGATTTAAGTCCCACCCTAATGTAAACAATATCATTTATGAAATGTGTTTCTATTTTGTTTTAATTATGAATACACTCATAGGCGTTGTTTGTTGTTTTTTCTGATTTATTCAACGCTGACTTTTTGTTGAGTGATTAAATTTGCAGTAAACATAATCGACATATGATTCAAACTGATCCGAATTACGCGTTCAGTAACATGATGCTGATTTTATTCTACAGTGAATTTTGTTGAATTATTAAATGTGAACAAGAATTTTTGTGTATGATTAAATCAAGAAAAAAGTTGATTTTGCAGTTCTCTGTTGTGGGCCGCAACCAAAATAATGATCAAACTATATAAATGTTTGTAGGCAAACATAAACATGTCTGGCGAGGGCAGTATGCTGATGCTTATATATATTATATATTATATTTACAGGCAAAAATATTGTATATGTTGTATATTATCAGCAAAATTATATTTCTACCAGGTTGATTTGTTCAACGTGTAAGGACCAAATTAATTCAAAAAATTGCCTAAAACTAAATCACTAAACTACGAAACTTGTACACAATTTTTGAATTATTCAAAATGCAAATTTGTTTTTTTTTTTCATACTTAAAATTCATATCTTGCTTTTCAATATTTTATCCTGAAGTGTCAAAATAGTGATTAAATTAATTTGGACACCATCATCACTTCAATAAGAATAAAGTACATTTATTATTCCCCAGAAGTCTTCACTTTTGAAACTTTAGTTCTGTTTTAATGTATATGTTTTGTTGCTTCATATTTTTGTTTCTTTTGGTAGATAAACAACTATCAAGAACATCATGTTGCATGATGATGGCACACAATCCATAAAGAGGCAAATACAAATAACACAAACAACCCATTTTAAGCCAGACAAAGGATAACAGGCTTTAACACTATTTCAGCCTTCAAGTGCACATTGAATTGCAACTACAACACAATATAACAATAGCTTAAAAAGGAAATTATAAACATTTTACCAAACACATGACAACACACTGGGAATATTTTCTATTTTGCTGTAGAAATAGACAAAAATTAACAAAAGCGAGTACTTTGGTATGTTAATATGAAGATGGGAGACAACAACGAAAAACCATTTGAACTTTTTGCTTAAGCAACATCAAACAATTGTGTAAAATTTGTAGCTCAATGTGGCAAAACAGAGCTTATTAACCATTAAGTGGTGATAATACATCGTTCTCATTAAAGTGGTAATTATACAATAGCACCAGTGTTTATTATCACGGTTACTAAACAGTAGAGTGAATTACCTTACTAAGGCATAAAATGAATAAGGAAATTTTAATTGAAAAATGTTTAAATTTTTTTTCATCACTCGACTCACCGTGCTAGTCATCATTTTTATTTTGATATTTAGCTAACATAAACCTCCGTATTTAAAAATTTTCGAATAAGTCTGTCAGTTGTAGGTGAAATATTTAACATGGTGAGAAAGAAGTTCACGTATGACAAACGTTACAACATGCTGTGTCATTATTTAAATGAAGTGACTTTTTTTGTATATAAATTAAACACTTTTTCTCTTTTGAAATCTTTACAAAAATTACCAAATTACATAGTCCTGAAAGTACCTTGAAACATACAAAAATTTTATATCGTCATTAAACATATATGTAAATGCAATTTTTATTTTAAGCCTATGGCTCCATTGATCATACTTTTGCATTAAAATTTGTTCGTATTGTGTATTCTTCTTAATACGTCTTTATTTTTATTGACTGCAAGAATACATTAATTCATTAATCATTTATTACAAGAAAAAAAAAATTAAATAAATCCCACGAAAGAATACAAGATTGTTCATGCCATGAAATTGTATGCCATTGAAAATGATTTTGTTTGTATGGTATAAATTAAGATTAAAATGGATTGAAGGCACTTTTGTGGTCAATGTTATATCCCAGAAAAATATTTGAAAGCAATTAAATTTATGAACGACACCATAGAAAGTATACCCATAAAAATTTTAATTCTGAAAGGAGAATAATTACAATGAATTTTTATACACATCAAAAATAAAATTCGTTTTTCAATTAAAATATTTGTTTAGTCAATAAAAAAAATTAATTAAATTTGGACAAATTATATAAATGCTTTTTTAATTAATTTTTTAATCATAAATTTGAAACTTAAAAAAAAAATAAAAAAAAATGGGTATTAAAATTTTCGGATACTGGACAATTGAATGATGAGGTTCTAACCGAAATTATGTTGTAATAATATATATATCGGTGGCTGCAACTAAATCAAGCAGTTGACAAAAAATTCGATTGTCATTATGATCTGTAACCAAAAATGTTAAAATAGTATTTTAATTCAAAAATACTTGTATCATTTAAACATTTGCTTAAATCCATTTTTTTAACAAATATTTCACTAAAAATCTTTTGGTAAACAAAAGATTTTTGAACCAATTTGGAACAAGATATGAGCAATTAAAAAGACTCATATCTTTGCTGGGATGATGTTTGAAATAGTGTAGGCTCTATTTTTTACCGATATGTTCTGCGAGATATTGTAAGGGCAGTGGATACTTAACGTGGATTGATACGAAGGTCGTAGGATACCTTCCTAGCCTCGAATAGAACCATAAATTTTACTGGAGTTTAAACACAGGCTAAGTAGTCATGACACTAGTGACAGATGACAAAACAAGTTAATAAGAATTGTATTTTTTTTTTTTTATTTGATTTGGTATAAACGATATTGTGTATGTATTTATATAATTCTAATACCAAGTTAGAGAGGCGAAATTTGCTAGAGTTGCCAGACTTCAAAATCTTATGTTTAGTCTGTTTAGTTTAAGGTTTAACTCAACATATTTTCGAACGCCTCATAGGAAATTTAAACTATTTTTGAATAATAGTTCTTGTGCGAGAGTCGTTATAAGAAGTATAGAACCTTTTGATAAGTAGGTGACTTTTTAAACAAAGGATTTTCTCTCGACAAAAAAAAGCTCGTAATATCTGAATAAAGTCTTCTTTCAGGTTTGGAAACAGGAAATAGTCCTGAAAGGCTAAATCTGAAGAATATGCTGGATGTTGTAGCATTTCGCAGCTTACATTATGGATTTTGTCAGGGCGACTACAGCAGTCTTAGTAGAGAAGCAATTTTAACTTCGCCAAATGCTGTTGTTTTTGCTTCAGATCAATTTCAAATATGCGAAGAAAATTCGCCGGTGATCATTTTACCCTTTTCATGGTAATCGATGTGATGATATCAGTTTCATAACAAAAAAAATGTTGCCGTGAACTTGCTGGCCGAAAGAGGCAAAGGTGAACTTTCTTTAAAGTGCGGTCACCCGGAGAATTCCACGCATTTGATCCCTGTTTCATTTACAGTTACGAAATAGTTCAAAAACTCCTTTTAATTATGGTCCAAGTACTCATGTCAAATCTGATTCTCTGCTCAGTAGATATGCCTACAGCCTCAGTCACCAAGTGCGTAACACTTCCATTCCCTGATCGTTCAAAACACAAAATTCTCCTGTGTTCATTTTCGTAGAAAATCTTGAAGTTGTGTGCTTTCAATTGTTATCAAACACAAACAGAATAACTTTGCTCAAAATCTGACGGTAATTCACAGAAAAAAATTACAAAATTTTGTTTCTAAGAATAAAATAAACATCTTTTATAGAATATTTCTGTAAATACAAATAAAAATGCAATTTGTAAATACAAAAAACTTTTTGTTATTTTCTAACTTTAGTGTTTATTTTTAAAGAATTTTTATATGAAAAATAACAACTTACAAATATTTCAAACAAAAGATTTTTAAAAATCGAATGTGTATTTTTAACAAATATTTTAAATTACTTAAAATTTTGTGATACTTTTTCCGTGTATATTAACAGATGGTAGGTGACAGAAGCAGCGCTGTTTTGTTTTTTTTTTTTTAACTGCTCGGGAAGTGAGTTAACAACTCAGACACTTTTAATAAAAATCGATAAAAGAATAACTGTATCATTGAAAAAATCTTCTTAATTGCTCCATCTGTTAGCGATTTTTAAAACTTTTCTTTACTAATCTTCAATGTATAAAATGCCGTATGTTTTTGCAGAAAATTTCAAATAAAATATTTTTAATAGAAAATTTCTATAAATATAAATAATTATTTGTTTAAAATGGCGCCGACAATAGATTTTGTGAAAAGGTACAAAAAACTTTTAGTTATTTTTTTTTTTAACTTTTCTTTTTATTTTTAAAGTATTTTACCAAAAAAAAATTGTTAGAAATTTTTTAATTATTTACAATTTCTTGATACTTTTTCCTGTATATAATTATTATATATATTTGATTTTGCAAAAAAAAAAACTTTGCAAATCTTATACAATCCATATAAATTCTCTTAAAATCCACCTTTTACAAAGTTGATTGATCAATGAGAAATTAAATCTACCAAAAAATCATTCAATGAATTAAGTCTTTGCTTACTTTTTATTTTAATTTTTTTTATAGAAAAGGTTTTATATAAAACACATATTTTTTTTTTATTTTCTTGATCCAGTTTTCACTAGCATAATAAATAAAACAAGGTTTAAGAGTGTGTTTCAATACCAAAAGTTTATTCAATGATGACTAAACTTAAAAAGTGACTAAAAGTGACTACTAAAGGTAAACTAGAAATGAATATAAAATGCAAAAAATATCCCAAAGAAAAAAAACATAATATAAAACATTCATTGTAATTCAATGATGAAGCAAAAATATATATTTCAGATTTGTTTTTTCGCACGAATTAACTGCAACCTTACATATATATTTATATACTTGTGATATAGCAATACCTACTTGTGTAGTTTGTAATATTTTTCAAATTTCCAAAATGTTTTTCCTGCAATATTTAATGATGAAATTTTATACAAGTTTTTATAAAATTAAACGAAAATTGTTTGATTGTAAGTAACTACAATCAGTGACACTTGTACATGGGGCTTGTACTGGGTGGTTAAATTTTAAGTTACAGAAAATCCCTCCAGAACGTATGAGTACACTCAGAATATTATGTAGTTAACTGTTTGTAGTTTAATAAAAAAGTTTTCCATTTCATTTAAAAATAAAGGAACATTCATTTATTTTTCAAAGAAATATCTATATTAACTTTTTTATACATTTATTCGAAATAATTTACTATCATTTACCATTTTTTTTTCACTTTCATTTATTTTTTTCATTTGTTTGAAATTTAATAAAAATTTACCCACAAAACGGAAACTTGTGGTTTATTTGTGTCCGTAACAGTTATTCCAAATTTAAATTTTGTTTGCTGTCTGTTTCAAAAAAAAATATTCAAAAAATTTCAATTTGTTTTTTTATTTAAATTGGTTGTATATATACAAAATTTTTCAATACAAATTACAAGAACTTCATAAACACACATACCTACACAAACACATTCACACAAAAAGTGTTTATAGCTTCATATGCATACATACATTTTGTATTATACGAGTATATTAAAAAACAAAAAATACAAAAAGGGAAATGATTTCAAATAAATGAAAAAAACAGTTATTTTTTAAGGATTGGTAGGTAAAATTTTGACATTTATTTTAACTAATTATTTCATTTGTTTCTTACGGATGTGTCAGTTGATTAATCAACATTTAAAAATAAATAACAAATGGCATTTAATTTAAATGAAAATAAAGTAGACCGGTTTTTAAATGAAATATCATTTCTTTTAAAGGATATTTTCAGTTATTTTAACTTACAAACTTTTTTAAGTGTAAAAGTATATGCATACCAAATATTAGTCATACGCTTTAATACGAAAAACATTGAAGTGAATGTTACTGCAATAACCATAAATTATTATCTATTTACAAAATATATTTGTTGAATAATAGGATTTTAAGTGATTTTATTTCTATTGAAATCAGAAATTTCTTTGGCATCTCCATTCTTTATTGCAAAGCCAATGTTTTTATTTACTAAACTCTACACAGAGAAAGCAGGTTCGTGTTGACCACCGAATTTATAGCCAATCGAATGGTTCGGTTGTGATATCCGAATTTTTCGGTTGAGCCAACAGAAAACCCACTGAGACATGAGAAATTTAACTGTGGCAACAGAATTTTGGTTGCCTCAATAACAATTCGGTATAGTCACAACCGAAAATTCGGTTGCAGCAACTGAACCATTCGATTGGCAACAAATTCCGTTGTCAGCACGAATCTGTTGTCTGGGTGTACTAAATTTTTGCCAACACTTGTTACTATGAAAACCCATGAAAAAGTATGTTTTATTTTCTAGAATGTATACGTATTGTCTGCCAATATGTTATTGTGTATAATTCATACACATACATACGCATTCATGATAATGATATTAAATTTCTATTTTTTGTAATTTTGTTAATTTGGACAGCAGGGATAGGAACTTTAGAACTCCGGAATTCAATTTATTTGGAAATCTACAAAATATTTGTACTTTTGAAAAAAAAATCTTAACAAAGATGAGCTTGATATAAAAAGTCAGCAATTTTTAATTAATTCTCTTGACTTGTGAAAACACCGCAAAACCAGAACATATCAGCG
This sequence comes from Eustalomyia histrio, assembly GCA_949748255.1. Taxonomy (NCBI): domain Eukaryota; kingdom Metazoa; phylum Arthropoda; class Insecta; order Diptera; family Anthomyiidae; genus Eustalomyia; species Eustalomyia histrio. The sequence goes on from OX456523.1 coordinate 242,531,041, forward strand.
AGTTGAAGAGAGTGATTGTGTTTGAATTATCTGCAATTAAATTAAAAAATTTAATTAACAACATACAAAATGATCTTTATTATGTAAATACATAAAATGGATGAAATTTTCTTGTCGTTATGCTATTAAAACTTTTTATTAAATTAATGTATATTTTCATTTTTTTTCAAGTATAAAAGTTTTAATTAATATTAACAAAATTTTTCCCAATTTATGAATAAATATCATATTAATTCACTTCATTAATTTCTTCATAAATTCAATAAAACTTCTCGTTATATATGAATCTGAATTAATAAAGGGTGTTTTTATAGAGTGACACAAGTTAAAATCATAATAAAACAAGGAAATATATTTTTAATATTAATGAATCGGGCTTTATTGGAAAGAAAATTTTATGAAATTAATGTTTAAATATGATTTCTGTCATGTGGCCGCCACGGCTGGCGCGTAGAAGGCGCAATCTGAGACACCAATTTATAACAACTTTTCGCAGCATTTGCGGCTGTATTTCGCCGATAACTCTTCGAAAATTGATTTCCAGGTGTTCAATTGTTTGTGGTTTATCGACCCCAAAGAAAATAATCCAATGAGGTTAAATTACACGATCTTGGTGGACAATTAATTGGGAAATTATTTTTTCATCAAAAGTTTATTTAAGTAAATCAATTGTAGCGCCTGCTGTGTGGCATGTGACTCCGTCCTGTTGGAACCACATATCAGCAAGATTAATGCCACGTAATTGAGGTACGAAAAAATTTCGAATCATGTTTCTTTACCATTGACAGTAATATTCTCACCATCATCGGTTTTGAAGACATATGGGCCAATGACTCCGCCAGCCCATAAAGCGCACCTAACAATAATTTTCTGTGGATGTAATTGTGTTCTCCTTACTCCAAATGGTTCGAAAACGATCTATTGTTCTTCGAATTAGCCGCTCTGAAGGACGATTATGTACGTCATAAAATGGAAAAAGTGCACGATGAGTTTAACAAATAGAACAATTATTTTAATTAAAAATATTAACAATTTGCACGCGTTGCTCTGGTGTAAGTCGATTCATAATGAAATTTCAAAGCAAACTAAACAAAAAGCAACTATCAGCTGTTAATTGGGTTTTCAAATAAAGCAGTGATGACAACACAATGTTGTGACACTCTAAAAAAAACGCTTTATTATAAAGTTTTTCATAATTTTTGTTCGGTTCAACTAATGTAGTTTATTAAAAAAGTTAACTGTACAATATATATAAATTTCACATAAATAGGATTTTTCTGCATTTAAAATGATTTCTGAAAAATTGTTTTTTTGTTACTTAACTATAGTTAAAATAAGCAAAATTAATTTAAAGTTGTTTATTTTTACAGATATATGAAATACCATTTATTTCAACGGATTTTGTAGTTAACTTGTAAACCGTAAAAAAAAGAAATAAGAAAAATCAATACTTTTTACGGATTTTGTAGTGAAAATAAATAAACAAAGGATTTTACGGATTTGTGGTTACTTTGGTAACAGTTAAAATAAATAAAAAATTATTTTTTACTTACGGATATGATAAGTTAATTTATTAACATTTAATAATAAAGAAATATTCTTTTAATTGAAATGAAAAGTGAGTAGTTCATTTATTAAGTGATTTTACATTTATTTCTACTTACCTATTTTTTTTTTTTTTTTTTCAAATTTGATCAATTTACAACTGAAATTGGTTTTCTAAAACTGAATATTGGTTTCCACAACAAAATTCGGTAAATATAACTACATTTTAGTTGCAAAAACCAAAATATTCTGCAATGATATTTGAATTTAGTTTTGCTAGACGAATTTATAAGCCGTCGCAACCAAAATACACTTTTCATTTCATTTAGTACTTTGTTTTTTTTTTTTTTTTTTTTTTGGTGTAGTTAATTTAAACTTCAAACTTTTTTAAGTGTATTATCACAAAATCCCAATAGAATTTGCAATATTATTTTTTATAACAGACAGACTTTGAAAAAACTGTCTCTAACCAATGGTTGAAAATTAATAAGTTTTTTATAATTTTTTTTATCTACAAACATGAGCAAAGTGCTTTTAATTCGCCTAAAAGTTCTTTTGGTTATTTAAACTACACTTATCCATCTCTGCTAGACTTGAAGAATTTACTTGCAAAGTTGTTTTATACATTTTGAATTAAAAATTTTGTTAGTTTTTCAATGATTTTAACAAAAACGTATAGTTTCCATGGTCATTTTTTTTTTTTTTGATTATTTTGCAATGCATGTAAAATACAATTCCATAAAATTTGGTTATTTCACATGTTGTGGAAATGTTTGTTGTTTGGTATTTGTGGTAAAATGTATGGACGAATTGTTTTAGATAAAACTGTAGTACCCTTTTTAGTCATGTAAATAACTACTTGTTTATGGTTAGCCACAATTATTGGATGTAGCTGCAATTCTAATGCTACAACTCTAAACAGAGGTGAATTGAGTTTAAAATAATATTTAAATGTATTATGGTTACGAAATCGTAACTAATTAAAGGTATTTTTTTATTATCAGTAAAAATTTTTAAAATTTTGGAATTATATTTCTCAATTTAGTACTAACTATTGTAAAACGTGTTAAGAAAAATTTCAAAATTAATAGTATTAGTAGGATTTTAGATCATATAATCATATTCTTTTTTTTATAAATTATTTTATTGTAAAGAAACATGAAAATTTTTATTAGTAAATTATAGAGAATAAAAATTGAAAAATTACACAGAGCCAGCAGGATAGAATACTTAGTATTTTTGGTTGACGTTACCCAACCTCGGTGATGTTAGTCCAATTGTGTGTTGTTTTCGAGTTTGTTAATTTGTTTCCAAACACTCAATAGAAAATAGACAATCATCAACAAGCAATGACCAAAGGGGAGAAAGGAGAGCGTGGATATTAAGGTTGGGTAGCGTCAACCGAAAATACTAAGTTTTCTATCCTGCTGGCTCTGTCCAATTTCTCAATTTTTATTCTCTATAATTTACTAATAAACATTTTCATGTTTCATTACAATAAAATAATTTATAAAAAAAGAATATGATTATATGATCTAAAATCCTACTAATACTATTCATTTACAAAATAATAGATCAACAATTCAAAAAACTCCAAAATTTAAAAATTTTTAAATTATATGAGGGAAGATACTTAGAGGTATTCAGTGATATATGAAGAATATTCAAAATCACTTTAATCTTTTGGCATAAAATTTAATGGCAATTGGATGAACAAAATTTGAGGCGCAAAGCAATGGGAAATTTGGTCTTTACAAGGCGAAAATTTTATTTTTTTTTTTTTCTAAATTTTGTTTGTTAAATATGTTTACACAAAATAATTACAGAATCTTTATCTATAATTTATTTTCTTTCCAAAAAAATTATCAAAAGTTGCAATTGATTTAAAAAATTTCTAACAAGTTAAGAACCCCAAACTAAGCAATTTTAAATAAATTTGGATATATGAGAGAAAAAAAGTAATTTGAGAACAACCTGTTTTACATCTTCATCCATTACGGTAATCTAGAAGGTAAAATAAATCCTTAAATCACACATATTTAAATGTCTGCATATTACACATAAAACCCTTTTAGTTATGGATTTTTAAAAATAAAACAAGGAAATATATGCACTTAAGAAATATGTTCAACATGGTTTGTCCATGGACCAATTCAAAAATATACATTTTTAATAGGTTTTTTGTTCAGACTCTGCCTATTTCTGGTCTTTAAACTTTTTGTTCTGAAGAGATCTTTTGCCGAATCGAAATACATGTATCAACCTAGCTAAAAATTGTAAATTTGCTTTATTTTTGTAAATATAAGGAGGTTGAAAGCTCGCTAAAACAATAATAACAATAGAATTTTATTCTATAGTTTTAGTGAAGTGATATAAATTGACTCAGAAAGTTATACTGAGTCGCACGATAAATATTTTTAAGCCAAAATTCGAGGGACCAGAAAAATTAAGTCATTCTAGACGAGGTTCATATTAACCGTCGTAAATTTTGTTTAAAAAATTTTAATTATTCACAAAAATTATTTAAAGTTTCTAAAAGCAGTTACATAATATGTAAAAATTCTTTCATTGGATTTCTTAAATAAACCAGTTTCGATACATTTAAGGGGAAAAATCAGATTGTTCAAAAAAATACAGAAAAAGTATAGAAAAAATTTTAAATTTTTTGAATATGGAAAATTACATGAACTTTTTGTACAGTTTTTTTTAAGGACAGTTTCATTTTAACCGACTGTTCATCCTAATCGAGTTCATCTTAACAGATGTTTTTTATTAAAAATTGTTGCCAAAAAAACATTGGAAGTTTTAAAATAAATTGTATTAATAAATTTGTGATTAATCACAAAAGTAACCTCTAATCGTAAGCCTACAAAATGTTTTTACTGTTACCTTAATATGCTTAAAATCTTTTAAAAATTAATTGTCAAATAAACGAAACAAATTATACTCATAATTAGTTTTTTTTACGTTTTGTTCTCCTTCTTATTGTTAATTTTTTGTTTTTTTTTTTGTCCACCATCCTCCATATTGTTAAACAGTTTATTGTTTTACCTTAATATTTATACTAGAGCCCCCCATTACCCGTGCTGCGGTCTACCCAGTCACACCGAAAACTCGGGTAGACAACACTTTCTCAATTTTAATATAATAAAAGTTTTACGTTCACAGTTTGTAAATATACTAACTTATAATGGTAAAAAAATTACGACATATTGAAATTAAAAAAAAATCTAAAACATTTTCAAAATTAAAAAAGAAAACTTTATTAGTTTTTTAAATTTATCAATTATTTGGAATTACTAATCAAAAAAAATTTAGTTTTTTTTTTGCTATTTGTGAGTTTCTAAACAATAAATTTATTTTTTCATTTTTATTGTGAATTACTAACCAATAAATTTATTGTTTTTATTACAAAACAAACATCGTAGTAGAAAATATGCGCATTTTTTAGGATTTTTACGAATTATATGTGTACATTTACAGGAAAATCGTGTTTCTTTACGCACAAATTTGGTAAATTTACTCTTCAATTTTAAAATTTGATTTAAATTTAAGGCACTTTTAATGTAATTTTACCTGTTTTGTGTTCATCAATTTACGCATAATGTGTGTATTTTTTTTTCATTTACGCACACAGAGTAAATTTACCCAACTTATAGTAGGAGTACAGTTTCCTACTATAAGTTGGGTAAATTTCAACAGAAATTAATATAATAAAAACGCCAAAAGTCTATAGTTTTTGGTCTAATTTGTGTCCAGAGAACTACTGTAAAGTTTTAGTCTTACTATCAGAAAAAAATCATGTTAATGTGTGTTAAATCGCAGTACTTTCTGAATTCTATTGTGATATTTGAAACATTTTGGTTCTGGACCAGAACAAATGTCTTTTGAGTTGCGGTGTAAAACGCCGCAGTACTATATGAAAAATAATCTTATAATAGTTTTTTGAATAATCAAAAGCATAGACAAATTAAACAATACTATTTTACAATATTTTGAAAAAGCTACTTTTTATGAAAAATTTACGATTTTTAAAAAAAGTATTTCTTTTGAAAAAATATTTAAAAACAAATAATTATAATTTTTTACAAAAATGCTTTTTCCAAAAAGTACTTAGTTTTACAAAAGGACTTAAAAAATGTTTTCGTACTTCAAAAATTTTTTTTGATTTGGTTTTTTTATTTAAAATTAAAATTATATTGTTTTTGGTGTAAAAGTCTGTTCTTTAAAAAAAAAATACGCATTGAATAGTAGACTGGTCCACACGGTTATGTTAACCATTCTGACTGGGCAGACCGGTCACCTGTCTTAACCGTAGGCTCTAGTTTATACCACTGAAAACATAATTTACTTTTGTTAATTTAAAGAAAACATCATAAAAATTAAATTATTTGTTAACAGTTATAAATATCAAATTGTTTGGACAGTTTTCATTTGCTTTTTGTTTGTAGTAGTATTTAATTCTACATTTTATCATTCACCCTCTATAAACTGTTTAAAGTTTTTTTTTTTTTTGTATTTAAACAAGTTGATGAAATGTAATTACTTTAAAAAAAAATTTAGTGTTTTCATAACATACGGTATCTGCTTTTTTTTATTTTATTTTTTTTTTTTTGCCCTAAACACAACGACCTTTTTTTGTTTCTTTTACTTTTTCGTTGAAGAGTTCTTTGTTTTTCCTTATTTAGTTAAGTTTCACAAACAGAAAGAACATCTTAAGTTGTTCATTAAAATACATCAGTATGGTTGTGTTAAAAGAAAGTGGGAAAAAAAGTTGTTATTTTTATTCTTTTCCTTCTTTGACTTTTATGCAATGTCTTTTTAATAACATTTTCTTTAATTTATTTTTGTTATTTTTGTTGTTTTTGTGTGGACCGGCAAACGAAGCACTACTTCCTTTAGCAGTTAATTATATAAACGTTTTATATATTTGCAATTCTTCAAAGCCATGTCATTCTATTGTGGGTTATTGTTTTTGCTGTGTATTTTATATTCAGTGCTTTCTCTGTTTTATGTACATAATAATGCCTCGAGTGTAAAATGTATTTGACTGCCGTGATAAATGAGTTACAGTGGTGTAGGTTATCCTAAATAAATTCTTATGGGTTGACTTATTTTAAAAAATTTTTGGAATTTTTTATAAATCTAAAAATTATATAAAATTCCTTCTAATAGTTATGTTTTATCTAAAAGTTATCATTAATATCTGTACCGACTTGAAAAATGTATACAGTCTTAATACTTAAGATGCCTAATGGCGTGAATGACTTTTAGTGAAAGATGCAAAAATGTTCTCCTTAACGGGAATGAAAAGATGAAGAGCGAGTCTGCCTTTTTGTTGATATTTATCGATTTAAATTAACCTTTTTCCATTTTAATGATTTTTCTTCATTTGTGTATTTTCCGAAAATCTGATCTTTCAATGCACACTGGAGTTTTTTTAAAGTATTTTGAAGATCAAACGTTATTTTAGTTATTTTTTAAGACAAAAAGTTACTAAGACTCTTTTGCCTTCAGTATTTAAAGTTTTCTGAAAGCCTACTTCTTTCTTATTGCTAATTTTTTTTTAATAATAATAATTTTGAATCCGAACAAAATTTTTTTTTTCAAATTTCAACTTTAACTAAATTATTCTCTGAGTGCACCATTGATATTTAAAAATAAAAAGGAAGTGCATACACTCACATATAACCGTAATGTGACTGAGTATGTCAATTTTTCCACCGCTTTCAATGTTGCAAGAAATCCCATTTTCATGATTTTTTTTATTTAAGGGAATTTAGAAATTTTTACGGGAGGGGGCAAAATATGTAAAAGGCTCCCAATTAACATCCCGCCCAAACCTCTTTGGCATGAAACTTGAAATTTAAAATATGTGTTTTTAAAAGGCCAAAAAGTCTGCCCTCTTACTGCTTTGGTAGAAAGTTGAAATATAAGATATGAGTTCCATGGAGTATGGGCCAATGTACTTACAATGTATTTTTAGGATTTTTCGCCAAGAAACGTGGAAAAGAAAGCTTTGGCACAAAAACTTGAAAGTTAAAATATATGTTCCCTGTTAAAGGACAAATCCACTGATAAGGTCCTTTTTGAATTTGCTTCAGGAATGTGGTAAAAATAGGTGTGAAAAAAGAGGAAGCCTTCCACTGTACGCACTGACCCAATTACTGACTACTCCTGTATGCAGATCTGAGTCACAGATAATGTAACTTTTCCAGGAACGTTATAATGATGGAGGTACAACAGCTTCCCCTTAACGGACTGCCCAAAATATTTTTGCTAGAAATATGTAATTTAGAATATGTATTTATTGTGATATGAGTTAATTTACTTAGAGTGTATACTTTATGGAATTTTGGAATTTCCAAAATGAACGTGGTAAACAATCGGGTTTAAATGGGAAAAACTGTTCCCTTTATCAGACAGCATAAGCCACAGGGGTAGGAACATGAAATTTAGTATGTAAATTCCTTTTCGGGCGTACACATCCACCAAGACGGTATATATTTTTTTTTTTTTTTTTTGGGAAATGTAAGTGAAGAAAAAAAGGTGAAAAAGTCTTATCTTTTGCGTGTTCCCTGGAATATCAGCTAAATTAATTACTAAAATATATTTGGAAAAATGGGATTACAGATGAAAAAATTGATCCCTTCTACTCCACTGTAGTTATCCACTTAGAAGGAAGATCTGAACATTTTTACTTAGAGGAACAAATCGGAGAATAATCTTTCCTTACCTACCTGCCCCAGTACCTTTCCAAAATTTAAAAATATATTTTCCCGGCTATATCCCAGAATATCCCAAAAGGAACGTGTTAAAATTGGGTTTAAAAAATTGAGAAAGTGTCTCCTAATCACCCAGCCCAGCCGCTGGGGCTTTAAACTTGAAATTTGGCATGTAGGTTTTTACTCCATAGCAGATATCTATGGAAACAAGATTTTTGGAAATTTTTGCGAATAGAGTAAATCTGCCAATAAAAAATATGTGCTTCCTAGGGCTGTAACTATGGGGATAAAAGGCGAAAAGTTCTCTTTTAATCACCTATGCAAACTCTTTAAACTATAAATTTTAAACATGAAATTAAAACAATAACAACAAAAAGTATAAACAAATTTATTTTATGAGGAAAATCCTAGCAAATAAAATTCAAAGTCTTCTTAATATATTCCGATATTTAAAACTACAAGGCTCTTAGCCCTTTCACTGGCGTACTATAAATACTAAAAATAAAAATTCAGAAAAAACATGTTTAAAAATTTAATTTTTTTTTTTAATTTATAAAAAAAATTTTAATTCTAGTATTCAGAAGGAAGATATGTTCTAAGGGTCAATTCTCGTTCTGTGAAACGGTGAAATGAAAAGTTTTTTCACGTTTTCATAGTACTTTTGATTCGCGTTCTGTGAAAAAATGTAAAGAAATATCAAAACGTTTTCATATGAAAAAAAAAGTGGAACGAAACAAGATTTTTTCACGGTTGCACAGCACTGGCGATTCTTGTTTTGTGTAACAGTGCAAACAACTGTCAAAAATTGTTTACACAGACTATTTATAAGTGAAATAAACATGGAGAAGATTGTAAGAGGAAAGCGTGCCAGCGAAAGCCAAAAGGAGTATTTAATTAATTATTAAGAAAAGCATGTGGACATTGCAAACGATAAGTAAGTAGCTTAATAACCATAATCACACTTTTATTAATCCCATATTTACAAATTTGTAACTGTAGATGGTGCCAAATTTAGAATTTAAAGTGTAACGAATAAGCGGCGAGCCTTAACAGTTTTAGTGGGACCCAAAAGGACAGTGAAAAATGGCAAAAGTATGGCATATTTATTTATAGTTTATTTATATTCTTTATGAACATTTTTTTTCTTTAAGTAATATTAGACTTCATACGCGCACCAAATATAGTTCACTTAAAGTAAGCCGATATAAATCCATGAAGTGCTTGTCGGTTGTCATCTCGAATGGATTGTGGTCAACACGAAGTATGCGTCTCAGCACTCTCAAAAAATGCCTATAAATTATTAAATTATTTACTGCAATGAAATGCTTGTAACATCATTGTCTTACCTTTGTTCATCCCGAATTCTTTGAGTAATATCCAAAAATACAATTAATCCAGACATTTTTATACAATTATTTAAAGCAAATTTTACGAACTTAATTCACTTTTGTTTACGTTTTTCTCTGTTTTGACATTTGATTTAAATTTTTGATAACACAGTCACACAATTTTCATGGGTACAGTGCGAATGAAACATTTTTTTCATAATACATACGAGAATCGCAATTTATGTATTTGTGAAAAGTTCGAGTGAAAAGTGCTTATGAAAACGAAAATGAAAAGTTTTTTTTCACTTCACATTATCACAGAACGAGAATTGACCCTCTGGTATTATAAGTCCCACTGGGTTTTATTTTTACAACATAAAATGGGACTAAATTCCCATCGATGTGGATATGATTTTTTTAAATTTTGCTGGGGATGCATGATCCTCATGGTAGTGAAACAGTTTTTTGACCAACTTTTCTGGTAAATTTTGATTTGTTAACTTTAACAAAACAATCAGTTTTCAGATCAAAAAACTTTTTTGTTAAATTATCAAATTTTTCTGTTTTACCTCCAAATATCCCAAACATTTTTTTTATACTTGTTTTTATAAATTTTTTTATCACTGTTCATTTGCAATATTGAAGCATTTTGCTAATCAACATTCAATATTTTAATCTTATTAAGTAAAGATTTTACTTAAGAATACATAATTTATAAATAATATCTTGCTTGCAAAGAAGCTATTTATTTAGCAGATTCTTTCTTGCTTTCTTCACATTTTTTCTCTTTATGTCTCCCTTTAGTATTGGCTGAAGAAGTTTCTATCAACTAATCCATTCCCAATTGTTGAGCTATTGTCGTTTAGTGATTGTTATCGATAAAAATTCAAAAAAATACTGTATTTTTTATATTCTCTTTGCTCAAGACGACAAATTCATTTTTTTATCGATGCTAAATTTGCTGCAAATACCAAGTGATATGAATGTTGGCTCGTAAAGGGAGGATGTTGTTGCGATTGGATGTATGTTAACTAGTAGTCAGTTGGCAGTTAGGTTGACATGTAATATCTTCTATATATAAAATGGGTATAAATCGAAAGTAAATCTCCACCAAATACATACACTTACATAAAAAAAATACACCAATACATATACATTGACGTAATGCTGTAATAAAAACATCACACTAGACAGCAATATTCTTTACTTAGTATAAGACTTTACTACAATAAAATGTATTAAAAAAAACACTATGGGTGATATGTCCCAAAAATTAGAGAAAAATATACATGAATTAGTATTTTAAGCTTAAATGTTAAATGGTAGAAAAAGTTCTCATATCAGCAAAATGCAGTTGCAAGAATAAATATATTTTTTAATGCAGAAATTCCAATTTTATATTGTAAACTTACTTAAGTTTTCTCTGTGTGAATTAAAAATTGCTCACCCATAGTGCTACATCATACATAACAACAATAACAAAAGTATTTTAAGTATCGTATATTTTCCTATACATGTTTTGAAGGAGTATACAGGAGGCTTATGTGAATGGTACTCAATGTTAAGTATCAAGAACAATAAAAATGAATCTTAGTTTTAAATCCAATTTTAGTCAAAAACCATCAGCATACTCCTACAACAGCGAAATAATGTAACAAAGTGATAAATTTAATAAAAATCTTATATTTATACAAAATTATTTAAATTAGGAGAAACCAAAAGCAAGTCGAGGAGGTCTAAAATAACATAAAAACAATACAATATAAAAAATTGTTGTCATAAATGAAAATATTTCTACAAAAACGTAATAAAATTCTAACCAAACAGAATCCTTACATTTCTATGTGTTCTTACACTTTCTTAAAAGGAAGAAGAAAAAAATCCACCTTGAGCTGTTATTTTGTTAATTTAGCAATTTTTATTTTCATTTCTAATCTCTGACTTTTACTTGATTTCATATTTTGCTGTATTATATTCAGAAATTGTATGTATCTGTGTATGTATGTGGCTTAGTCAATTGTTTTATTATTCAAGTGTAGTTACATATACATTACGTACAAGTGTTTTAATACTTTATACTTTAATCTTAACAACAACAACAAAAATACAACAAAAATACAACAAAATATCAAACACTGTGAATCACTTGATAAAAATTTGCATAATCCTCTGGGTAAATTAAATTGAAGAAAAATATATGGTACACGAATTCGTGCAAATTCTATATTTAATTCGTTTATGTATGCGTGTGTTTGGTTAGTGTGCGTGATTTGATTTTCACCAAATAGGCCGAGTGACATGGTATGTATGCAAAATAAGCAGTGCTTTTAGTTAAACGACATTTTAAGCTGATAAAAAAAAACGTAAATGTAAAGTTAAGCTTTTAAGGTTGGCTCTTAAATGTTAAGCAATTTAAGGAAAATTAAATCGATTTTTTGAGATTTATATGTATTTTGTTTTTTCCTTTAAGATGAAATCAAGGCAGATAAAAACATTATTAAATATTAACGACTTAAAAAGCCATGTGTTATTGCTTATAATACCCCCCAGCCCAAATGGTGAGGGTATATATCTGTTTGTCATAAAGTATTTATATTTTTCTGTCCGTAAAGACACCAGCGGGGGTACTAATTTTTACCTAGATTAATGATAACCCTTCCGATAAGCTTGGTATTGAAATAAGCCAGTTAGGAGGGAAAACGGCTGGTAAAGGAAATATTTTCTAATATTTTTTCACCAGTCGCATGAATAATATTTTAAAAATTTTTTTCACCTTAAAAAATTTCTCTTTTATTTTTTTTCATTAATTGTAACAAAAACACTTCGACGAAGGACAGGCATGATAAAGTACATTTTGTGCCACAATTAAGAATCTTAAATGTACTTTTATGGCTAAAAAAGTTATAGATGTAAATGTAAAATATATCGGAGATATATAAAGATGTGTGGGTTTTAAAGAAGTTTCACACACTATTAACGAAGCTATGAGATTGTTATTAGTATTTGTAAATAGTACCTGAACCAAAAGTACTTAGCTAATATTTTTTTTCTGCAAAATAGAAGTTTTTTTAGTTTTGGTTTTTAAAGGTTAATTGACTTATGTCCACTAATTCGCAATGTACAGATGTGTTTTGCTTTTTAGAAAAGATTAGCAATTTATTTTTTTGCAATTTAATGTTTTGCAAATAAATTTTATTTTTTTTTTTTAGAATCGCTCTCTAAGTATGTAAATATCTGTGGAGGCAAATATGTGTGCAGTTAACAAACAAGTTCAACAACCTTTTATTTTAATATATTGTGCTCCCAAGATTTAAAAAATGACAGAAAATAAATATGTTTCAATTTCAAATTCACCGAATATGTAGATTAAATTTTAAAAATATTTGTTGTCATGCGTTATTACTAATTTATTAAATCATTGTGTATTTAGAATATAAATGGAGGGTATTTAAATATTCGCCACAGCCGCATTTAATATTTTTTTACTTGTTTTGAACTGCATTTAATGCTGGCACATGGTTGCGTATACGCAATATTTTTATTCAGCAATTATGATATCACTCATACGCTAATAGGGTATATTTTAAAAATATATGTTTACGAGTATATAGCAGGAGATTAATTAACGTGTTGCTTTTTACATTATAATAAATATTTAATAAGGTTAATGAGACCCTTTTCTTTAGGGTCATTCAATTAATTAACAAAAGTGTGGGGAGTTTTTAGTATTTGTTTTACGTATAGGGGAATAACGTTACTGACTGACAGACTCATCATCGCAAAGGTTTTACTGCTGCAGCTAGTAACTTGAAATTTGGTATGTAGGTTCCTTCTCCGGCGTATGCATACGCTAAAAATGTTTTTTTTTTAAATAAATTTATACCAGAAGGAGTTTGAACTTATTCACTGTTAAGGTACTTTTTGGAATATTTTTTTTAAAAGGCAGGCTTAAAAGGGCAAAAGTTACCCACTCTGCTTTGGCTAGAAATCTGAATTCTAAAATATGTATTCCTTGGTGTAAGGACTAATTCATTGATAAAACACTTTTTGGAAATTTTGACAACAATGTGATAAAATTGGGGACTCAAGAGTGTAAAAAAATTTCCCCTGTTTATATTTCAGGAAATATGAGCTAATTCACTGACAAGCTACTTTTTTAATGTTTGCCAGGATCATGGTAAAATAGAGCTTTAAAAGTGAAAAGTGCCTTCCTTATCAGAACCGCTTTGGCTAGAAACCTTAACTTTGAAGAAGGGTTAAAACTGAAACACTTGAATTGGGAAGCTAAATGAAACGAAATGATGAATCAGTAAACTTCCAACACTAGATAGGGGAATCTTAATAGATTGAAACGGCAAACGAGTGGAATTTTAACATCATACAATGCAAACGAAATAAAATAAAACAAGTAAAGATTAAAGAATGGAATTGAAATAAAATATAAGGAAAAAAATGAAACAAAACAGGAACAAGTAGAATTGAAATGTTAGACAAGCGTACAACGAAGTAGAAAGGTGAACGAGTGGAATAAATGGAATGGAACGGGAAACGAGTGGAATTGAAAAACTTGACAAGGGGAACGAAATGGAATGGAACAGGGATTGAGTGGAATTTAAACATAATAAGAGGAGAACGAAATTGAATCGAATTGAATCCGTATACACAGGGAACGGGGTAGAATGGAGCGATCGTGTATTTTAGTAATATTTATCGATTTGTAAAAATTTTTTCTATTTTAGCGAATTGTCACCATTTTTTACTTTTTTCGAAACAAAATTAAACAAAACGGGAAATAGAGAAATTGAAACACAAGTTAAGGGAAACGATATAGAATGAAGCGAGTGTCATTAAAATATTAATATAAAGGAAACAAAATGAAGTGGAAGGATTAACGAGTGAAATAAAATATGGAACGAATGGATTTGCAAAACTGGACAGGAGGAACGAAATGAAATGGAATATGCAACGAGTTGAATTTAAACATTAGACAAGGGGAACGAAATAGAATGGAACAGGGATCGAGTGAAAGGAATGGAACAAGTCAGAATGTTAGTAATATCAGCTGATTTGCATAAATTTTACATCATTTTTTCGCTTTTCATAAGTTTTACGTTTTTCGATATAAAATGAAATAAAATGGGAACGAGAGGAATTGAAACACTGGGTAAGGAAAATGAAATAAAATGAAACGTGGAATGCGTGGAATTGAAAAATCAGACAAGGGAAACAAAATAATATGGAAAAGCAAACGAGCGGAATTAAAATACTAAACACAAGAAATGAAGTGGGATTAAACTAGTGGAATCATTATAACTCAGTGATTAATATCGTTCGAAACATATTTGTTCTGTGTACAATATTTTAAAGTTTTTTTTTGTCGATTTTAAGGGTTTTCGAAATTATCTGCCAATCTGAAATTATCTGTCAATGGTTATTAGTTTTGTTAATTGATAGATTATAAATTGTAATAAAATTTAAAACTATTGTCATTAATTGATGAAATTAAATCCCCAAAACATTATTATTAATTTAAAAGAAAATGATAATGAAAAGTATTTTATTATAATTGATATCATTGCAATGGTAATTAAACCATCAGTAAATTAGTTATCTCAATTATCTTGTCCCATGTATGGTAGGGGTTCACTAAGGGAAAAGTTCACACTTTAAGGCTATAATCAACCACTTTGGTGTAAGAATTTAAAATCTGAAATATGTGGTCAACCCCATAAATATTTTTTTTGACATTTAATACAAAATATTTTAATTGATCACCTAATATTGAATTCATTATTGTTATAGATACTTAGTAAATTTTAATAACAAATCAAAAGTCCCTTATTTTGCCATTTTACGCCAATTATTTAGTCATTATTTCTCGTCATTTATTTACCAAAAACCTTATTAAATTACCAAACAGTTTTTCCATTGAAATAAATTTTAATTTATTCAAATTTCCGTGTAATACGATTGCACTATATAAATAAGGCACTCAATTGTTTAATTTTTTTTTTGCTTAAAATTACATTTCTGTCTATGCACCAACAAAAGGTAATTGTATGAGTGAGTAAGTATGCGTTTGTATCATTTTGTAATCCACTGAGTTTACAATAGTGTCAAGTCATTGTTAAAACAAAATACAACAATTGTTTTTCTTTTTGTCTGTCTCTTCTACTGTTACTATCTGCTGCATTATCTGTTAGGCAAACAGTATTTTAGCCTACAACGCAGTTATAATTGCAAAGATGTGCAAATGTATGTGTGTGCGTATGTGTATTTTTTGTAGGTCTGCATTTATTATTGTCTTGTTCATCTTCCTTTTTTCTATGTTCTCTCTATGTTACCTTGACAACATATTTCCTTCATTTGCACTTCCATTTCATGTTAAAGGATATAATTACGTTTAACGAAATCGTGCAGTAATCTCCTGTTCCCGTTGCAGGAAACTAAAGCTCGTAGATTTAATACAAACACACATTTAGTAGACACACTCACACACACACACACAAAGACTATTATGTATGAGTGTGTGCGAACTATATATATGTGCATTTATGTTGACTACAATAACGAATATAATTATGATTATGATGATGTGAGGATGATGTTGCCAACCATGCCTTAACATTGTATACTCTTAGTACTACTACCTGGATGTAGTAGTAGTTGTTGTTGTTTTTGTAGTACTTAGTACTCATTGTAAGTACCGGGTTTCTAATGCAGTCTCTACATATACATACATCATGTCTTGCTACATGGCAATATATAAAATTAGTTTTTTTGTCTTTTTCTGTTTTTTCTTTCTATATCACATGTGGTCTCAACTTATAAATTTCCAAAAAAAAAAAAATTGCACCATCAATTGTGAGTAACTTTTTTTAAGCACCTTGAATACACCTTCAAATAAAAATATCGTTATATTAATTACGATTTTCACTTTATAATTAATTTACATTTCAATAAAATTAAAATTAGGGTTTAGGAGAAATGGCAGTTCAAAATTTTTGTAATACTAAGTAATCCACAAAAATAAGGGCTTATTAAAGAAATATAACCTCTTTAAGTTTCTTCGCGAGTCTAGTCACAAAGCAAGTCAAGGTTTTTTTAAAATACTTTATTTGCAAAATAAAATTAATTTTTTTTTAATAAAATTGGAATGATAATTATGAAAACAACTTAACTAACTCGAAAATCCGAAACAGCCATATCTTTAAAATTATTATTTTTTTAAATAGTTTTGTTTGATAGTGGAATTACTTAGTTTTTGTGGTTAATGTTTTTGTTTTTTGTTAGATAATGATTTGAGACCACATGTGTTCTACAAAGGTAACATTTATACATGTATATAATATACTTACATGTAGGGTTTTTTTTGTAGTATATGCAAAACAGCAATTTTAATGAAATAAAAATTACGAACAAAATGGAAAATTAAAATGTGTTTAGTATGTTGAGTATTGTATTCGATTTGAGAAAAAGTAATTTCGTTGTTTATGTGATGATGTCGATTAACATTTTATAATATTCCCTTTCTGTGTTTTATAGGAACTAAATCAATTAACTTTTCAGTTTAGTCAAGTTGATTATCTTCTACAAAGATTAGTTAATTTTAAGAGTTAACTGAAGAAATATCGGTGCAAAAATTGTTTGAAATTTTATTGTGGAAAAAAATTTTTTAAATTTTGTTCAAGCGTTTTTTGTTATTTAATTTATTTTTAAACACCAAGTAAAATACCATGTGATTTCAGAATCCTAATTTAAGTTTTGAAATTGTTCGAAAGAGTAATAAACATTTAAAATTGTTTATTCCTTACACAAAAAATATATTCCGATACGAATTTTTGTCTGGGTGTGACCTAAAATGTTAAATTTATTACTTAAAAAAAACTAAATTGGAATATAAAAAAAAAAAACAAAATTCAATTTTGGTTTTTTGGAAATTTTCTTAAACAAAAATTTAAATACTGAAAATTGCACTGTGAAATTTTATTAAGCATATTTTATGCAACAAAACTGATATGTACGAGAGCGAGTCAATAAGTCCGTGGCTTATTGAATATCCTCCTCTTAACTAAAAAGACAACACTGCTCCTATAAAAAGGCACCTGTCCGTTGACTCCTGTCAAAATTTGATTAAGCTGAGAAATTGGAAAATATCAATTTATTTATTTATTATTTATTTGATAATAATGGAGGTTTACATGGCATAAATCCATGAATTGCTCCCTCATCCGAAATATTCCAAGGATTTAGCTGCGAGTGACTATTTTTTGTTTACCAACCTGAAGATTTTATTTCGACGGAAATAGATTTGACTTCATACCACAAACAAAGCTATTTGCACAACCTCGACAAATCTTATTTTTTGGAAGGGTTAAACAAAATTAGAGAAACGTTGGACAATGTGTATAAAGCTCAAGAAAGACTATGTTGCAAAATAAAATGACTTTTTATCCAAAAACCTGTGTTTCACTCAAAAAGTCACTGACTTATTGGCCCAACCTCGTATATATCACACATTTCCCTTTTTTTAGGTTGACAATGGTAGCTACAAATTGGGGCAGTAAGTACCACCTTATTGGAAAGTGATGCCTCAAGAACGCGCGATTATTTTGACAATGTTTTTGCGCAATAATTTGCGAGTAATGCAACGTGAATTTCTCAACGATCTCGTCACTAAGCAAAGTTCTTGATTATGCACAGAGAAAACGGATTCATTGTGACCACAGAATTTCTGACCACTTGGTTGGCAAGAAATTCAATTGTCATGATGAATCTGTTTTTCCATGCATTATTCACGAAGCACCCTCTTAAAGTATTCGTGTGGTGTGCAGTTACATCAGAAATGGTGATTGTACCTTATTGTTTTGGAGGAGCCGTTGGTAACATTATTACGGAGGACGGGGACCGCTATAGAGCCATTTTTACTGATTTTTTTTTTATCAGAAGTTAACAATTTGGATTTAAAGGACATGTGGTGCGAATAGAACAGGGCCGTTTGTCAAACTGCATAAAGCACAAGGCGTATTTTTACTTCCATAATACCTTCACTTTTGAATTTGCTTACATTATTTGTAACAAAAACACTGTTAAGTGATGATACTTTTGTGGTACTCTTTGTATCATTTAGTACCTAATAATACAATTCTTATTCAATAAAAATAGTATTTTTTTCATATTGTAAGCATTAATAAAATTTGCAGTTGATTTCTGTGTCGACATTTCTTTATCTTATATCCATCAAATTTCACATCAGTGGCTTTCATATTTTTTTTTTTATTTTTTTACTTTTTTTTCGAATTCATTTATTTATTGAATCTTCACTTTAAAAAAAAGTGAACTAGCAATAAGTATTACAAATCTTAAAAGCTAAAATCTAAGTTAATTAGTCCAACCAGTGCCAGACGAAATATCATTTATTCATGTATTATCTTAATTTTTCCCAAAGCATAGGTCCTTTGTACTAGTGTGCCAAGTCGGCTGTGGCCCTCCTCCTCAGACGGTGGCGGCCGCGATTTCCAAGTAGATTACGCGCTAGTTCATTTGGATGAGTCTCCAGTTTACCTAAATAGCTTTGGGTAGATTTCACGGCCTCATCTTTAACTAGAGGAACATTCAAATCTGAGTGTATATTTGAATTTCTTACATACCAGGGAGCGTCGTAAAATGTTGTTCTGCTTTCTTTGAATTCTCTGAACATTAGAATGGGAGGCCGTTGCCCAGAGTTGAACTCTATAACACCATATGGGTTTTATTATCGAGTTGTACAGCAATAGTTTACAATCGAGGCTGAGTCTGGAATTTCTTCCGATTAACCAATTGATTTCAATGATTTTTAATTTCATCTGAGTTACTTTTGCATCTATATGATTCTTCCACGTGAGTCGACGATTAAGATGAATGCCTAAATATTTGACATTTGTATGTTGGGGTATGTTTTGATTATTTATTCGGATTAAAGGGCAAGTTTCTCTTCTTAACGTAAAAGTAATATGAACACATTTCTGCTCATTCCCCTTTATTTTCCACTGATTTAGCCACAGTTCTAATTGACAAACGTGATTCTGTAAAATTCGAGAAGCCTCGAGTGGGTTACCGTGGCAACTTAGGATCGCCACTATTCGTTGGCATGTCAGATGTAGTATATAGGATATACAAAAGTGGTCCCAATATACTACCTTGTGGAACACCGGCATGTATATTTTGTGGAGTGCTTATAAAATCGCTTTCCTTAACTATAAATTTTCGATTTGTTATATAGCTTTCGAGTAAATTGTGTGTATTAGATGGCAATATATTCTTGATTTTAAAGAGTAGTCCTGCATGCCAAACTTTATCAAAAGCTTGTGAGACATCAATGAAAAGTGCAGAACAGTATTCCTTCTCTTCATAAGCCTTTCTAATTTTACTTACCAGTCTGTGAACTTGCTCAATTGTGCCATGTTTCTTTCTGAAACCAAACTGGTGTGCGATATTAAATTGTTTTCAGCAACAGCTACATTTAATCGATTCACTAGTAGCTTCTCGAAAAATTTGGATAAATTTGATAACATACTGATAGATCTATACGATTCAACTTTCGTGTGATCTTTACCTGGCTTGGGTATCATTTTAATGAGTGAAACTTTCCATTCTGGGGGATAATATTCAAGGCGTAATATAGCATTAAAAATAAACAATATTATTTTTACAGCTATCCGGGGTAACTCCAAGAGCATTTTATTACTGATATTATCAATGCCAGATATGCAAAAAAAAAATAATCCAATTCTAACTCTCAAAATAAATTTTAAAATATATACAACTTTTAACAACACAACAAAATTTCAAAAAAAATCACAAAAAAAGGTTGGTAAATTTATCTTTTTCACATAAGCACACAGAAAAAGTATCACAAAATTTTATGCAACTAAAAATATTTATTATATTATACTTTTAAATTGAGCTTGAGATCTTGTTTGTATAAAAATAATAATGATTATTTATTTTCCAATATTTCGTCTCCACATTGGGTGACTTCTTCAGGGAAATAATTATTTTCTATACAAACAAGATCTCAAGCTCAATTTATAAGAATAATATAATATTCAAGATCAAATAAAAGAAAATAAATATAAAAAAATATTTGTTTAAATAAAAATATTTGTTAAAAATAAAAAAATGAGATTTCTAATAATTTTTTGTTTGAAATGTTTGTATATTTTTATCATTCATATAAAAATTATTTGAAAAAATATTATAAAAAATAACAAAGAGTTTTTTGTATTTACAAATTCCATTATTGGTATCTTTAAAAAAAATATTTTTATTTAAGAAAATATTCTTTGAAAGATGTTTAATATTACAAACAGAATTTTATGTTTTTTGGTCTGTGTAACAATAAAAAAACATTTTCCCTTAACCAATCTTTATAGAATTCACTTACTTTTTTATCATGTAAGTAATTGTTATGCTTATACACGGAATTTCTATACATAGTACCCTGATGATAGTAAACGTACATGAACCTGAATTAATCTTTTATTATTTTTTTACAAAAAAAAAATATGAATAGCGATAGGGAATTCTAATATCCTCATCAAATTTAATACCACTCGTATGTATAATATAAGGAGAGTTTTGTCGCCAAAATTCACTAGTTAACCATTATTTTATAGTTTTTTTTTTAATATATTTTTTTAATATATTTGCAATTTTTTACAACAAGAAATTTAATTTCATCCAATTCTTTTTATATAGATATACTTGTACACTCAAGCAACTGCTGCAGTTAAAATTTGTTAGATGTTTGAATAGTAAGTGTTTTAGATTTTCACGTGTAAAAACATTTATTTGTAAAAGAAAAATAATTTTCTAAAATATATTTTAAAGTCATTTAAAACAAAACTACAGTAAATTACTGAGAATTTGTAAAATTAATTTTATCCAGTCAATTTGTTATTATAGTATCTTGTCATAAAACCCCAAAATACGTAATCCATATATATTTTTTGTACAAATTTTATATCAAAAACTTGAACAAATCTGTTTTTTGGGGCTTAGAATTAAGGTAGAATTAATTAAAATTATAAGCCAAATAAATGTAAGAAATTTTTGTAACTAATTTGTGATATGTTTTATAAACAGGCAAACACTAATATTTAAATGTAAATTAAATTTAAGGAGAT
The DNA here is from genome assembly GCA_949748255.1 of Eustalomyia histrio. Lineage (NCBI taxonomy): Eukaryota > Metazoa > Arthropoda > Insecta > Diptera > Anthomyiidae > Eustalomyia > Eustalomyia histrio. The sequence goes on from OX456523.1 coordinate 242,552,806, forward strand.
TCTAAATTCAAATAAATTGACATTTGTTTTTAAACGCATTTGCAGTTAGTTTTACCTACATAATATTGCAAGTGTAAACATTTACATTTTAAATTACCTTATCTAATAATAAATTGGTTAAATGCCAAAACAACAAAATATAAAAAAAAAAATTGTTTGTGGTATTATCCTTTATCCTTTTATACTACAATGTTTTGTTGTTGTTTATTCAAAGCGTATAAATAATATTATTTTCTTTTTTATATAAAGTTTATACTAGTATTTATTTTGTATTTTATTTGACCTTTTTTCAAAATTTGATCTGTTTATGTCATATGATGCATTTATAGTTAAAAGAGTTTAAAAACTGTTATCTTTTGAGTTCTTTTCTTTCCCTCTTGTGAATGGATGGTAGTTGATTATCCTTAAAGAGTCTAAAAGTTACATTATTTGCATACTAACCTAACAATGTATCATCAATCACCATAAACTTCACTTTAGGTACTTGCATTTCTTTTTCTTCTGCTTCTACTTCTTCTTTATCGTTTTCGGTTTTCCTTATGTAAGCTGTTAAGGATATTGATGTTGATTTTATTTCCCAGCAACCAACTATAAAAGCTATAACAATAATACAACAACATCGAATGAATGAATTTTTTATATGCAGGGTGTAAAGTAATGGCAATGTCGAATTCTGAATTGGTTGCCATATTGTTGAAAATTAAAATTTTGAAAAGGTATACAATTTATTATATAAAGTCGAAAAAATTATATCAGCCAAACGACCATGTCCTTAATTGATGCCTATTTGTACTGGTTTTATCTGGCTCTTTTTTCTTTTTCAATGTTGCCTTTCAAGACGTACAAGATTAGTGGTGGTAAATATGAGATTTTAGAAATCCCAAAGTAAGAAGTCTGGCGCCGTCAGATCTAATGAACAATATACGGGAAATTGTTCTAATAAGCAGTAACAAAAATTTTTCCATCTTCAGCTGTATTATATCACTCCATTACTTATTGTCAACTACAATAAAAGTGTCAAATTATAATAACATATGACGCTATTTGTATAAATTATGGCACATTCACCTTATGACAGTACTTTTTCCCCACCCGTTAGTTGATATATAAGATTTTCTTTTTTACTTAAAAAAAAGTGTGTATTTACCACTAGATGTCCCTTAAATAAGTGGACGGTCAGCTTCTCTATAAATAAGTGGACGGTCAGCTTCTATATTTAGTTTTTCTCATATAAGGACAAAAATTATAAATGTAACACAAGGCAGCCGAAAAGAAATAAATAAAACCAAATGCTAGTTAGCTTAATTCAAAGAGTATATTTCAGTTCTGTGATGCTCACCGTCTGATAGTTAAAAATGCAGAACCATTTGATTTTTAATGTAGTAGTATGGAAGGCTCGGTTGACAACAAAAAGTATGTATGTATGTATGTAAAAGTATGGCCGACATCATGACACACTATCGCGAACAACAGCAATGTTTTCAGCAGAACGAACTGGGCGAGCATCCACAGGTGTTCTCATAGACTCGGTTTGCTGAAATTTGCCACTATTCTCCCGATTGTTTACACACTTGGTCGATTATGCTGACCAAAAAAAATTACGAACTGCACCAAAGGCATTTTGATTTGAACATCCATTTTCATAATAAGCCTGAATAACTTTAACGCGTTGCTCGATTGTGTATCTTTCCATGGTTCAAATTGAGTTAGTCTGAAAGTGAGAAATGTCGAATAAAATGCAGAAAAAAAATTGACCTTTAGGTGTGGTTTACATTCAACATCGGCCCTTAAAATTTAACCACCCTTTGCTTAGATAAATTTATACAATAATAAAATGTACCAAATAGTTCAAGAACTTGCCACAATCATATTAAATAAATTATATTACTCATACGCATCGTTTGCATCCAATCCTATTGAACGTTCATATTATTTGAATTGTCATATGTGGCGTATGATTAATATTTTCTTAGGAATACATACCAATTAAGATTTTTGGCAAATTTGGGGAGTTTTTGTAAAACATTGGTATAATATAAATTTGTTGAAATTATCGGCCATAGTTAGCTATGACGTTTTCCCATCTTTCTGACAACATATGGATTTCGCGCTAAAATCATCATACATGATCATACATGTATGTCCATGCGTAGTTCAATATATGATCATACATGATCAATAAATATTTCTATATATCTTCAAAAAAAAAAAAAATATATTTCTATATATCTTCGGATCCGAAATTTGCGGTTATATGCACATACAGGTTGGTTGAAAAGTTCCTGCGCTCGAAATGAAAGAATACTGTTTTTGTTTCGAAATATATTTTTTAATTCAATATAATCTCCTAGAAGCTCAATACGCTTGTTCCAATGATCTTCCAATAATTTTATCCCATCCTTAAAATGATTTTCCGGAAGCTCTGCAAAATAACCGTCTACGGCTGCTATAGCCTCTTCATTCGAAGAAAAATGCTTTTTTTCTTCTTTATACCAGGTCTTTTCTCACGAATTTTTTCATCCAGCTGATCCAAAAGGTTGCAATAATATTCAGAGTTGATTGTTTTACCTTTCTGAAGATAATCAATCAACAAAATTCCTTTTGCATTCCAAAAAACTGATGCCATAACCTTCTTTGCTGATAGGTGTGACTTCACCTGCTTTGGAGCTGAACAACCAGCTTCAGTCCACTGTAAACGTTCTTGTTTCAATTTAGAATAATGGTGGTAGATCCAAGTCTCATCCATAGTTATAAAACGACACAAGAAGTCGGGTTTATTCGGCTTAGAACCCTCCAAATTACGCTGAGAAATTTGTTTTCGATCCAGTTTTTGCTGAATTGTTAATGTGTGCGGCACTAACTTTCCAAACAGTTTTTTCATACGGAATTCCTCATGTAAAATATGGAGTACTCGTTCGTCTGAGATGCCTATGGCATTAGCAATTTCACGCTTAGTCAAATTTGGGTTTTCACTAACCATATTAGTACCTGCTCAATGATTTCTGCTGTGGTTGCAGTTTTTGGTCGTCCTTCGCGTGGATCGTCTTCAAGGCTGGTACGACCACGTTTAAATTCACCAGCCCAAAATTCAGCGGTGCGTTTTGAAGGTGAGGACTCCTTATACACTTCTAACAATTGTTCATAAATTTCCTTTGCTTTTAAACCCAATTTTTTCCATTTAAAAAAATCAATGACACTTCAACTTCAAATGGCTTGTAAACAAAGAAAGAATTGACAGAATGACTTGCAACTTTGCATGTGTTCTCAGGACAGTTATACCAACTTGAGAAAAAAAAATTTGAAGCTAGCAGTGCCATCTCTTAGTGAGCGCAGGAACTTTTCAACCAACCTGTATATGATTCATATACGATCATGTTTGAACATGTATTACCATATACAGCCATATCCATATACGATCATGTATACCCATCTATATTCATATACGGGCCAACGTATGATCATGTATATTCATATATATTTCGATTTACACTTAGGTTTGGAAATAAAGCCTAACCTATTGTCGAAGACGTTTTTAATGAAGAAAACTTATTTTGTCAACGAATTTTAGAATTTTTCGGAAAAAAATCTCAAACAGATATTTTGTTCACTTGGATATTTTACTAGTCAAATATGTATTAGAGGCGTTCAAAGATGTACAGAGAAATTATTAAACAGAATTTTAACAGTAAACAGAACATAAATTATAAATATTTTGAAATTCGACCACACAGAACAGAGAATTCAAAAACAAAATTTTCTGATTGGATGATTTTCGAAAAAAAAACCATTGGTCTAATTTGTCTTCACTTGTTTGTAAAAATACTCTAATATGAAATTTCGTAAAGGTTTCATAAAGAAAAGTAGCGGTAAAGAATGTTGTTTTTTCAACACTTACCTTTTTTCACCTCAAAAGTTATATTATTCTCAACAAAAATTTGTACCACAAAAATTTTATCATAACCGAAACATTTGTTTACTACAAATTATTTTTTTACCAACAAAACCCCCCTCGCTCCCTTTAATTTTATCTTTAGTATTTAAAACACTGTGAAAGCTATAAAAAAATCGTTGAAACTGAATTTAATACTTTGTTTTTTTTTTAAGCAAGCAAAATAATTACCTTAAATCACACTCTTAAAATATGTTTTTATTTTTTAGGACTCTTCTCATGCTTCTACGATATATTGAGCTTAATGTTAAGTATATACATGTTGTATACATATAAATAAACAGTGAAAACAGATTCATCGTTACAATTGAATTTCTTGCCAACTGAATATTTTGGTTGCAGCAACCGAATTATTTAGTTGTCTCAACCAAATGTTTTCCTGATACAATTGAAATATTTAATTTCACCCGAAATTCTGTTGCATTAACTGAATTTCTTTTGGGACAAGCAAATATATTGGTGGCTTCAACCAATCCATTGGGTTGTCAAGAAATTCGGTTGTTATAATGAATCTGTATTCTTTGTGTATGCATGCAGAGATGGTTGTTTGATAACCACACTACCTTTCTCTTATATATCGTATATTACAAAAGTTTTAAATTTATATTGAAAATAATAGTAAGTATATTTAAGTTGTTAGCTTAATGTTTATAAATATTTTAAATTATATCTAACAACACATACATATACATTTTGTATATGGATATAAATACATATATAAATATAATTTAGTATATACATTACCAGGAATCCTTTATTAGGTTATATCATTTTGGACTGCAAATAAAGCAGTAACAACAACAAATACCAGTCCAATGAAAGTTAAGAAAAGGGTAAATAATGTTACTTGTAAACATTTACGCACATTACAGTTAATGGTTTATTTTTAAAAAATAAAAAATTGATGCTACATTGTAGGTATTAAATTTTTATATAATCTTCCTCTCTCTCTCTCTCCCTCCCTTCCATTTACCACTATTTAAATACTCATCCATTAGTAAAATAACAAACATTTGTTAAGGAACAGCTTAGAAATAAATATAAATATTTTTGTATATTTTTGGAAAAGGGGTTTTTTTTTTGTTTGTCAGTAATTTGTAAAGTTTTGGGCATAAAATACAACTAAAATCGTTTTAAATTTTAAGAAGTCATAAAAAACCAACATCAATGTCAGTTGGGTGAAAACTCATAAAATTGTAATACCTTGTGCCTTGTGCTTTCTTTTTTTTTGAGATTTTTTCCAAATAAAATTATTCTAGAGTTAGTGGAGCAAGGGTTATGTTTGGAACATTAATATAGCCGCAGCAGCAACAATAACAACACCAACACTGTTTGTTGTATTCGCTGTTGTGGTAGTATAAATGGAATTAATTGAAATTGAAGAGAAAATCCCATTTACAATAATTGCCAATTGCAAAAAACGTATGGATGGATGTATAAAAACCCTCCATGAGATATTTTTTATATATGTACGTATGTTTATTAGAGTAGACCAAACTTTAAAAAAGATACGATACTGATATTTTATCACTGTGAAAATGGTGTGGAAATTTTATTCTAAATCAGGAAAAAATAAAATTTTGAAAATTGGTTATTGTCTTAAATCAAGGGTGCCCAAAAGTTCCTAATGGAAGAGTAAACACTAATACATTTAAAGAATAACTAATTTTTATTCAATATTTTTTATTGTAAAAATCAATACATACAAAGAAAAAAGAAAAAAAAATATTTCATGAAATACGTTAAACAAAAACAAATTCTACTTTGATGATCGTTGTCGTCAATGTTTACCAGCAAAGCTTACGAAAGTGTTGTTGCTTTGCACTTGCGTGTATACAGTGAAGAACGATAAAAAAAACTAATAAGGCAAAGTTGTTTGTGTATTTCGTATTGCTATTGCTGAGTGCTCTATGTGTATTAAAACACACAGCCTATAGCTAAGAGCATTTACAAAAACAAATGAGCATCAAGAGCATAGGGCTTGGACACCCTTGTCTTAAATCCTCGATAAGGAATCGAATTTTCTGAGTTTTGTTAAATCGCCTAAAACTTTAGTTTATTTTCGAATGCTCAGTACACATGTACCAAAGCTTTTGAAATCGTATAATTTTTTTCAAAATAATCCAACTTTGTGTTTAATAAAAATTGTCAAAATGATACTATCCGGATGTTATTTAAGCACTGGTGCTGAAATAGTGCCCTTCGATGCTACATCGTCCATTGGCTAACCTCTTTAGCTTTTTTAAACCGTGCGGGAATCTTATCCTTTTGCTGTGAAGTTGCTAATGTTAAATCAATCCTTAAGAAAGATGCGCAGATTATATTGCGCCCAATCGCAATATGGCCTGTGCTCTCAAAGGTGATGGAGAGCATGCTAAATAACTACCTTGTAAATTATCTATTATGTGATCGACTTTTATGCGATCGACATTATGGCTTCCGTAGAGGTTGTTTTAAAGAAGACCTGTTAGTGCTCTTTTCGGAGCATTAAAGTGGGTCTCTTCACCAGTATGTTGAAAATAAAGTGATTGCTCTGGATATTTCAATCGTGTGTGACACAGCCTTTTGTTGTCAAAGCTTATTGCTTTCCGTGTCGGTAATGTCTTCTTCGCTCTATTTATTTCAACTCTTGAAATCTATACGTGTTGTTTTAGATCGCATTTCATATAACGGGTTTCAGCTGAATTCGGGGATACGGCAGGGTTCGATTCTTTCTCCTTCTCTTTTTCTTATGATGACAGCAACACTTACTCTCATGACAGCAATACTTGTCACTAATTTTCCTTCGGTTGTACGCCCAGTTGTTTGATGGTTTGGGGCAAAAAGCAGATTATAAAGGATACACTCAATCATGACCTTTCGTCCATCGCCGATTGAAGTCTAGCAAGACATATATAGTTAGATTTCAAAGCATGTAAGATGACCCAATGTTCTATGCTGACGACCCCATGTTATCAGAAAAATATGGATAGCGTCAATATCGAGCAATCGTATACTTTTGATGTTCTGGGCAGTAGAATTCAGTGTGATGCTCGTTGGAATAAGCACGTATTGGGAGTGTCGAAAGAATCATTCCAGTTTCTTGGTTTCCTTAAATGGTGTGGAAATATGTCACAATATCCGAACTTCTGACCGAAGATGGCATAAAATTCTTGGAGCTTCAAAGCATATTTTGATGCTTTTGATCCTGGTACAACGGAGAGCGTCGGCGGTTATTAACGGATGAGTACTCAGCTCTATTGACGCATTGAAGCATTATTAGGTTCCGTATCACTGTTCAGTGGGAAATTTTCTGCCGCAAAAAGTTAACTGATACCTTGAGGCCAGTATACTCGCTTATCTAGTAGAACACTTTCGTTTGTAGAGAACCTTTATTTATCAGTCGTTCAAGTCATATGTAATACAAACTTCCTGCCGAGTTCTTTACTGTTACTAATAATATAGAGAAATTCAAGTAAAATGACGATAACTACTACTTCCTCTTTCCTCTTTCCCACAAAATATTATCCTAAGTCCATCACAAGTCACGGCAGTAGTATGAGCATCCCCAGATTGTTGATTTACATATCATGAAAAAATATAGATTACAGCCTCTCATCTCTCTCAGTAGATGATATATTTTAAAATAATATTATTTATGTTTGGAATATTCATGCTCAGCTTATCAAAGATATTTAGAATCAAATAATTCATGTATATTTGGACAATTTCAAATAATATTTTTGGTTTTTTTTTTTTTTACTTTTGTAACAATTATTTATATCAGTGTGGCCATATTTTTTAAAACTTTTAGAGTGTTTAGTACCACCTTACAGGCATAAAGTATTTTTGGAAGTACCCAGACGAAAACTTTAAAAAGGCGACCCCTACGTTAGACAAAAAAAAATTAAAATTGTTCTGCTGGAATTATCGAAAAACTTCCTTACAAACTTACTTACAAAAGTATAATGATTTTTTTCTAACATAAGGGTGGTAGGAACTGAGATTTGCAAGGTCCTTGAAAAAAAAAAAAACATCGATATATCACACTTTAAGATCCGACTGTAAATGCCGAAGATGTAAAAAAAATGTTATTATATCCAAATTTTATTATCCAATAAAGTGTTAGAGATTTAGGCGCTTTTTCGAAATCCGGGAATTTCGTTAGCTTAATAAACGAGGACAGCACTTCAACTAATTTTTAAACTATTATTTTTCTCCGATTTGGAACATTTTTCCACAACTTTTCCGCAGTGGTACGACATCAGAATCGATTTTTTTTAATTTGGCTCACTCTGATATTTAATCCTTAGTTTATAGACTCAAAATATTGTATTAAAACGACAGGGGAAGCTGCGAAAATATTGTGAAATAAATATAACAACAGAAATCGATTAAATAAATGCTATTAAAAAAATACATAAAAACTATGTTGTTCAAGTACATACATACGTACATATATGTATATAAAAAATAAAAGAATTTTATATACAAAAGAGTTTGAACAACTAAAACAACAATACAAATTATCAACAAACTATTAGCGCATAAGTGATTGTTAGCTAGATATAAGTTTATATACGTTAGCCTCAACGAAATTTGTGTATACAAATTAGTAAATTTTAAATATTTTTTAAATTGGTTGTTGCCTTAATATATAAAATGTTATTCGTGTCTTGCAAATAGAATAAAATTACATCATTTTATCATTAACAGTGTTTGCATTTTGTAGATGTTGCCTCAGGTCTTAAGGAGGATCAAAACTTAGCAAAAAAAAAAATATTAATTTTTTTTTGTATTTTATTTCGATGAATAATTCTTTCTAAGAAAACATTCATGAAGTAAAAAATTGATTGCTACAGTACAGTCCAGATGGGTTGAACGATTTCGCTTCAGTTTTTTTTTTTTTTTAATTATTTCCATTAAATTTGTCTTCGACTTATAACCCGCTAAGAATACCCAGGCGCGAATGAATTTTTTTTTTGCACTATAAGTCCATCATCTTTCTTTAGCCAATTTTTTTTTATTCGAGTGTATCTTGTTAAGCTATGAAACATTTTGATATATAGTGAGTGAGTTTTTTTATTCTGGTTATTTTCCGCAGTAGTTTTTTTTTTATAACAATAATTTTTATTTATAGTAAAACTCATCATTTGTATGAATGTAGCAACTTGATAATGGATTAACACAATGTTCAACATATTTGCGGCACAATAAAAAAAATAAATAAATAATACTGAAAAACAAACAAAACTTTGTCTACTCTTGTATACTGATACTGACATTAAACTACTAGTAGTTGAAATGAGAGTGGTAAAATAAATAGTACACCGCAGTTATGCAACTGCTGCTGATGCTCCTTTTTTTCCTCATTTATCCTTAAAAATGGCATATAACTAAAATACATGTTTGCTTTATATAAATGAACATTTGTATTACACATTTCTCGGTTTCATATTCATTTGACGTCCAAAACTTATACTTTATCAAATGGGGATCAAAAAAACAAAACTGGTGAAAATATATCCTGTATACAAACCAAATTGTAAAATACCTACAAAATATATTTATTGTTACAATTTATAGTAAAATATAGTATGGTTTGTATGATATGTATGTACGAGTACTGGTATCATGGTATCAACTTAATAGTATAATATAACATTATTATGGTTTGTGTTATTACTACTGTTGCACTATGGAATTTAATTCCATAAAACTAAGTAACATAAGAGATATAAAGTAATCAAATTTGTGAAATTCTCTCAACTTATAATATAATAATTTTTTAAAAATATTTTTTTATTTTAAAATTGAATTAAGAATAATAGAAATCAAATTATAAGCATTCAATTCGAAAAATTTTACAAAATCGCACAGTGGTTTCAAACAACAAAAAAAAAAAGAATTACTAAGGCCCTGTGCGACGTGTTCTAATATATTATAAAGTAAATACAAATTGACAAAAGTGTTTTAAATTTCTTTGAAAAATATTCGAAAATATTTTCAAATTTCATAGAAAATTGGAAACCTGAATTAAGCAAGTTCGTACCCACCATAAATATGCAACTTAAAAACCACTGATGCGTTTGAGAAAAATTTTATGGCTTTTTTGAGAGGTAAACTAAAATTTCAGAAAGATTTATTTTGAAACCACCCTATAATACAGGGAAACTGTAAAGATATTTCAGAGTTTTCAACTGCAAAAAGCGATCTTCGTCTCTTAAGCATTTTTTTGCTAAACAACTATTTTTAATTAAAGAAATTATATTATTTTCCATTCAGAAGTATGTTAAGTCAAAACTTTTATAAATTTTAAAAAATTAACTTTTCAAAACAAAAAAAAAATATTTAAAAAAGTTTCAAAAATATATTTATGCTCTGATAAATATTAGTGATAATACCAAACCTAGTTTAAGGTCTCTACATTTAAAATGATTTATCAATGACCCTTGAAACCAGGATGAACAAACTACTAAATATTTAGCCACCCATGATGCCATGATGCCAAATGATGCGGCTACAAAAATTCTTAGCCGAGACCACAAAAATCTTAGCCGATTTTCAGAAAAACTTAGCCGCTAGCAAGGGTTTTAACAATTCAAACATGTATGTATTCACATCACAATCACTGAACTTGCGCTACAACCCTTGCTAGAGGCTAAGTTTTTCTGAAAATCGGCTAAGAATGTTGTGGTCTCGTCTAAGAATTTTTGTGGTCGCATCATTTGGCATCATGGCTTCATGGCATCAGAGCATCATGGGTGTCTAAAATTTTTGTAGTTTGTTCATCCTGGTTTCAAGGGTCCTTGGATTTATAAGTTTTGCTGCACTACTCACAGAATACCGTATGACACTTTTTTCAAATATCTCTTTAACACAAAAACTACACTCAAAATATTATGTAGTTTACTGTGTGTAATAAAAAAAAGTTTTCAGTTCAGTTAAAAATAAAGGAACATACATTTATTTTTCAAAGAAATATTTATTTTAATTTTTTATTCATTTCTTTACAATTACCCTGCGGGAAAAGGACCTATCCCAGGACACGTCACATGACTGGTTCATTGTGATAGGAACCGGTCACGGGACCGATCACTTTAACATAGGCTTGTCCTAGGAGGGGTCAATTGGCCTCTGTGACATGTCACAGGACTGGTCTAAGAGGACATGTCGTGATTTTTAAGCCGGTCACGTGATAGGTACTTTAGGAACCGGCGCTCTTTTTACCTATCACGTAATATGTTTTTTCGAAACCGGTTCAGTTTTCACCTATCCCGGGACAGGTCCCGATTCCCAACTGACCCCTTTTTTCCTGCAGGGTATTTACTGTCATTTACCAATTTTTTCAGTTCAATTTTTTTTTAATTTAATAAAAAATTACCCACAAAATGGAAGTCTTTGGTATATTTGTTTACTTTACAGTAATAATAAATTTAAATTTTATTTGCTGTCTGCTACAAAAAAAAAAAAAAAAATATTCAAAAAATTCCAATTTTGTTTTTATTTAAATTGTTTCTTTATATACAAAATTATTTCAATTCAAATTACAAGAACTTCACACACATATTGTCTTTCACACAAAATGTGTCTATATGTAGACTGTGTGAGCACACATTTTTTGGATTAAAAAACAAACAAAAATACATTAAAAACAATTTTAAATAAATGATTAATTAGTTATTTTTTACGGAATTGGTAGATAAAATTTTAACATTGATTTTTAACTTATTTATCATTTATGTTTTTACTGATGTATCAGTTATACATTTTTGGAGTAGTTAAAAGCTTTTTACCCTCGAGGGCTAAGTGCAAAATTATTTTTTAAAAATCCGTATTCCGCCTGTGCTTTGAGCTAAAAATTTTTCCCCATCGGGGCAGTAGTTTTCAAGTTGCATACATATTATCCCTTGTTTTTGTTTTAAAATCACTGTACATCGTCCACTGTTTTCCTTCAGAACAATAATACGTATTTTTTTTTTTGCTTTTTACTAATGAAATTTGACTAAAATATCCTTCGAAGTTTAAAATTATTACTTTTGAAGAAAAACTCCAAATTAACACTTTAATACACCTAGAAACAAAATGAGCCAAAATTTTAAAATCGTTAAAATAAACAAATTGTTAAAAAAAAAATATCTGAAAAGTAAAATAAAAAATACAAAACTTCAATTAGCCGCAGATGTGTCGTTAAAAGTGATGCTACAGGTTGGTTAAAAAGTTCCTGCGCTCACCAAGAGAAACTTTTTTTTCTCAAGTTATACCAACTGTCCTGAGAACACATGCAAAGTTGCAAGCCATTCTGTCAATTCTTTCTTTGTTTACAAGCCATTTGAAGTTAACGTGTCATTGATTTTTTTAATAAGCAAAAAATTGAATATCGTGCAGTCATTGATTGTTTGTTTTGAAGGGTTTAAAAGCAAAGGAAATTTATGAACAATTGTTAGAAGTATATAAGGAGTCCTCACATTCAAAACACACCGTTGATTTTTGGGCTGGTGAATTTAAACGTGTTCGTACCAGCCTTGAAGACGATCCACGCGAAGGACGACCAAAAACTGCAACCACAGCAGAAATCATTAAGCAGGTAAATGATATGGTTAGTGAAGATCCCAGTTTGACTAAGCGTCAAACTGCTAATGCCATAGGCATCTCAGACGAACGAGTACTCCATATTTTACATGAAGAATTACGTATGAAAAAACTGTTTGAAAAGTTAGTGCCGCACACATTAACAATTCAACAAAAAATGGATCGAAAACAAATTTCTCAGTGTAATTTGTAGCGTTTAAAGCCGAATAAAACCGTCTTCTTGCGTCGTTTTATAACTATGGATGAGACTTGGATCTACCACCATGATCCTAAATTGAAACAAGAACGTTTACAGTGGGCTGAAGCTGGTTGTTCAGCTCCAAAGCAGGTGAAGTCACACCGAACAGCAAAGAAGGTTATGGCATCAGTTTTTTGGGATGCAAAAGGAATTTTGTTGATTGATTATCTTTAGAAAGGTAAAACAATCAACTCTGAATATTATTGCAGCCTTTTGGATCAGCTGGATGAAAAAATTCGTGAGAAAAGACCTGGTTTAAAGAAGAAAAAAAACATTTTTCATCAAGACACAAAAGTGTTTTGCTCACAAAAGTGTTTTGACGATGGCTAAACTCAAAGAATTAAAGTACGAATTGCTTGAAAATCCACCGTATTCACCAGATTTGGCTCCCATTGACTACTATCTCTTCAGAAATCTCAAACGATTCCTTCGTGGAAAGCATTTTTCGTCGAATGAAGAGGCCATAGAAGAGCTTCCGGAAAACCATTATAAGGATTGGATAAAATTATTGGAAGATCATTGGAACAAGTGTATTGAGCTTCTAGGAGATTATATTGAGTACAAGTACATAAAATGTGACAATTTTTGTATTATCAATGTCTCTACATTTGCCTTTCTGGTCCAATTTAGCTCATATTTAATACCAAAGAGAAACATAAATTGCCGTTTGCCAGCCCTGAAATGTAAAACAGTTGCCATCAATGGCAACTCTTCAGCACGACTAATATTGCATTAGTGTTTTTTTTTTGCCAACTTCGACATAGCACACTGGAAGTATCCGGTATACTATTTTCGAACAATGCTGACACTTTGTAGTTATTCTCGCCACACATATAAAAAATCCGCGCAGTGTGGCTTGTCAGCACAGTTTGCAATAAAACGCTGAAGAAATAACATTGCTGATTAATTGTGTAATCTGTTCAGGACTCTTGTGTAATTGTTCTATGTTTTTGTGTAAATAAAGATTTGCTATAGAAAATTTTAATGTAAAAAGAATTCGATTCATTTAAATGAAATAAATCGTCAAAATATTCTTAAATTTAAGCAAAAATAAAATAATATATTGCCCCATTTAAGATTTTCTGGTCCATTGTTAATTGCCACTGCTACTACTGCTATTATTTTTAAACTAATGGTCGCATGTATAAAAACAACCAAACAACAATTTAGCCGAAAATATGACTACCACCAACTTTACTCATAAATTCTTTTTATTTATACATTGAATTTTTTTTTTACCTATTTTTCCCAGTGTTTATGTTTTTATTTTATGTAACCAACTAACACAAACCTTCTCTAACAATGCTAACAGTACAAGCGACTTTTGTTTCAGCTCTACTTTCTTGCTTCCCCAATATAACTCATGTCTTTTTAATGTGTTCTTCCACATCTCACCATTGTGTTAATTTCAGTTCTGTTAGGTCAAGTGGTTCAGGTGTACACAAGAAAACAGATTGCGAAAATGTAACTAAAATTAGTTTTACGGTGATATTAGGGGTTTTCATACAACATAGACAAACACAAGCATCAGGTACATAGCGGCAATATGAACACTAAACAACTACAAAATACAACCAGTATTCCAACCAAGCAAAATTACGTTAGACAAAAATTTTTCTTTTTCCTACATTTTTTTTTTGCTTTGCAAAAGATAAAATTTTCAAATATTGTGAATTGTAAATGCGCGCGTTGAAAGCTTTTTGTAATTATGGTGAATGGTTTAAATAAGAAACAACTACAAAAGGCGCGCGTACAAAATTTCTACTTAAATCTTATTTTGCATACACAAATACACAGTAGGAACTGAAACCGAAACAAGAAACTTTATTTAACCACAAACTCGGTAAAGTAGACAAAGTGTGAGTTATGTTTCCTTTAAATGTTGTTGTAGTTGAAATTAGATACATGTGAGCTCATACCCTTCTGTTAAAGAAAATGCTATATAGTTTTTTTTTTCAAGAATAATACACTTCCTTCCCTGCCTTGACCTTAATGATCCAGATCTTGAAAATTTGTTTTGTTAAAACAATAGTGAAGATTTAAGAAGCAGTTTTCTATAATATGAATAAAAAGTTATTTGTTATATAAAAGGGAAATAAATATACTTTTAATACAGATATGTATTGTTGAGTGATGGAAAAAATTGTTATTGACTGCACAACATGAGATTGTATATCTCTAATGCATAGTGTGGTAGGGGTAGATACATAGAATATGTGAGGAGTCGCAGAACATTATTTGCTTTTTTGCTCATTTAAATTTTTTTTAGGGAAATTGAGGATTTAAATTAAAATGAAAAATAGGGAATGAAAAAATTCCCTTATATAAAAGCATGAACTTGGAAATAGTAAGAAATAGTAAGATGCATCAAACCAAAATAAGTCACCACAATAAATCCTATATGTGAAAAAGCAAAATTTATTAAAAATATGGGAAAAAGAACGTTTTGTTAAAAAACACAACAAAAAAAGGTTTAGTGTGCGAATTTATTGTAACCGGTAATATTTTCTAAAATATCTCAAATCATCTTAAAATACACCCATCTGCTCGGGAAAAATTATATGCCAAAAAAACATAAGAAATATATTTATAGCCTGTTCCTCGATCTCGAACGAAAAACTAGTCGAACGAAAGCAAGTCACTCGAATTCGAATCAATTTGGATTTCTCTATTTCGAAAGCCTTCGATCGACTTGACTTACGTGTGTCAATTTTTGTTTCTTACGCATTTACAAATCACAGAGATGCCAGATCATATATTTTGAGCATTTGTTACAATTTTCTTTAAAAGTAGCAAAAATACTACTAAACTGCTTAAAGACAAAAACAACCCTGTTTAACAGTGATCAGCTGTATATGACAAATGAAATAAAAATAAAAACAATAAACAAATCAATTTTTATTTAGAAAATGTATTTATTTGTGAAAAATTTTGTTATCGATTGGTTGTGGGTGAAATTGTTGTTTGGAGAGCTTTTCTGTTGCCTGTTGTCTGTTCGGTGCGGTCACTGCTAAAGTCCATGTAAAATAAAAGATGTAAAATAAAAAATGTAAATATGAGCTCCTTGGGCAAACGTTAGCCACAAACAACACACACTTTTACCACTCAGCAACAGCGTAATAGGGGGTGAAACGGAGTTTAGTTTTCTGGTCAAATTTTCCTCCTCTGCGGAAAATTTGTTTGCTCCGAACACTAGAGTCCTTCTGACAAAATCAGGTCTTTCTTCCATATAAAATACAAGCGTCTTCGGATGGTCCATTGTTGATTTTTTTTAACTAAAATTTAAAATTCTTAATAATCTATTAATATTTGTATTATTTTGTACTTACTTTTTGTTATCCATTGCTTTTTTTACTTCATTTTGCTTTTAAAAATATCAAATATATATTTACTCGACAAAAAAACAGCAAGTGACTGATTTTGACATTTGCGTTCGAGCTGTTCGAAATAGAGAAACCAAGTTTTGTATGAAAACAGTTACGTTTTCGTTCGACTTGTCGTTCGAGTCATCGTTCGCATAGAAATAGAGTTAGTGGAACCCAAATCAGTTTTCTTTCGACTAGAAAGCGAACGAACGTGTTCGTTTGAAATAGAGGAACAGGCTATTAAAAAAAAATATTTGTATATCTACTCCTACACTGACCAAAAAAAGACTGTAATGGCAACTGAAAATTTTGAGGTTATTACGGAAAATTTTGCTAATTTGTCTGCCGACATGTAGTACAATGAAATTTGTAGAAAATATTAGTAGCCGCTACTAAATTTTAGTAAAGTTTTTGTAAAGTAAAATTTAAAAACTGTTTGCTAAAATCGGCAAAAAAAATTTATTAAGTACTACTAAGAAATTTCAAATTTATTTTTTTATAACGAGCATGAAATTTTTTTTATTTTATTTATTTTTTCAAAAAATATTTTAGACTAAATTAAAAAAAAATCGAAGGCTTAAAATTTTTAAAAACATAAACGAATTTATCGTTTTATTTTAATTTGTTAATTTGTGTTTTGAAAAGTATTTTAGTATTTTTTTTTTACTTATAAGGTCATATTTTAATTGTTTTTAATATCCAATTTTTTAAAATTAGTAAATTTTTTTTGCTAATTTTAGCAAATCGGTTTTCAAAAATAGGTAAAATGATTTCTGAAATTAACAATAAAAATTTGTAAATATTCTGTAAAAATTCTGTAGTTTGTAAAATGTTAATTGCAAAAAGATTGCTAGATATGAATTTTTTTACTTAAAATCAGTTCAAAAATATTAAAGTGCTATTGAAAACCGTTTACAAATTTTTCTACCAACTTTTTTTTCTAAGCCGAACTTAAATCCATGACTAAAATTATTAAATTTTTGTGCATAAAACTGCCAATCTTAAAACACTAGATTTTTCTTACAGTGTTTATGTAAACTACAGTGTTTCTACCAAAATACACGATATACAAAGTTAAAAGCAATGACTCAATCATCAAGCCATCATTCCATCGAGTCAATTATAAAAGTATTATTTCAAATACGAAAAACTGTCATATAAAATCACTGTATTGATCATGAAGAGTATGAGTATGGCTTAGCAGTTCTGAACATTCTTGTATTTTATACTTTCCTTGTTTCTGCTAGCATTAATCCAAATTGTAACCACATATGGATATAAATATAAAAAAAGTTAAAAAAAATGTTTCTTTTTATAACAACAATGAACAATTTATACAATATTTAAGTGAAGAACTTTACAAATGTTTTATAATTGCTTCAAAAGGGAGCAATTCAAGTACAACTACAGCAGCAACGATAAAATAACATCAACGACAACAATGAGAAAAAAAAGTAACATTTAAATACAAAAACCTCACAATCATTTGGCAAAGAGTATGAACGATGGAGTTGTTTGTTGTTTTGTTAAATTATAGAAACTGCTAAATTTAAATAGCTAGCTAGCTTGTTGACAGACTGACAGACTGACTGGCTGGCTTTCAGGCTGACTGACTGTAGCATAAAATAACATTCATTCAGTCATTTGTTCACTCATTGTACTTGTTTTTTTCCAGGGGAAACATTAAAAGCCTAATTCTTTATCCAGATTACGCAGAAAATAAAACAAAAAAAGGGCAAAAAGTTTCTACTTTTATGGCACCAGAATATATACAAAAAAAAATTGTTGTAATTTTAAGCAAAACTAAGAATTATAAGACGACAACCCAAACAGATACTTATTATTGTGAGCATAGAAAAAAACGAAAAGAAAAAAATTGCCTTGACTGGTTTGCTTGGTTGGTTTGGCTAAGCTGGTTAGGTTGAGTTTGGTCGGTTTGTTTAATGTTTTGTCTGCTTGTACGTTTTAGTACCCTATATCACATAACTTTTGCAGCAACATTAGTTTCCTAGCCAGGTATTATGGATAATGCTAAAATTATTGTATGTAGTCTGAGACTACTGTCGAAAAAAAAACTTATTCAGAATTTACTTAGCACACCAAATTTTATATTTTGAGAAATATTTTCACAATCAGGATCATTTCTGCTGAAGATTCATAGATATTGCTTTAAGGTTTTCAGCTACTGAAAACAATTCTTTATTCTTAGCAGTTTTTCTAAAAATCTCTTTTTAAAGTTCCTAGACCTATATCTTATCGAGGGTAGCCACATTAAACTTTCAAAATTTTTTTAACTAATATACGAGTATGTAGGACCTTAAAATATCGACCAGCCTGCATAAAACACTAACATTTACTTTATGTTACTTTCTCTTTGTTCTGGCTTTATGACATTAAGTTAAGTTGAGTTCTTTTTGAAATTTTTGCTGCCTTTAGTTTTTTTTTTTTTATTTAAACTTTTAAGGTATGAGTTTATATTGTCACTGCTGTGCTTAAAAATAAAATCCCTCTAATTGCAGCTCACCTATTTAGAACCATAGGCATAGAATAGAATTGTTTTTTATGTTTTTTATATTTTTTTCTCTTGTTAAAACAAATGTCAACGTGTGCCTGTAGTTGGTCTTAATGTGATGCTATTGTTTAAATTTTGTTTACTCGCTTTTGTTAACTTTTTTACTTTTATTATGTTTTATTACCAGAAATGGTGTTTATCTGCGTGTTATGACCCTTCTTATCCTAAATCATTTTTATTTTGTACATTTATTTTTTGTTAAAGTAATTTGTAGGTATTTATCAAGTGTAGCACAATAATAAAAGATCTAGTAATTTACATCTACTATATTTACTATCTACAAGCATACTACTGTTTATTTCATGTTGTCTTTTTAGTTATTCCAACAGTTATAAATAGTCATATAAACACGAGCAGTGAAATTTATATATAAACACAAGTAAAATTTATTATTGTTATTTATGTATTGTATGTTCTTTTTAGGCTACTACATATGTCCATCATTAACTCATCCTCTTTTTATGATAATTATTCAATTCGAATTTATCTCATCTTCTATAAGGGAATAAGGTAACTTACTCAATGACTCTATAAAAACCCGAGCAAATAAATTTTAAATTTGATATATAGGTTCCTACTCTGGATGGTATTTTTTGAATTTCTTATGGGTGGGGCAAAAAGGGGAAAACTCAATTCCCTGATGTCCTACCAAATCCCCTTTGGCTAGAAATCTAATATTTAAAGTATATGTTCCCTGAACTATGTTTTAGTTCACTAATAAGGTACTTTCTGAATTTTGGCCAGGAAGGTGCTCAAATGAGGAAAAGTTTTCCCCTATACGGCCTGCACAAATCGCTTTGCCTAGGAGCCTAAATATGGGCTATTTAACTGATTCGAAGGGATTCTTGTAAATCCTTTGGGGTGGGGCAATAAGGTCAAAATCTTTCTGACGGCCTGCACACACCCCTAAAATAGGGATTCCCTGGACTATAGGCTAACTCACTGATAAGGTACTTTTTTAAATTTTTTCAGTAAGATATTGGTTCAAATAGGGAAAGTATTTCCTTTGATGGGCTGTCCAAACCACTTTGGTTAGAATCCTGAAATTTAAAATATGTATTCCCCGGAAAATTGAAACATCAAAATTGGAAAGGGAAATCGAATTGAACTGAGAATGAATGGAACTGAAACACTGGACAGGAGGAACGAAATGGAATGGAACGGCGAACGAATGTTATTGATTCACTAGAAAAGTGGAACATTTTGAAATAAAATGAGTAACGAGTGGAATTGAATAAAATGGAACGAGTGGAATAAAACCGGAAACGAGTGTAATTGAAACACTAGACAGGGGGAATGTAATGGAATCGAACGGCAAACGAATGTGATTGGAATACTAAAAAAGAGGAACATATTGGAATGAAATGGGTAACGAGTTGAAGTGAACACTAAACAAGGGGAACGAAATGGAAAGGCAATAGAGTGTACTTAAAACACTAGAATGAAACAGCGAACGAGTGTAATTAAGACATTAGACAGGGGGAACGAAATGGAACGAATGAATTAAAACGTGGAACAACTGTAATTGAAACACTAAATAGGGGGAATGTGATGGAATCGAACGGCGAACGAATGTAATCAGAACACTAAAAAAGTGGAACATATTGAGTAGAAGTGAACACTAGACAAGGGGAATGAAATGGAAAGGCGATAGAGTGTACTTAAAACACTAGAATAAAACGGGTAACGAGTGTAATTGAAACATTATACAGGTGGAATGAAATGGAACGAGGGAAATAAAACGGGGAACGAGTGTAATTGAAACACGAAATGGAATGAAATGGAAAACGAGTTGAATTGAACACTAGAGAAGGGTAATAAAATGGAGCAGAAAATTAGTGAAATTGAAGCACTAAACAAAGAAACGAAATGGAAATAAGCAAGCATTTATTATAAATAACATTAATTGCCGCCCTATTTTTCATCCATTATCACCTGGGTACTCTAAGCAAACTTAAGTTTTAGCAAAACATCTTATCCACGCTAACAACGTATCGGGCTTTCCCGCTAGTATAATATATATAAAGACATAAATTTGGATGTGCAATTTATTTCTGTGGTAATTGCACATAAAAAATTGTACAGATTCTATATTCGATTATAATGTTCTCAAATGTTCTAATAGCTCAATGTATCCATTGTATAAATTCGATTGTCAATATTTGAATAGCCACAATAGAACAATTTTTGTAATAAGCCAAACAATGCGAGTGTGGTAAATACAAAATACTCGTATATAAGAAAATTGTAACATTTAAAAAACTTTATTATAAAGAAGGCCTACAAATCGTTTAAAGAAAAATTTCTTTTAAAATTTATATTATTTAAATTTCAGTTAAATCAATTCTGGGAAATGTTTACTGTTTTCTTATGAGTATTATTTTGTTTTTTATTTTGGTAATGGGTACGATTAAGGTTTTCGCAAATTAACGGTTACTGTAATTTGAATCAATACTTTAGCGGTTTTTTAGCATTTATGGTAAACACTGTTGAATTTTACTAAATAAACTTAACTTTAGTTTACATCTAAAGCATAAAATTTGTATTTTTTCTAGAACCTAAAATTTATAAGAATTTTATATTTATAGTGTGTTGGCAAAACCTCCCCTTGGGGTTTAAAACCACATTTTTTCAACACAAAAATGTTAGAAGAAGTTTTAAATACTTCATCTCGATTGTAATAATTAAGTTAAATTTAAATTATTTACTTTTTACTTTTAGTACAGCGTCTTTATTTTAGTTTTAAATTTCCGTTTAGTACTTTCGTTAAATAAACTTTCCGAATCGATTTTTATTGAAATCAATAAAAAAAAAATCACTAAATTGGCATTATTGAATGTACTTTAAAGTGGTCATTTGAAAATTTGTTATGCGTTCGTGTTAACCTACAAAATTGCAAGTTGTCATGCATGGACCTTAGGGTGTACCGATATTCAGAAAATTTCTTTTCTTTAAAAGAAACTACTCAAGATAAAATACCAAAAAAAAAGGTAAAGCAAACTAAAATTTATTTAATCTAAGGCATTTTTATAATGTTACAGTGTAGATAGAATATTAAACGATTTTTACAATACTAGTCAATAGCTTTAAAGCTTTTTTTTTAAATTTATTTGCATCTTCTAGTATTGATAAACCGAAGGAAATTATTACGCTGGAGATATTATGTGTATTTTGTTATTGTAACAAATAATAGTGCAATTCCTTCCAGAAAATTATTTCCTTCGCCTTAAGTTTGATTTTTGTATAGTGTTAGCTGAGGCGTATGATTATTATACAATTATTTATGTGTAGCACATGTGGCGTATGAGTGATATGCATTTTATGTTTAACATATAATTATGTTGTTAAACTGTTTCGGATTTTGATAAAGTTTTAACAAATTTTTAAACTACTACATAATTGAACAGTAAATATTCTATTTGCGCTCCCTTTGGGAATGGTGTACCATAAATGGAAAAGCCAATTGTAAACATTGAAAAGTGTCATCTTAATTCCAAATATTTTGTGGATTTCCAAAAATATAGTTTAAAATTTTTTTATCTCAAATTTTTAAGACAAAAAATCCGATTTGCACCTATTTCAAAGCGGGTGGTGCGCAAATCGCGCCTCGACTATATTAAAATTATTTTTAGATTTTAATTTATATTGAAACATCTTATTCCCCTCAAACAAAGTAAACATATTTTTATAGCAAAGTTAAAATTTTTCTCATTCGATTCACTCTAATACAAATACATACATAAAATTATACAAGTGTATGTTGTATATGTGTACCTACTGTATGTTTGTATGTAAGTTATAAATACTGTAATACTTCGTTGTTCAAATTGGTGTTACTAACAATCACCCACACCACAAAACCATGTAAAATCCATACAAGTGCACATTAAGACACACACACACACAGACATACTACAACCTCGATCATTTTATATTTATGTGCATGTGAATGTAGACGAGTGTGTTGTTAGTAGTGTTGATATTGTTATTGCTTTTACTGCTTGCTGTTATTGCTGCTACAACTACTACAATGAATACTGGCAGTAGCAACCAGCTGGCTGGATGTTGTTAGCTCTGTTGTTGCTGTTGTTGTTGCTGTTATAGCTATTTGCTTAAATTTAATTGAAGTTCTATAAGTGAGATTCGTGTGCAATGTGTTGCAAATAAAATTTTAATTAAGAACATTTCAAAAAGTGCTGCATTTAAGTATTGCCTGCCCTCCTGGCCTCACAGTATGTGTTGTCTTTGTTTTTTTTTTTTTTTTGTTTTTTTTTTTTGCATTTGAACTCAACACAATTCAGCTTAACTCGTTTCTGTAAAAAAAAAAAATATTAGGAAAACAAAAACATTATTTTCGAAATAAAAACAACAAATTAAATCCAATAAATGTGCTTACATAAAAACGGCATAGAAAGTAAGAAAATTAAACAAGATATTGTAATGAAAACAATAACAACAACAAGTAGCCAACAAAAACAACAACTACTGCAAATGTTAACTACAACAATTTAAGGAATAAAAAGTACAGTATAATTTCCCTAAATGTTAAGTAAAAATGAAAACCAAGTATGATAACTACAAATCAGATGCATCAAAGTTTTTATACTCTTCCCTAAAGAATTTTATTTAATTTTATTTTTGTATGAAATATTATTTAAATGCAAAATGAAACTATATTTATGGTTTTTAATCAAAGATAATATTCTGAGGTGAAAATATCTGAACTATTTATGAACACTATTGAAGAAATCAAAGTATAAAACTGTGAAACAGTAAAAATCGTAGCACAATTTAAACCGTTCAAAATTTGTTAAAATGATCTGAAAACACGTACATGTCACCATTAATAAATTATAAAAGCCCACAAATTAATAGTGTAATGTTAGTTTTAATATTCCGCCCCACTTTTTTCTTGTGGGCATGACATTTACGATTAAAACTGTCAAAATTGACTTCAAATGGGAATTCGTCTAGAGAATAGGAAAATATTGATCAGATTTAAAAATGATGTATACACGAGATCAAACTTATAAAATTCTCCTTTAGATAATATAAATAATATTTAAATTAAGTCGTAGGACT
Organism: Eustalomyia histrio; assembly: GCA_949748255.1. Lineage (NCBI taxonomy): Eukaryota > Metazoa > Arthropoda > Insecta > Diptera > Anthomyiidae > Eustalomyia > Eustalomyia histrio. Next base: position 242,576,583 of record OX456523.1, read on the forward strand.
CTCGGGAATTAAACATTAAAATTTCATAATTTTGCATTTAATGACTAAATCATCAGTATTAAAGGACAAGGATATGATAAAACCAAAATTTTAATTATACATAAATTTTTAGTCTTTTAACATTTCCAAAAATTATAAAAAAATTTAAAATTATAAGTAAACTGGGTTTTAAAATAGAATTTTGACATTTTCTGGTAAAATAATACGATTTTATTGCTAGGTTTAAGGCCCGATAATTTTGAGTATCACGACCCAAAGAAAGAGATTTTCATGCCATTTAAAAGAAAATTTAATTAGCTTTTTTCATCCGATAAATTTTTTTTAATATGTAGACGAATTTCCACGCCCACTGGATAGGAAAATAAATAATAAATTTCTTATCTGTGGATCTCTATGATTAATAAATGGTGGTTGCTTAGTATTTGCAAATAAATTTAATCAAATTTGATCAAATTTTAATCAAATTTAATCAAATTTGACCGACAGTGTAGGGGAGGTTTTCCAGGGCTCACAAATTATGTTAAAACTGGGAACTGAATGTTAATGGTTGTCTGTGTAATAGTAAATGGAAAGAGTTACGTTTTCCCCTCCTGCTGTCTGGGGTTTGAATGTAGGAATTAAGAATAGAGTCAAGTATATGGATAGGAAACTGTGCTCGACCACCATATAAAGGCTAGAATTACTAAAGCTTACCGTGTGTGGCAAATGTGTAGAAGAGCAATGGGCTCTAAATGGGGCTTAAATCCAATAATTATCCATTGTCCATACGCAAGCGTCGTCAGACCATTAACGATATATGCCGCTATTATGTGAAGGTCTTTGAACTTGAGAAAGCGTAATTTGGGAAACTCCAAAGTGTTCGGTGGCTCTATTGTCTGAGCACTAACTATGCAATATAATAGACATCTACAAGGAGACAATACTCTTCATCAGACCGATAGATATTCGGATTAGATATGAGGCTACACTTACGACTTATAGACTAATAGTGCTCGGGAAGTGATCTCTTGGAGACCGGCGTACCTAGACTCATAGACTCCTTGACAATCCGCCACGCTATCATATTTTGGATATGGAATGTAATAGGGTGGCGGAACAACGTGTATTGGCGGACTGTGATTTTTATTCCCAACTAGGAGCTATGAAAGGATGAAGCACTATTGGATGATACCAATGGAACTCATTTCTACACTGATGGCTTCAAACAGGACGTGACAACTGGTTAAGGTTTCTTTTGTCGGTATCTGGAAATAGGAACGTTTTTCAGGCGGAGGTTGTGGCTATTACGCAGTGCATTTGGTTTTTAAATGGGACTGAAACTTCTGGAGATGCAGGCATCTTCACTGATTGACAGCCTGTGATGGAGACTCCAGACTCCACCTACAGAGCGTTGCAGTCTGTGAAATTGAAGACGGTTTGGAACTGCAAAAGGGTTATGTTATTTTTCCATATTTTATATTATTTAAATAATAATTATTGGATCTTCACTTTTAAAAACTGTGAACTAACAATAATTATCGAAATCTTAAAACTAAATATTAATTATTAAGTCCAGCCAGTGCGAGACTAATGTTATGTGGTTTAACTGAGACCATTATTTCTCCTTATTATTAGCGGACCAGATCCGCAGTATCCCTCCTTCTAAGTTACAGGCTAGTATGTTGGGATGTGTTTCCAGTTTTGTCTAATAATTTCATCTTTGACCAGGGGTACATTCAGATCTTTATGTACATATGTTGTAATTCCTAATATACCAGGGTGCGTTCGTGATCGTCCTCAAGAATTTATTTTGCATTCTCTGAATTTTCCCTATATTGGACACAGAGGCAGTACCCCAGAGCTGAATTCCGTAGCACCATATGGGTTTCATGATAGAATTGTAAATGAGTAATTTGCAGTCCAGGCCTAGTTTAGAGTTTTTGCGAAGTAAGCCAAGCGAGTCGAGCAGTTTTTAGCCTTATCTGAGTTATTTTCGCATCTCTATGATTTTTCCACGTGAGTCGACGGTCAAGGTGAATACCAAGATATTTCACACATGTGTGTTGGGGTATATTCAGTTTATTAATTTTAATGGGTGGACACGTCTCTTTTCTCAGTGTGAAAGTAATGTGGATACATTTCTGTTCATTCACCTTAATTTTCCACTTATCGAACCAAGCTTCCAATTGTAAAATATGAGTCTGTAACATTCTAGACGCTATTTTTGAGTCATCGTGGACGCTTAAAATTGCAGTATCGTCAGCGAAAGTCGATGTGTGGGTATTAATATCTAATGGCATGTCTGAAGTATAAATGATATATAACAGAGGATCCAAAATGCTACCTTGTGGAACTCCGGCTTGTATATCTTGAGGAAAGCTGACAACACTTTTTTCAGCAAGAGTGAATTTTCGATTTGTTATATAGCTTTCGAGGAGCTTGTGAGTATTTTTATGAACACTTATTCTGTTAGGGGATGTCTGACACTGTGAAGGGGACACTGTGAAGGGGATTGAGAATAAGAAGGCTAACGAGCTGGTCGGGAATGGATATACCCTGCTTTCTATTAAAGTTTTAAATTCGAGACCTTTTCAGAAGACGAAAATGGGGCTTGGAAGGAGTTATTTGGCAAAATTTTAGGGATACCAAAAAATACTGAATTCTTCAGGTAGACAAAAATGTTTATTATGGCTTAGTTTTGTGGAGAAACCACAACATGCCAATTCTCTAATGCTTAGATGAATGTAATTCATTTTTGGATGATAAAGAAGTGTGAATAGCCCTTTCTTTTTTCAACCAAACCTAATCAAAAAAATTTTTTTTAACAAAAAAGAGTTCCTATAACACTGTGCAACAAATTTTGTATCATCGCCGTGAGCCTACATGGTTTCAATGCAAAATAAAACATACCGATATTTATGAAAAAATAAAATAAAAATCTTATCTAAATTGTTTTAAGAATGGTGTACTTTCATTTTGCCTTCAAATCATTAAGCCTGGATTTTCTTAAATTTTTCATTTTGAAGAATTTTTTGAATCAATTAATATCTACAGAAAAACTCTAGATTTAGCTTAAAATTTAATAAATCCACATTGCTGGAAATTTTCACAAACGATTCCCATAAGACACAAATTTTGCTTAAAACCCGTCGCCCAGTCAACCACAAACTAAGATAGAACAAAAATCTCAAATTGACCACAGTTTTATTTTCCTCGTTCTATACGCAATAACCAACTTAATATACCACCACATAATGCAACGGTGATAAAAAAAATATTTTACAGAAAAACATTTAAAAATTTAAGTTTATTTTGATTTTCTTTTTTTTTATTATTATTTCTTGTTTCCATAAATATGAGATTGCTGAGAAACATTTAAGTTTCAGTTTTTGTTAGATTTTCGCATATTTATTTTTTATTGCAACATTTATGAATTTTAAGTGCCGTTATAGTCATTTTATGTTTCTCACAATATATATATATTTATTTTATTTCAACAATTTTGTTTTTATACAGTTTTCATAAAACATTGAATTTAACATAAGGCAGAATTTTCAGCAATTTGTTTGCTTTTACTGACTGGCCGTTTTTCATCAACAAACTCAGCTGTAACACCCAACAGCCAACCCACTAACAATTTTCCATCCAAGTCATACCTATGAATACTGTATCTTTTTATCGTCTTTGTAAAAACTTGTAAAAAAAACTATGTTCCCTCTCTCTACAGTTCTTTGAAATATAAAGAAAAAATAAATATGAAGGTATACTTACAATTTACAAAGGTGAAAAGAATAACTTGTATAAACTTTCATAAATTGTGCTTAAATTTTTTATAGTTATAATCGTCATTGCAACAACAAATATATTTATATGTACGTGTATGTGTGTAGCAAAAAAGGACCATGAGAAACTAGTTAAGCACCCATGAATGAAAACGAACGATGGATGGATGGATGGATGGCTCGTTTGTTTGTTGAGTTGGAACAACACAATGTATGTTTAATAGGATGTCCTGAATTTAAATTTTATTTATTTTTTTTAAACGCCTGCACAAAAATATTAAGAATAAACAGTTTTATTAGACATAAAGTAACTAAAAAACTTTTATAAAATTCAGGAAACATTTCTTATAACTATTTTATGATTTATTAAAAAAAAATATACTTTTTTAATCGCTTTTATTTCTTAAATTGAAATTATAAGCACGAATTTAATTAAATTTAAACTATTAATTATTTTCATTTCCACAGGACTCCATGGGGAAACCCCATCCAATGTGCTTATCAATGTATGGAAAATTTACAAAATAAACTTTAAAAGAAGTGATAAGGCTGTTTTTTCATTTGCATACAAAACCTACTAAAATATTAAAGTCTTGAATTTTTTGCGCTTAAGCTTGGTTTTTAATTTTAGAAGTTAATAATAAAAAAAGCTTAAATAAAACTTAAAAATAATTATTAAAGTCTTGCATATCGATTATACAAGGTGGCGCAAAAGTAATCCTCCTATCAGAAAATACTATAAATTTTGCGATTGGCCCCTAATGTCAGTTCTGTTTTGACATTTGTGTAGTAAACACATGCGAAATACACGTTAATAAACAATGTTACGCTTCACTGCTCCAGAACGCGGAATATTGGTGACTATTTATTTGAGCAATAATGAAGATGAATTTTCATCAAAAATAATCATGAGTGATGAGGCTCATTTCCATCTTATCGGGTACGTAAATAAGCAAAATTTACGCTTCTGGGGCACTGAAAATCCGCGTGTAACCCACGAAGAGCCATTACACCCGCTCAAAGTCACTGTATGGTGTGCTGTTTTCGCTGGAGGAGTCATCGGACCTTTTTTCTTCGAAGACGTCGCGGGCCAAACGGTTACTGTGAATGGTGAGCGCTACAGAGCAATGATCAACGAGTTCTTTTTGCCGCAACTTGATGAATTGGGATTGGAAAACATGTGGTTCCAACAGGACGGTGCAACGCCACACACTGCACGTGCCACAACCGATATGCTGAAGGATGCATTTCCCGGGCGGCTAATCTCCCGTTTTGGCGATTTGCACTGGCCAGCAAGATCGCCTGATTTGACCGCTCCAGACTTCTTTTTGTGGGGCTTTTTGAAGTCGCGGGCTTATGTCAACAAGCCTCAGACTCTTGCAGCTCTTAAAGACAATATCCGTCAAGAATGTGAGGACCTATCGCTGGAAGTTTTGGCCAAAGTGATGGAAAATTCCATAAAAAGGGCTCAAATGACAATCAACTGTGGCGGCGGCCAATTACATGACATCATATTCTCGACTATATGTAAAAAAAATTAAAAGACCAAATAAAAATAATTCACAAGAAGAATCAAAGTTTTTCATTTTTTTTTTTTTTTAAATTACAGCCAAAAAACATCGGAAGGTTATTTTTGCGCCTTGAGCTTTGACCTCTGCTAAGGACGTTGTCCGATTTTGTAGTAAAAATCTCAGAATTCTTAATTATTGTCGTCAATGTAATGTAAATTTTATTTATTGAAAGTCAAGAATATATATATTAATATGCATGATCCCATATATAAACAAATATAAATGATCGTGTACGATCAGAAACATAAAAAACATAAATAATCATGTATGATCAGAAACATATATGATCATATGTTATCATATTGTGAGATCATATACGGCCATATGTGGTCGTGTATGGTCATGTATTGTAAAAATCGTGATACATATTGTATGAAAACACATGATCATGCATGTGAGGCATATGATCATACATGGGAATCATATAGTTCCATGAATAGTGCAATATATGAGAATACATAATCTCATATATAACCATATATATTCGTATACGAAATTTTATGATCATATATGGCCATATATGTTTATATATGCACCTATAAGATTCACATATGAATTTATATGATCATATATGACCATATACGGCCACATACCCTCATAATTGGGATCCGAATACTAATGGAAATATATGAGATCATTTATGTTCATGTATTTTACTACTCATGCACATATCTGATCATGTAAGCCCATGCATTATCATATATCAGCCAATGTGTTCATATATATTTCTAATTTTACATGGGCAATTACGATTGCACACAATCCAATGCATGATCATGTATGTTCATATATAAACATATCAATTTTTAAAATCGCATTTGTTCTCTAAATTAGCTTAATTTACTTAGCTACCAACTCTAAATTATAAAGAGGATACATATGTGTAATATCACAATTTGTAATAAATTGGGTATTTTTTTAACCGACTTTTAAATTTTGTACCTTTTTGAAAAGATAATTTAGATGGATTACGACTCTGCAGTGATTGTATGAATTACGAAGATGTTGTTAGTAAACTCTAGTTATTTGTAGATATGTTAACTAGAATTTCTTGTTAAATTTAGTCCCAATTCGGGGTGGTTGCTTGTTAGAAACCCATACATTTCAGGACACGCTAATGTAAAATACCAAAGTTTAAGATTCATGTCAATTTTGATGTGATGAAAATAACTTTTTTTTTTTTCAACACAACATTTATTTATTTTGCACAATATAGAGTTTAACGTTAAATAAAGTGAAAAAAAAAAATAATATTTTAAGTAAGTTAAAGAAAATTTTTTTATTTTTCAAAAACTTTTTCATAAAACTTTTAAAGAAATGTATAATTTTGTTTGCAACGCAATAAATCAAATGCATTTCTAGTAAAACTACCTTGCGGGAAAAGGACCCATCCCAGGACACGTTACGTGACCGGTTTATTGTGATAGGGACTGGTCACGGGATCGGTCACTTTAACATGGGCTTGTCCTAGGAAGGGGTCACTTGCCCTCTGTGATATTTCACAGAACTAGTCTTTAAGAACATGTCATAACTTTTAAGCCGGCACGTGGTATGTACTTTAGGAACCGGTCCTCTTTTAGCCTATCTCGTGATATGTATTTTCGGAACCGGTCTAGTTTTAATATATCGCGGGACAGGTCCCAATTCCCAACTGACCAATTTTTTCCCGCAGCTTAGTAAAAAGGAAGACAATTAAAACAGTTTTCAAAATTATTGTTTGCACAGCGGTTAACCCAAAAAGCAGGGTTTCCCCTAATTTAAATTTTTTCCAAACTAGTTGACTGGAAAGCTGTAATTTCGGATAACCGAAAACCCGATTTAATTTTTATAATTTTTAGCTTAAAATCTCATTTAAAATATATAAAATTAGGTGGCGAATCAGTTAAAACTTTGACTCATATAAATCTAATCGATTATATTAAACGTCTATGCTCAAATTAAAACAGTATTTTTAGGTACTTATAATAAATGTCACTTTATACAATAATTATAAACTATGTGATAACTATGATTCAAATCACAACACCTGAACTAAACCATATACAATTTATCAATATCAAAAATTTTCACTTCAAATCTTCTCTCACTCTTATTTGATCAGTGTTGTATTCTGTAGGAAATTATCCAACACTTTTATATTTAAATACACACAAATATATACTGAACAAGACTCATGTTTTTAAATAACGAATTACAAACTTTTATGGCAAAAAAAAAGCAAACTTTTAAAAATAGATTGCATGCATTTGCTGTGCAACATCTATTTTCTTATTTAAAATAGCGATATAAATGCAAAATATAATATTCTATTATCAAAACTTCTTTAAGATAAAATATTTAGCAAAACAACTTAAACTCATAAAAAGACATCTGCTAACTCATTTATTTTCTAGTTTTTCTTTTTTTTTTAAAAAAGCACTTAGAAATATAAAATAAACTTAACAGCCACAAAATCCTATTTGAAATAAAAAGGACTTCAAAATCAACATTAAACAGAGCATGTTAAAGGAAATAAATGTTAAGCTGAATATTTTTAGGATTAAGCTGACATAGTTTTTTACACGTTTCATAAAAAAATAACAGCTTATTTAATATGCACAAATTCTCAAACAATTGTGGTCATCAGCTATGGCTGTCATCAACTCTTTGCACAATGGGATAAGAGTTATTATTTGCAAGTATGATTTAAAATATTGATACGCAGAAAAAATACATTATTGAATATGTTTACAGGCAATTATATAAATATTTAGAAACCACCATACATATGTTTCAAATATGCTTCCTATTATATAATTTTTATGGCAACCAAGTGACCGCCTTTATTGGCCACGGAAAAATGAGCACTTTTTGCTGAATTTTCCATAACTTTTTCGTGCACCTGTAGCGGTATAGCCATGAATGTTTGCCTAGACACGAATGTTTACCTAGAGCTGGTCAATGGTCTGAGGCTTGTTGGCGTACACATCGCTTTCAAAAAACCTCACAAAAAAGAACCAAGCAGTCAGATCTGGAGAGCAGAGTAGCCAGTCAATTTCGCCTTTTTTGACTCCACATCTCAAGCGAATTTTTGTAGCAGAAACGGCATTGTTTGACTTGCAGTGTCGCGTGGTGCACCATATTGCTTAAAACAAAACCTTTTTCACGCATTTCGAGCAGACATAATTGGGCAACATCGACCGATATCTTTGCTCATCGACAGTTTCACCTTTTCTAAAGAAAACTAGTCCAATGATTGTTTTTGCGCAAACGCCTGCCCAAAGAGTCACTTTTTGGTCATGTGATGGTATTTCAGGGATCTCGTGTGGATTCTCCGTTGACCATATTCGGCAATGTTGCCTGTTAACGCCATCACAGTCTGTTTATAAAAAAAGAATCAGCACACAGAGAAAACAGATTCATCGTGACAACCGAATACTTTGGTTGCAGCAATCGAATTATTTGGTTGTACCAAACGAATGTTTTCCAGATACAATTGAAATATTTGGTTTCAACCGAAATTATGCTCCATCAACCGAATTTCGTTTGCGGCAAACGAATATCGGTGGTTCCACCCAAACCATTCCGTTCAAAAGAAATTCCGTTTTTACAATGAATCTGTTTTCTCAACCGAATTTTTTGCCAACCGAATGGTTTGGTTAGAGCCACCGATATATTTGTTTGTCGTAATCGAAATTAGGTAATTGCAACAGAATTTCAGTTGAAACCAAATATTTTAATTGTATTAGGAAAACATTTGGTTGGCACAACCAAATAATTTAGTCGCTGCAACCAAAATATTCAGTTGGCAAGGAATTCGGTTGTCACGATAAATCTGTTTTCTCTGTGCAGCTTCCCGGAATAATACCGCTTTCTAAAATTTGATCCATACACCCAAAAAACAGATTCGTTTTGATAACCGAATTTGTTGCCAATTGAAGGCTTCAGTTGCAGCAACCAAATTTTTTGAGGCAACCGAAATACTGTTGTCACAGTGAAATTGCCCATGTCTCAATTAGCTTTCAGTTCAAAAAATCCATTGTACTCCGGCCCATAGTTTTAGTTAGTACCTAAATCTAATTATGTGTTCATATATGTACATATAAAGATGTTTAAAATTATAAAATTTAATTTTTATTATAAAATTGTTCCAATTTCATACATAATTTGCCTCTCAAACTTAATGAAATAAACAAAGTTTTACTTAAATAGCATTGACAGCGGTAGGCAAAACATTATCAGCAAACAGAAATAAAATATAAAACAAAAATTAGAAAAACTACAAAAAGTTAGTCCCTACAAATCAGACCCAAATCAACTCAGCTTACATTTACTTAACCCGACCCGGAAAAACACAAAAAAAAAATACAATAATAACCCAAATAAATTCAAGCAAAAAAAAATGTTAAGAAAAATATCTAACCAGGAAAAGTCACTATGTTTTTTTTTATTGTGTGCAACTTTAACTTGAGTTGTCGCAATAATACTTTGCATGAATTGGTTTTAAAAAAGCCAACAACAAGAACATGAACTACAACAGAAAGGCAGACAGGCGGACGGATATATAATTCGTTAATGCCTGGCTAAGCAATGTTTAAGTTTAAACTTGTGGTTGCCATAAAAACCAAGCAAACATACACTATGGTCAATTAATCTTACAACTTTTTATTTCTATTTTATATTTATAAATTTTTTTTATTTATTTATTAATCCATATTGCAATGCAAAGCCATCCAGGCCAAAAAACTTCTTAGTAGAATAAATTTTTAAATAATAAATAGTCAGGTGCCGAATTACGGCATTCGTGATCGAACGAAATTCTTCGAAAACTGTTGTTTAAAAAAGTTACCACAATAATACTAATAATGATAACACCAACTTTAACTTTTATTTCCAATCTGGGGCCAAACTACAACATCCCTGATGGAAAATATTCCGTTCTAATGTTTGATCACGAATGCCGTAATTCGACCCCAGAATTTATTTAAAATTTCACTGAGGAGATAGAGAAGAGATGAAAGGTGCTGAAAGATGAAGAGCTTCAAATACTGAATCCCTGTAATTGCGCGACATGATAATACTTACAAAAGTTGTTGTCTGCAACGGAAAGAAAACTCATACATATTATTTGTCAAACAAAAATGATAAAATTTTTGTATTTTTTAGATTTTAGATAGAATAATTTGCTTGAAATGCTAATAAAATAGTGAAAAGTGCAAATCAATATGTTTGTGCAAATACAAGTACATTAAAGCAAATTATATTGTACGGCATAATTGTAAAAAGAGCATACGGTGCGTATGAGTGATATATGTGTTATAGGTAAATATTAAGTATACGTCTGCTTTAAGATTTATATTTAGTAAGTGTCGTGATTGTATTACTTTTAAAAATTTCCTAATTATTTTCTGTCCATTTAAATGCTCCCTACTTTAATATACAAAGGATTCCCACCAAATTTTTATAATTTCTTAACTAAAATTTGTTACTGACAACAAAACTGAAAATAATCACCCTTATTCTAGTTGTGGTTATCAATGTCGTCGTCGTTTTTGAGTCGACATCACTTTGCTTTGACGTCGACATCACTTCGACACCAAATTGGTATTCTAAAACAGTGTTGTAACAACGTTGACGGTTTATCGATTTAAACAAAAACACATCTCTAAAAATTGAGTCGGCAGATTTATTTTGTTTATTATTTTTGCGAAAAAATGTTTTTTATGTGTAATTTAAATTCTGATACCAGTGATAAAGAAAATAAAGAAAATCTTGTATTGGAACGAAGACTTCTCATACAGATATCCAATATCTTTAATCTGCCGGATAACAAGTGAGTAGCAAAATCAAAGTCTGTTACTTTAAAGAATGTTAATCTTCTAATTTTTTTAAAAGGTTTGAAAGTTACTTTCGTCTGAATAAAACAGCCTTCAAAGATGTGCTGGAAACAATAGCACCTAATTTGAAAACAGGAATCAAGTCCACATTTATTTCCAAAACAATAAAGTTGGCAGCTACATTAAGATTTTTAGCCCAGGGGTCGTACCAGCTCAGTGTTGGAAACGACTTTAACTTAGGGTTCAGCTGTTTCTGAAACTGTAGAAGATTTGTCACAGCTTCATCCAGCGGGCTCAATATAAATTGCTTGTATCTTCCGCCATCTGTAGCATTACACTCGGCTTTGTTGGCTACCATTTTCTTTTAAACTTTAAATTTAAGTCTCGCCAAACCTATAAATAAATTTTGTTATATTTTTATAATGCACTTTATATGATCATGCTTTCTTTACCTTCTGACATCCATCTCACATTATTCTAGGTGGGCCAAGTGCATTTAATAAATTTGATATTTCTTTCCTTTTTTTCGTTTTTTTTTAGTCATTACTTTTCCTCAAGTCGTTACTAAAAATTGTGTCGACAAAATCAGAGTCGTTTCAAGACAATATCGTTGTCACATTTTCTTACAGAATACCAAATACTTGTCGACAGTTATCAATTATTTTCGATAACGACAACGGGAATACCAATTTCAAAAAAAAATCCCATGACGACATTGTCTTGTGTCGATGACGACAACTAGAATAAGGGTGAATATTGATAAATTATTGTAAATTTCATATTTTCAATAACTAATACAATTTAACCACAGTGTATCTATAACCAACATAAAATAAACCTGACTTTAGTTTTGTTGTTAATGTGTTGAAATAATAAACGAAATAATTAATTGTTCCCTAAGTAGCATTTACACAAAAAAAAAGGATGTTAATAGTAAAACTAATTTTTAAAGGATCAAAATTATTACAACTGTTAACAAAGAAAAAAAAAAAATAAACATAAATAGGAAACAAAGTTGTAAATCTACATAGTACTTAATATATTTTGTTTATAGTTTTTTTTCGTTGCAAGCTGCGGGTTATAAAGGGATTTAATTTCATTGCCCGTATGCTAATAAGAAATATATAAAATAATATTTTTGTAATAGAAATTCTAAATGAAGAAGTATTTGCTACATTTAAATTGAAAAAAAAATAAATAAATAAAT